>OX104069.1:48427120-48478587 GCA_944474145.2 Dicrocoelium dendriticum
AGAATGTAGTGACCGACAATGCCATAAAATCCGTGGCACAAGAACACAGAGAGAACACGTCGGTTTGCCCGCGTGGTTCAAAAAGTGTGTTATTTATCAATCAAAACAAGTATACAAGGTTAATGTACAAGAATTGATTGTAATAGGAAAGGATTGTACAATGCAAGATAAGTAAATTTACAGGCGCTACAACCGTAATCAGCGGTAAACACTTGTGTTGTGCAGCTGGTTTTTGTACTACTTTTCGCAATGTGCTAGCCTCAAAACGCTGTTTCTTGTTTTGAGATTTACACAGATCGAATATAGCGCATAAAATTTTGGTTACATTTTTTGTTAAGCTGTATTTTTCTAGGTAAGTACGCCGCCTTAGTATGTCACTTAATAAAAGCGATGCATTTTTATTTGCATATTTAGTAATTCTTTTTAACCTATTCATGTTCCCTATAATTCCGCCGCTCTTATTTCTTTTCTTGTGCGCACCAGCATTTTTAATGACCAAGAATGCCGAAATAGTCAGAACATTTATAGTGAAGTTGTAGTGAATTGGATCCTGTTTCCAAAGAAAGGCTACGCAATAACGGCTCTGCGGAACCTTCACAAAATTAAATTCAAGAAGCTCAATATCGCCTTAAGGAACCAGAAGAATTTCAAGGCGGGCGTCTACGACCCCATCAGCTGTACACCAAACAATGCCAATGCATACATAATTGCAAAAAGGGAATATAACCTCACCTATTCCTGCTTCCATGCAAGTGTACAGCATTAAGATAAACAGCGATCTTGGAGCGCTTGTACATATCTCTTTCCAATTGTACTTTCCTATTCTCATTTCCATTATATTGCGCAGTTTTGTTTTAACTGACCAAAAACCAAAAAAGACCTTTTCGGGTTTGGATGCGCTCTCTGGTTACAGCTACGTCTGTTTTGCTGTTGATCGTCGTTGGTCTGGCAGCCTCGTCCATTGATCATCGGATCTAACGCGTCGATTTATCGTGCCGACTAAGTTTCGTCTTCCGACCAGATTGTGCGACTAACTGACGGCCTACCGAGGGTCGTGCTTTACCTAAGGTCAGATCCAGCATTCTTATTTATAGACGGAGATTTCTATTATGTACTTAAGCTCTTTCCGTTTGGCCTTTCTACTACAATCGGATCTCTTAAGGGCGCAGCCTCTAGTCAGTCTAAAAGTATACCTATTTATTTATTTACAACTCCATCCGATTCTGCATCTCCTGGTTTCACCAGGGACAGGCTTACAAAAGGTAACTAAAAAGGTAACTTTGGGTTACGGTCGGGTAGCAACTGGTTGCTGTTGAAACTGAACCTTAGCTGGTTAAGTTGGTTGCCTGTGTTTGCCTCTGGCCAAACTTCCTGATTATGAGTGATTTTAACTTCCCCTGAACACGATGTCCTAAGGATAAGCTTCTCGCTGGACGCTATGAAAATGAGGCGCAGTGTGCGGAGGTGGCAGTTGCATGTGAGGCAGCACAACATAGCTGTTAACCGACGCGCGTTACAGAGCATTCCGCTCAATCTGGCCTGGGCCTACTACAAACGAGTTACGAGCAACAAGTACATGAAATTCAGGTCCTGGAGTCTATGGCAGCTGGTGAAAAGTCGATTGTGTTAGCCAGCCTGGAGCTGTCGCAGCCCTACTCGCGTCTGCCGGAGCCGTCATACTAATTGTTAACGGCCGAATTCGGTGGTCTAATTCGAGCGCCAGTGAAGTGGCCCGCTCGCTGCGACATGTTTCGTCTGTTGAAACTTTTTGGTCAAGTAGAAAAAGGGTGTTCAATCGTGTGCTTGTTTCGTACCCCAAAATTATCAGCAAGCTAGACCCGTAAGGTTTCATTGGTTCGATAGTGCGTTTAAACAAGGCTCAACGGTGATTTGTATTGTGGAATAGCTTCCTCGTGACGGGCTCCGCCTACAATTAGGAGGCGTACAAAACTCAACGGAAGTTAAGCAACAACGCAAAAGCTCAAAAGCTTCCGCATTTTGAAGAGGAGCCTGCAACCTCAGCGAAGACGACAACCAAGAAGAGTTGTGCTTACCTGAAGCGGCATCTGACGCTCAAACTTGACGTATCTGTGTTAGAGGGCACTGACGACAGCCTCTGACATCCAGCACTGAACGTGCGTCCGCACTGGCGGAGTATTTGGCTTGCGAATTTTCAAATGGGCATGCGCCTATGCTGGGCTTTACGTATGTACCCCGTTCTGAACTCGAGGGTCTGGCTTGCGGGGTTGAAGACGTCCACAATCCATTTGCCAGTCCGTGACGGCACGAAACCTGCCGGACCCCATGGACCCACCTACTAATTTTAATCTGCTTATCGGCCAACGTCACGCCTGCCGTGGCCAATCTGTTCAACAGACCACCAGCTGAAACTGCATTGCCGAACTACTAGAAATGTTCGGTAGTTAATCCGTTTCCAAAAAGCAGTGTCTCACGCAACGTGGACAAATACCGGTCGATTTGTCTGCCCAATGTTTTGGCATACTTGTTCAAGTAGATTGTATAAAAGGGTCATCTCCAGCTGCTGGGTTGGAATAACCTCCTAACGCCGTCACATAACGGCTTTATGAAGGTCCTCTGGTGCAGCGCGAAACTGCGGTTGGGGCGGCAAGAATGGTTACAAGCATTGAACTGATGGAAGTCGGTAGATTTTATGTACATTGCCTTCAGTAAAGCTTACGATGCAGTGAATCATGCGGTCTTGCCCCACAAGCTAAAGATGTGTGGTGTTAGTGGCGCACTGCACCAGTGGATCAGTGAATACCTCGGCCGCTACAGGTGGATGAACGCCAAACGGAATGGTACCCGTCACTAGCGGCGTAACTTAAGGCACGGTGCTCGGGCTAATTTTATTCCAGCTTCACATTAACACATACCTCAGCTTCTTCGGTTGAACTGCACACTATAGGCAAACGACCTGAAGTTTTAGAGGTTGATTGCTTCTCCTGGCTACTGTGACCTTCTTCCGCAGAAACTCCACCGCTTATCCCAGTGATCTGCATAAGATTACCTGCCGTTCAACTCAGCCTGGTGCTCGTTTATGAGCCTGGGGAGGGTGGCAGTGGCCGTGCCCACATCCTTGCCGGCCACCGCTGTATCCCACCACCTCCGTAAAGGATCAAGGAGTACTCTCACGCTGTAGTGTGAAGTCTGTCGACAACACGAACAGACTGTACGCAAACAAACTATGCCCGTTTTGGGCACAGTCGCAGTTGCTGCACTTGGTCGGAAGAGATTGCCACGCGCAGGTACACTTTCATAATAAGACCGATACTTGGGTGCGGCTCACGCTGGTGCCGTTTAATCACAATAGGTGCGATGCAGAGAATGGAACTTGTCCAGCATGCAGCGTTTCGGGTTATCCTTAGTTTACGGGCTATGTCTTAGGTGAAGCGATGTCGGTAAACATTGCCGTAAATCCTGTCCGACCATCGGCTTCGAGTTGACCTCATTATAATGCACCAGACACTGTAGCTGGGCCACTTCCTTGTGTTACAGTCTCTGCTGCAGGTTCGGGCACCAAGTAGGACAAGCGGACACCGGTAAAATCTAGTGGCACCGGATTTAAAGTGCATCGCACACCCTGTACGCATAAAGCCTCAACTAGTGTAATAGTAGAGCAACTTGCCGGAGGAGCTAGTCGAGGCGCAGTCGGTGTCGGAATTTAACATTCCTTGACGTCCACTTTGCGGATTACATGTGCGTGGAGGGTAGCACACCCAACTAAGATGTAGTGCAGCTGCAATGTGCTGCCACCGTACAGGAATCAGCGAGTTGCTTTCGCGCAAGTGCCCGATCAGCCTACGATGGAGTAATACATATTTTTATCTTCTCGCTCTCTAGTTTTCGTATCTTGTATTCAAGTGTTAGGTAAATCAGCCTAGTTGACTAGTAAATATAACCGCATCCTGTTTGTTGTTGTGCGGACAATAACCACTGGCACACACCAGGTCAAGAGCTTTGATATTTTCGAGGGTCCCTTGCTGTTGGCGTCGTGACTGATTGGTAATTTTCCGGTGTGGCACTTGTCTTCGCTTAAGGATGATCGAATTCCACCTGGACCTGAACTATCTACCTAGCAGCACTTCTTCTGGTGACTTTCCACTACACGCTGGATGTGAAGTGATGCGATCCACTAAGCGAAAGCTTTGTGTGCGTCGTGCTGTTTAGTGGCGGCCGGATGAACGTGTGCCAGCTAACATCTAACCTGACCATTGGCCAGGTGCCATCGCAGTGAATATTGTTACAAAACCATCTGAGGTGAGCTGTAGCGGATATAGTGGCTGTGGCGTTCTTTACTGTACTGACCTCTGGTAACTTTTGGTTAGCGTCTTGCACACTCAGATATAACCTGCACTGATGTCACTAAATGGAGAGCCCGTTGTATATCTGCATGCTTGTCGGTCAACACGTTGTCCCATGTCACTGCATAAAGCTCAAGCCTAGAAACGCGATGGTCCACACGGGCTCGGCAACTGTATTAGAAAAAGCGACTGCAGTAGAACATGTGCCAAAGGGCCCCTGAATGGGCAGCAGCAAGGCAGAACGGAGCAAGTCAACGTATTATGGTTAGGAGCATCAGAGGTAATCAGCAGAGTGTCAGTATAGTCGTACTGCTGAGAGGAAGCATGGTGAATACAACCTTAACCAGTATGAGGCCCAACTTCAAACCTACGTACATTCATATACACATGCGCATACAGATCCGGTACGTTACTGGCTATTATGCGTTTTTCTAAAATTATCCATTAAGCCTGTTTGTATTATTATGATCGTGCCTATATAGGCGTACCTCGCAAAAGCAATTAAAAATTTAATTGTTTATTTAAACCGGTACGTCTGTTAAGTTGTTTTTATGAAGAAGCATCGAACCAGGTTGCTATTTCCCTAGTCGTATTCCTTCCAGAACTTGCCTTGTGAGGAAGAGGCAGCTCATAAAAATATGCGTTACAGATGTCCCAAACTGTTTGAATGTTGCCAATTATTGGTAGGACGCAGAGAGATTAAGCGATCTTGGTTTGCATTGCAGTAAATTCCGCACGCTATATACGTGGTCCCCGGTCTAGACGATAATTAGTCATACTGTTAAGAGCACAGCTGAACAACTGACAAGTCTAGTCGATAGAACCGAGTGGTCCCTTGTATGATATGTCTGTGACAGGTTCTTCGGATTTAGCGTAGATGAGGTTCAAGGGGACTGTGGTTAAACTCTCATGACGCTTGGGGCCGAGCAACAAAGCCAGATGCAGAAACACAGCAGCTAAACACTTTTAAACAGCAGCAGAGGAATATTCAGCTAGTCATATTTGGGAAAAGTAAAGTCCCCAACCATAAATACACCTTTGTCGAATGTTCACGAATGAAAACGATGAGACCACTTGCAACGCTTCTACAGACCAGCATAACATTAGGTTGCACAGATCAAGTGCACAAATAATCGGCGAGTGCTTCAACTAAATTGCTTGGTGGGCAGAAAGCATACGCCCTAAAGACTGAAAGTGCGGTGTTCTCCTTCAAAGCAAAGCATTGCGACGATCGGAAGTGTGGCCCCATGTCGGCAGTGCCTAGCCTGCCGGACACAGTGCACTCTCAGTGACTTCGGTGGACAACTACGTTTCAGTGAGTGCAGGAAGCTTTGGACGTCATTCATCGAAAAAGGCGCAGACTTCCGACCGCACGTTTTGCAGGCTACGCTCATTATTGAAGGTAACCTGAAGGGCGTACGCATCGTGACCCAGGGATTGTGTGCCACTAAAATCGGTACTAGCAGAGAGGAAGTGGACCGCCGGCTGGACATCCGAAAACCCATTAGGCAGAGACTCTAGCCTCCTACCTCACGACGGGCTCCTGGCGATTTCAGTCTCTACGCAAAATGGAAATATGACCGCACGGACGCCAGCTCCCTTCAGCTTAAAGGCGAAACATAGAAGTGCATGGCGCTCCGCCGGAGCGCCCGGCATGATTCGCAACAAGAGAGGGCGAGAAACAGATACGTCAACCGACAAGTAACCGAGTCTGGTGAGTTTCCGTACAGTTACGCCTAGAAAGCCGGGTGGCAAGATGTTAGTAATGCATTATTTAATCCACTGTGCGTCAAATGCCATACGCCTTTTTAGAAAACCAGTGAACGATACTGAAAATAACCCTGCAGTCTGTACACTAGTCTCCGCGAAGCGTAGTATATACTGTACGTCCCGTGGACCTTTGCGGTTTCCGTTTGTGATGTGGCTATATAAAATCCAATGTCGTAGAAATCTGCACGTGCGTTGAGACAGTGGTAGGGGTAAGTAAGGGAATAGGGATAGGGCACAAGACGGACCTCCTATCTGCCTTGCGTTTGGCTGCATTTTAGCCTATTTCCGTTGTTGCTGGTCAAGGGCGGGAGCCCTCTTCTCTCCATCGCTAACAGCTGATTCAAACATTAATTGGTGGTGCGTTACTAGCATCGTCATCGCAAACTGACGTACTGATAGGGGGCTATGAACAAACAGATGCCGGGTCCGCCAGCTTGCCAGTATCTTTCACTGTCTTCTGTAGAAGAAGAACTGAGCGCTCCAGGTACGTGGCAATTTACTCACCCATTTTTTCTAGCGAAAACACTAGAGCCACCAGGCTTACCAGAGAACAGAACCATGGTTCACGTACACAGCAGTAACCAACGCTGTAGAGAAAGCTCTAGCTACTAACCAGAAAGGCATACTACAGCATATAAACGCCAGCGCAAACCTCATGGAACCAATAGCCACGGATACGGCATTGCACACTTCTTTTGAGTCTGTAAACCGAGGCCTCAGAACGAGGACACGGGGAATTTGGAAAGAAATCGACAACCGCCTAAACAGAAATAGGTCAGAAGCTGAAGTGAATGAAGAGAAAAAACAGTGCTCTGCACCGGTTTACGATCGCCGACTATGCAATCGACGAGAGCACCAGTCGGAAAGATCAAGTGTGATATGTATTTATTGAAATGGACTCGCACTCCTAACAGAAGTCACCAAGCTGAGCTGAACTGCAACGATGTAACAACCGGGTTCTTACGACACAGTGAGAACAGAAAAACCAAAAATTCCGCTGACAAGCTCAACAGGAATACGCAAAGCACAAGCAAAATCCCAGTAACTGCATCGCATTCACTACGTTCCTTCAGCATGCTACGCTCCCAGTGGGCAAAATGATGTAGATATAAGACCGGCCCAGACCAGTACTGTCCACAAACGTATGATGCCACAAGACTTAAGTGCCGTAATTCATCCGCTGCATTGTTTCCCCCGTAGCTGGCCAGCAATTCTAGTATGCAAGAATTCCCGCAGGGGACGGATCCCAGCGACTTCCCGTAAACGTTCACCTACTCGATGTCTTTTAATAAGTTCCGTCAACCTCCTGTGCCACACTTGTGCTCACATATCTATGACACAGCGTGAACTGCTTAGAGGTCCGGGATCAAACTGAGGAACTGCCTCTGTCTGAGGTGGGACGAAATAACCAACAAGGACTTACCTGGACCATGGCTGCACTTTAACACCAACCATCTGCACCCAACAACTCAACCACCGATGTCCAGTGTGACTAGCTGGAGACGAATTGTTTCAACACCAGATAATATACATACTCAGAGAAGGTGAAACCCCATACACTGGAAATTCTGCTTACTTGAAACATCATTCTTCCAACTCAAGTGGCCTCATCGTCCAGGTTGGGATCGGCTTGTGCCATTTGTTTTTCCAATAGAGGAATTATTCGGCTTCGAAAAAATGAAAAACGAATGGCTCATAAGATGCCTTGCTAGTTGTACGTGACCCTTCAAAGCAATCGACAAAAGTTCTACGGCGTGGTTGGTTTCCGCCTGACAAGCATTCTCCCTATAAATAGCCATAAAAGTCCGTTTATCAACACTATGACGTGGCGCATGTGACTCGCTACTGGATAAAGTCACCGTCCACTGTTACACTCCGGAAATTTGGATAGAGTCATTGTTCTATATTTTGCTTACACGTACGACGAAAATACGCTCAATTCACATACTGTCCCTGCTCCATCTACTGTGCTTTTTCTATTTACTTTACGCATACATGAAACCAGTTTATCAGCCCTCCACTGACGACTTTGCTCTTCATGATTGCTTCTACTGTCTCTGCACATTGTACAACTTTTGGCCACAGACAATTACGTGCGTTGTAACGTATCTGCTGCGCAACATAATTACTTGTAAATTATATTCATGTCTGCGTTGGTGTGCCTTCAGGAATACTGGAATAAATTTTATTTATTTATTTATGTTGAATGTGCATAACTGCACTCAGTTGCTGGGTCCGCCGAAGCTTCAACATCAGGTCCAAGTCCATGTAATCCCGGTCAACCTTTAACCGCCAAATTGTTGGGTGCGGCCACTGCGTGCTGACATAAATGTTTTGCGGTTGGCGCACGTCTGCGTATCTAACCTCGTCATATATTTAATTTAATGCAGCAGAGAAGCGCGCCGGGTAATTGTATCCACGGTAACTGCAACAAAGTTGTAAGTTTAAACCAAATCTACTGCTTCCCACGTGCATTGTAGCGTTTTCCAAGACGCCTTTCCCATCGGAAAATGTTTCGTAGTTTCGATTGATTACACAGCGAAACGATGCTGTACCGTCCAATACCACCGCAACCACCAGGTGCAGCAAATTGAACAGCGACGGGGATAAATATAAACCAGTGTTCATTGGATTTTCCGTACACTGGGCTAATATTTACACATTGTTTAACTATTCCACGTCCGTATACATGCCTCTAGTAACACTCTATTTTCCCGTACACAATTCGTTTGTTCTTCTTTGGAGTGTCCGTCGGTCAGATCTTAATGAAAAATTGTTAGTCGGTCGCCACCGGATAAACAAACCGTCACAGCAGAAGATCTTTCCAAAACCATTAAGGGTGTTTAGTTCTCGACTTCTATTTGCATTTCTTGAAAACCGACGAGATAGATGTATGGAATAACTGTTTGGAGCGGCTGGCTTCTCAAGGGTTCCGTGAACTTTCGACAGGAAGGACTAATTGTTGTATTGGCGGGAAAGGGGTTTCGCGGTCATCATCTGCGGTAACATCAAAGACCGATGGAAGAGCTGTGTAGTTTCTACTTATTGCGGATTGTATGAGAGCAATATTACTGATTTAATATTATAGCTCGGTGACTCTGGAAAGCCGGTTATGATAAATAAAATTGCTGGATATCGGTGTATGCATAGGTTCCGCTCTATTAGATTGCCAAAATGGATGAAGTGCAAGTGATGTGTAAAAGGATCCCGTATGGAGCTAAACTAGCGCCTATTGGATCTGTAGATGAATAACAAGAGTGAAGATAATGATTCTACTACTAAAGGGAACTTAGCTGCTGGGAAACGTGTCGTAATAACTTCACCTCCGGTTGTTGTACATATTGAAGTGCTTGAACGTAAGGGCAAACGAAGCATTGGTTGTTCGCAAATCTTGACAGACTATTGATTCTGAAACAGCAGCAAGAAAGGCATGCTTAGCACGGGCAACTGTATGCTAATGTGAATACTGATTTCCGTGAAATGCTGTAATTACATGAAATATGACTACTGCAGGTACTGTGCGATGCTTGCGGTAAATATAAATATGCGTAGTCGTAGATATATACAATGAATTTAGTACCTAATTAAGCGCGGAAGTGAGTGGATATGTTAACATGTAAAGATTGCGAAAGCGTGGAGCAGATATATATAATGTTCATTAACTGATACTATGAAATAACGTAAAACTATGTACTAGGTTGAAGCTAATGAAAGTTAACGGGGATATATAAACGCATTTTGCTAGCGTATGTTTGGCAGTATTTGGGATAGTACAGCATAGGACAAGATCCAGGGACAAACAAGCTTCCGCTTAATGAGCCTCCCGGTGCACGTGCCAGCAAGCGAATAGCAATCCCCAGTACTGCGACTTCATAGAATTTTCTTGCTTCTCTACTAGTGAAAAACAGAAGCAAGTGCAAGACGAGAAACACACTTTCATGAAGTAGTGCAAATAGGGGCAGTCACGGAATCTAACGAAGTTTCAGGGAACAGGACTATTCAATGCTTGTCTTGGCTACGTTTAAATTCTGCCACAATTTCGCATGCTAATAGAGCGGGAGGTTTGTTTATTCCAAACTGGTCAAACCCGGTTTGCGAAGGACTGACGCTTAACTCTAGCCGATCGCTACCGCTTAATTTCATGCAATGGCCCTGCAAGTTGTATGACCTAACTGGCTCATACAGATCAGTGAACCTGAAACCGTTGACACTCTTCATGATTTGGAACGTCTCTATTAAGTCAGCTCGCAACCTGCCTCTCCTTATGGAAAACAAATCCAAGTTAGCTAACCGACCTTCATATGATAACCCGAGCTGGACTTTTATCATTCGAGTGGCTAGTCTTCGTACATTCTCAATACGAAAAATATCTATCCGCCGTTAGGGTGCCCAGGCCTGAAAATAATATTCCAGATGAGGTCTGACCACAGCTTTGAACAAGGTAAGAAGTCCTCTGGTTTCGTACAACATAGTATGCTCCTGAGAAGAAATAAAGCATTTTGCGCCCTCTTAGCCGCACGCCTGCAAGGCGCCGAGGGAGTAATGTTACTCGTCACGAAGACAACCAGATCATATGTGCCGATAGCATAATGCAGTGTTAGGGACTCCTTAGACGCATGCCCAATAATCTCTTCGTCACGCGGCGTTAGGATTTGACGTTTGTTGGTACTCCGTGGTGCGTCCGACAAATGTGAGCAACTAAGAACAGTAGCAAACTCTAGATAACATGGCCCTGTTTACCCCGTTGACAAGCTACAAGTAGGTGTTTGCTCCATGCATCACTGTGCAAACCTGTAGCTTGCTTGTAGCCACCAATTTCCCAAACTTTATTCTCTTGTATCGTTTGCATCACAACACAGCTGGTTCGATGACTTATTCTGTGACACTGTAGGTATCCACTAGTGGCCAAGTTTTAATCGAATAGCTCTACGCGCCCAGTGATACCCGCTATTCTATCGCCGTTTTTTCTGTTCAGCAGCAATTAGTCGCCGTAGGCTCCATGCAACTCTGCGGATATCCGTAGCTCGCCAGGAGGCCCTCTTTCATCACAACGTTTATTCTCTTAGACTGTTTGCATCACGGCCCGGCTGTTTTGTTGACCTGTTCTGTGCCACAGTAGGACCCACTGGTAACTGAAGGTTTAATCCGAATGCACTTGCTGGCCACAGATCTCTTTCTCCTACAGCCGTTATCTGCCGTTTGCTTTGCTGTCTTCAAGTCTTCCAGGCAACATTTAGGAGTTGTTGGCCCCATGCATCTCTGCGCGAATCTGTAGCGTTGAAGGGACTACCCCTTTACCCCCGAACCAGATTTTCCCTCGAATGCTTGTCTCTCTAACCTTTGCTCGCTTGTTGCTTTATTCATTGACACTGTAGGTATCCACTAGTGACCAAACGCCTTAATCATATGGCTTCAGCAGCCACTGCTACTACCTTTCCTAGAGCCATTATCTCTGTTTAGCAGCAGCTAGTCGTCATAGGCTCCATGCAACTGTGCGGATATCCGGAGCTCAGTATATATTACTCCCTCTCCAACGTTTATGCTTTTGTTCTGTTTGCACCACAGCTCAGCTGGTTGGTTGACCTATTCTGTGCGAACGTAGGTCCCAATAGTAACTGAATGCTTGATCCGAATGCAATGGCTGGCCACTGACTTCTCTCCTAGCGCCGTTATTTTCTGTTTGCCTTACTGTCGTCAACCCCTCTTGGCAACAGTTAGTCGTCGTTTTCTACATGCATCGCTGTGCGAATCATTAACTTTTAAGTAGCCACTCCCTTTCTCTCTAACCTTCATGTTTCCCGAATGTCTGTCTCTGTAATCTTCGCTTGCTTGTTGATTTATTCATTGACATTGTAGTTATCCACTAGTGGCCAAACGTCTTAAGCATATGGCTTCACCAGCCACTGATACTACCTTTCATAGAGCCATTATTTCTGTTTGGCGGCAAATAGTCGCCATAGGCTCTATGCAACTCTGCGGATTTCCGAAGTTCGCTATGTGTCACTTTTTTCCTACAACTATTATTCTCTTGCATTACAACGCAGGTGGTTCTGAGACTCATTCGGTGACACCGTACGTATCCACATGTGACGGACTTTCTTTATAAATAAATAACTAAATGGTATATTTTCGGTAAAACGAGACACACTACAAAGGCGTGATCAAATATGCATAAAAGCATAGCTTCTGAAATAACATTAAGGTAAAACATTACCTTTTAATGAAAGGAATAAACAAAAGATGTAGTCCATACGAGCGCATATTGCCAGGTAATAGTCAGACCAAGGAACATGATGGCGATGTGGCGCGCAAACATCAGTCATAACTGTTGCGCCAAGTTACAAGTTGGGGGTAATTTTGCCATGTAGTGATCCATGAACACAGGGGCCCAAACAAGGGTTGGGTGCAATCAGTAACCAATACGAAGTCGGGATGATCTGTGCTCCATCAAAGCTTTCTTCAAAGTGAAATCAGTTGCACAGGTTGGATGTAGAAGGCTGAGGACTGCGTCAGAGTGAAATGCTTAGCTGTGGCTGTATTTTGTGGCGAGTCACATCCGCCACGTGGGTTGTTAAGCAGACATTTGTGGCTTTGTATAGGGAGAACGCTTGCCAGGCGAAGACCCACCACGTTCTGAAACACTGCCGTAGCTTTCGTTGAACAGTAGTGTTAGTCTTCTAGACCGATTTTGCACTCTATTATTCGCAGTCGGTTGACAGCCTAAATACTTCCTTGGTGGGCCAAATGGCTTAGTAATGCTCCGGCAGTGGTCCTTAACGCCGGTTAATGATGTAAAAGGGTTGCAGCTTTGAATGATAGTGATGCAGGTGAGCAAACACATGGTTAATAGGGGCCGGCTATTTCTATTATATTCTTGTCCGGCTCGCAAACCGTAACCAGCTATCCACGCTGGACATGTCTTGGGGACGGTGAGTGCAGTTGTTTTTTGTGGCTGAATATGTCTAAACAGGCGAAAGTGACATTCGCCGCTAGTGGATTCGGAATTCCTTCAAATGTAAGTGTGCTTGGCTCCAAGGCCAAGTGAAAACTCCATGGAAGGCCATCGGAAAAGCCACTTATACGAGCGCAACGCTGTTCATGAAATGACGTCAGAAAAGCTCCAAGTGACTGGAGAATCGGAATGCTTTAGGCGATGAAGTTAGTCACGCCAGAATTGTTTGTCTTCCGTTGTGTAACAGAGGACCCGATTGATCAGCGATAGGCGCAATGGTCTCCTTTTTTCTGAGCTATCTCGGGCTTCTGCGATCTCACTGTTCTTGTCACTGCCGACGCAACGCTTTGTTACCCTCACCTCAATAACGTTGCTGGTTGTGACTAATCACAATCATTATGTCCCCTCTCATCCTTAACGTGTCCATTTCTGCCGATTCGATCCGACAAAATGCACAGCTTACTATTACGCCTTTCTCCTTATGAGCCGACTTTCTAGTCTGGTCTGAACGACCCACCTTCCGACTTCTGTGACCCTAATGATCAGGGGTCGGCAGACCAAATGGTCTGTTCATACCACGTCGGGAATATCGCTGACTTCTCCACTCATCAATGAAAACTTTTCCTTTTCTCATTTTATGTGCATTTCTTTTTCCACTGGTCAGGCAACTCTCCGGATCTGGCACTACTTTAGCGGCGTCCGACCAGCCTTCTGCATTCTGGCTACTTCCTTGCATTCCAAACATTAACGATCTAGGCTCTGTTGTCCTGGTGCTCTGTCCCCCTTATCCTGAGACCGTTCCTCGGCATGCAACCGCCTTTTCATATAGCCACTTGCTTCCCAAAGCGCTTTCTGATGACACTCATTACTTATTCCCACCTTACTTTGGAGGCCTAGCTTCAGCTTGCTGACTTATCCGGGTTTGACTGTACGCTCTCCTGTCTTCTGACATCGCTCGGACTCCTGTGATCTAATGATCTAGACTCTGCCGACGTAAGTCTGTTACCCTCACCGCAAGACCACCGCTGGTCATGATTGAACCTTATTATCATGTCCCCTTTTTCCTTAACATGTCCATTTCTGTTGATGCTCTCTGTCAGCACTTAGACATTACTAATACGATTTTCACCCTACGAGCTGACATTCTGGGCTCGTCCCAACGATCTTGTACCTTCCGACTTCCGTGACCCTAATGAACAGAAACCGGAAGCTCCAACAGTCTGCGCACCGCACCTGGAGCATATCGTTGGCTTTCTTTTTCTTTCTCTTCTCACCTATAGAGCCCTTTTTCACACTCTAGTCTGACTTATCTGGTTCTGGCTGTACGGCCTCCTGCCTTCTGACCTCTCTCGAACTTCTGAGTTCTAAATGATCTAGTCGCTGCAAGCGCAATGCTCTGTCTCCCCCGCCTCCAGAGCACTGCTGCTCATGCTTCATCACTAGTATATCCGCCTTTATCCTTAACACTTCTATCCTGTTGACGCTCTGTTAACTTTCTGCCATTTATAATACGGCTTTCTCTCCATGAGCCGATATCCTCATCTCATCTCCATGGTCTCCTGCTTTCCGAATACTGAGCCCATAATTTTGAACCATCGACTGGTCCAAAGGTCTGTTCGCAACACCTCGAGATTTTTGTAGGCTCTTCCACTTCCCCTTAAGTGTCTCCTTCACGATTACATTCTTTCATTTTCGCACTTTGTCTGCCTTCCTTTATCCATTGGACGGATAACACATCGGGCCTGGCTCCACTCTAGCCTCGTCTGACCAGTCTCCTATTTTATGACTGTTTCTAGAAATCAGAGACGCACGTGTTCTAGGCTGTGCAGTCAAAACACACCCTGTCCCTCAGCCTGAGAGCTTCGTTTGATATGCTAACGGGCCTTTTATATAGCCTCTGTAGTCCCGCAAAGTTACTTCTCGCAACATTCACTACTGTTATCCCCACTTTAATCTGACTGCCTAGCTTCAGTTTGCAGACTTATCCAGTCTCATCTAAACGCTCTTTTGCTTTCTGACCCCTCCCCAAACACTCCTGCTTCATCTTCAATCTTTCATTCTTTACTGATCCGTGTTCCGCTCGATTCTCGTCGTATTTCGCCACTTATGATATACGTGTATATGCGATATTTAAATAACAATTACATGCATAGGGGTACAATAGTTCAGGCATCGCCGCAATTGATTGACTGCATTCCTTTCTTCTGTCTGTGTGGCTGTCTCTGTTCGTTTCCTTTTTCTCCCGAGTCTGTCACAGGTACGGCGACACGCATTCAAGGAATTGTCCTCCGTTTCGACAACAATACAAGGCACACAGTTCCTCTACCTGGACATGAGCGGAGAATTAGCAACTTTTTTACAACTTACTAACCGGACAAATCAATCAATTCTTCCGCGGCATGAACCACTGAGTCCAATTTACCTAACAATACCTTTACCACATTTCTCTTGACTGGAGGACTTTCGACTACGGAAGGCACATTCTCCTGCCAAAACAAAGCTTGAAAAATCGGTCATTCTAAACTCTTCAATCCGCTTTGACCGCTCAAATGGCCGTGGTTACCACAATCTCTAATCAATTTCACTACATACCCCGGGGATCTGCGATTCACTCTTCCGAACCTATCCTGTCCTCCAAGACTTCAACATATTTCAACGTACATTCTTCGAGGCTTCACGTGGTTCTGCAGATGAAAGAATGCTTTGTTCCTGACCTACCGATCTGGAACAAGAGAGGACCCAGGCACGCAATGGCCACTCGCATAGCGCATCAGTCAGCAGAAAAATGGGATGCAACGTGACTGCGAATAACGGAGCAAAAGAACGTTCAACAAGAAACATAGCCAGTTACAACTTGCCATTCATTGGATTGGCGGCAGTGTTTCAGGACGTGGTGGGTTTTCGCCTGGCAAGCGTTCTCCCTATAAAAAGCCATAAATGTCCGTTTAACAACACTGCAACGTGGCGAATGTGACTCGCCACCGAATAAAGTCACAGTCCATAACTTCACACTGGCAGCTCAATTAGAATCATCATACTGGATAGCTTTCTGTTCAGTTATCTTCCAATGGATCACTCAGGATTATTTATCTATTATTACTCGAGGTATGACTGCGATATATGGCAGAGCGATTATGTCCAAACAAATGGATCCCGATCCCACTACAACCAAATCGTTCTTTCGCCTGTTCACCATCGCACAATTCCAAGCATGGACATATGAACAATTTTCTACTGTCACTACAGTTCCCATAAAATGTCTGTACAGCTGTACATACCTGATCATGCCTCAATTGGCGTGCCTCGCATAGTCGAGAATAAATATTTATTTATTTATTTAAATTGTTCTACTGTGAGTATGCGGCGAGCTAAACCCATTTGTTTAGACCCCTTGAAGGTAGCGTCTCCAGAATGGCGGGAAAAGCTTCATTTGGAACGATGTGTAGGTTCTTCATCTTCCTGAAAACGGATCAGGCGTTTATACCAGCTGGCTATTGAGGATGGGTCAACCAGTCCCAGTGGATAAACCTTGTTTTGGCAGATGTAACTGTGGAAATCTCGGGAGCAAACGTGCAACGGACAAGAGGCAGCCAAACAGAAAGATAGTAATGAATCAAGAAGCACTAACACATACTGGTGGCGCGCAACGGGGCCCATGATACATTAAAACTTAGATACTTTTGTTTAGTATACATAATTTGCAAGCGCTTTCTTTACATTACGTCATTGGTGTGACTCAGACTACAAGTACTAGGTGGGAAGAAGGTTCTACACGTGCAGTGTCAAGAGACCGATATAATAAAGCGTGTTGACAAAAGTTGGGCGAATAATACGATTGTGGAGAGAAACATGTAAACCGATGATGATGACAGCAAGCGGAATGCTAGTGGCATCCTAGGTGAAACTAAGGACAACTAGGTTGCGACCGAATGCGGGAGCAACATAGGTAAAGCAACGTTCCAAGAGGAAAAGGAATTGCAAAGAATCAGCTAGGAGCGGATGAATGCGGACGGCAGTGCGAAGAGTAATTCGTAAGAGTAATTACGTTAAGGCGCTCATAATTCCATAGCCCAAGTGGCTATAGTTGGCCAGTGATGATTTTTCCACCAACGCTTCTATCTCGTTTGTCTCACCTTCAACACCTCTGGCTGCAGCGATTTGGCGTACTCTCCTCGCGTCTCTGCGCATATTCGGGGCCGGCTAGGTGCCACTCCTTCTCTATCCAACTCTTTTCTTGTAGACCGTTTGCATCACCTATTTTCGCTGGTACGTTTCCCCAATCTTTGACACTGTAGTTATTCATTAGTAACTGGAATGTTTAACCCAACTAGCACTAGGCACCACTGAAACCCAGTCAATTAGCGCGATTTCTCAATCATCTTACCTTCGACACTTAGTCCTCTGTACATATCTATTTAATCCTGGCCGGCTTTCATTATGCGCAGCTCCCTATCCTCATCTACCTATGTACACAATAGTTACTATGTGGTCTTATATAATCCCCATCCCGTGGAGTATATTTAAATTTCGTCACCTCGTCACTGTATCTTCTGGTTTCCGAGTACAACTAATCGTGATCATTTAAGCACCGTCTGGTCTCCGGCTGGATTGTAAGGCAGTAAGGTAACACATAGTGAATCTCTTACTGGAACCCTGCTCTTCAGCCACATGAAAGTAATTTGTCCATTGCTCCATGCCTTCTGCTGCGTAATCAAAAAACCTTTTCAGCGTAAGATCTGTTACACATTGTACACCAGCTGTCTCAAGTAAATGTCTTAAAGTAGGATTTCACCAATGCTTGGTACCTTGACTGTCCTTTTTGGTTTTCTCTCGGCCTGTTCCACTCTTTCCCTTTTCTTTGAGGTCGTGAACATCTTCTAGCTCCGGGATCGAACTGAGGAACTGCCTCCGTCTGAGTTGGGACGAAATAACTAACAAGGACTTACCTGGACCATGGCTTTACTTCATAACCAACCATCTGCACTCAACACCTCAACCATCGATATCCAGTGAGGGTAGCTGGACACGAATTCTTAACACCACAGCACATATACCTACTCAGTGAAGGTGAAACCTCATACACTGGAAATTCTACTTACCTTCAAAACCATACCTCCTCCTCGACTGACCTCAACATCCGTGTTGGACTCTGCCTATGCCATTTGTCTAGCCATCAGAGGAGTCACTTGACTGCGAATAACTGCATGAACAAATGCTTTATAAGAAGCTTTGCTTGCTGCACCTGACCGTTCATAGCAATCGACGACAGTTTTGCAGGACGTGGTGGATTATCGCCTGGCTAGTTTTCTCCCTATAAAAAGCCACAAAGTCCGCTTATCAACATTGTGAAGTGGCAGACGTGACTGGCTAATGAATAAAGCCACTACCCACTGTTACACGCTAGTATACCGACTAGTTATTATTCAGTATTTTACTGTTACATATAACAAAGCTACTCTTGGCATTCATCTATTGTCCCCACGCCACTTACCGTGCTTTTTTATTTAATTTACGCACACTTGAAACCATTTTCTTGACACTCCACTAATGACTTTGCTCCTCCTGATTGCTTCGACTGTTTCTGTAACCTCTACAACTTTTGGCCACAGCCAAATACATGCCTTGTAACGTAGCTGTTGCGCCACATAACTGCTTCTAAATTTTGTTCGTAATTGTGGTGGTATGCTCGATGAATTCGAGAATAAAATATTTATTTTTTATAGTAGTGATCTTCAAGTAGAGGGACAAAGATGTTTAGTTGTACATATCTGATCATGCCTCCATGGGCGTGCCTCGCATAGTCAAGAATAAAATATTTATTTATTTATTTATGAAGAATGGCGACGAACCGAGTACTGAGCCCCGCGGAACTGAACTGTGGGCAGTACCTGCCGTCGAAATAACTTTAACCATGATAGATGTTGAACTTAGGATTAGCCAGCGGTGTTGTTGTCCACGATGTAGTATGAAGCTTGCTGGTAATTTTAAATAGCACATAAAGTGTGGCTTGATAGGGAGGATACGCATATACGCAAAATAAGCGGTCAAATGTAATGAAGTTATTGAAGGCAATGAAGTATTGCTAAATGGAAAACGGTTTTCCCAAAAGGGATTGGGCGAATGGTGCGCGGTAGGTCACCGTGATGAAAGGCCCCCTCTGCTACTAGTAGGCTAACTGTGTAGGCCTCGGAGAAATATGCACACGCCACCTGGAGACAGTTTGAGGTGAACAAGTGGCCAACGGTTGGACGGCGGGTGCAGGCTAGGAAGGAAAATGTACGACACAGCGGTGCACACCTACCAAAATAAGAGGTAAATATAACTCCAACGAAGCTTCAAGCTGGGCCGACGTTCACAAGCAAGCAAACAAGCAGGCATCAGAGCGCGGCGAATAAGTGCTGTATGCGGCGGGCTTGTGGCGGGCGGACGGGTTACATAAGAAGCAGTGCTTGTCGAAATGAGGCAATCGAAGTATAGTGGCATGAGACAGTAATGGTTACTGACGTTCCAACCATTTACAAATGTTTCCGACCCAGCGGGTGGGCGTGTACGTAGCCAACAAACCACAAGACGTGAACACTGAGAAGTGGTTCGCACTTCGTAAGATGTGGGGTATCATGTTCTCCGAGACAGGATTGCCATTTGTATAAGGGCTACTGATGTGACTCTGCGCACTTAGCGAAGTGAATAGGCCAATGCCATCCGAGGCTCTATAGGGTGTATGCCAGGTGTCGCTGGAAAATCATGGACGAAGCGTGGCGTCTACGGTGGTTAACTAAAAGCTGCACTACCGGAGTTTATTTGCTCACCGGTGTGAATAGGACAACGTATAAAAAGTGTAAGGTACGTGGATGGAATGTGGTGCTGCGAAGCCGATGATTGGGCGGAGGAGGTAAACTGGTTGCTGGTAGCCAGGGGAATGGAGGGTGTTAACTTACCGGTGAAAGGTACAAAATAATCCATGACTCGTAGCAGCTGGAAACCTTATGGCACGGCGAAATCATGGACTGGGTGGGGAAGTGTGTAGTAGCTAGCTAAAAGTCACATGTAAGATGGGGCACTTATATGATGTGAACATGACGAGAAAGACAATGGCACCAGATTGGTGGAGGCGATATAGCACTACCAAAGAAGGGATCAGGGCGGCAAATGTCTGCTCACGGTTTAAAAGCCACTCGAATGCATACTGTGAACGGACCGAAATTCATGCGGACGAAAAGCCTAATGGATCATTGTAGGTGGACGCCAGTTAGCCTTCAATTTGGAGGAGCACAGCAGCACATGCGCACTAACTGACTAAAATTCACATTACTTGATGTTATTCACTAACCGTAGTTGAATCGATTGACCAACTGTGAGCTTCATGCTACTCGGCGGCTCATGGTACCGAGACAATATATCTCAAGGGGCCGCATGCCTACTACTGGTGCGAATACCGTTTGTGTTGGGATTGAGCGATTATCATAGGTAAACTAGATGACCTAGATACTAGAGATAGCTTTCACAAGACACGACATGCAAGATGTTACGTGTGTCCAGCTGATGGACAGCTTTAGTTAGAGCACGCCGACCACACAACACTCCTCTGTGACACTACCCGAACGTGCCATCTAGTACCAGACAAGTTGGTATTGGCATGGTGATTCATTGGTAGCTGTCACAAAACAGCAGCTTCCTATTGTCCATGTGCAGACGGTTGTAGGGTCGATGGACCCCAGGTTTATTCACTGAACCCAGGTAACTTAAGTCGTTCGCGGAGCTTAGAAATAACACTCCCAATATAGTTCAATCGTGCAACTATATTGCGAACCTCCACGTGTGGTTGGCACGACTCACATCGCGAGAATAACAATAATGAACAACTTCAATGCAGTTGGCTTGGACGCAAATAAAAGGTAAAGAAAAGGATGGACGAATGGGGTAAAATACTTCAGATGAACGAACAAAAGCAACCAGATACAAGAAATAGCTTACAGGAGCGCCAATAACTGTGCCACGTCGGACGCGGTCTCGTACACACTAGTCTGATTGTCTCGTGGCCAATTTCTTCATTCCTCCTTGCCATCTTCTGGACTGCCCACCTGGTGGTCCCTCCCAAATTGCAGCAGCCATGAAATATAATCCGGGACGAGGAAGCAGGGCGACAGCCATCCCATGAACCTTGCCTAGTCAATCTCAATGAATAGCAAACAGTTAACACTGCAGTGTGAAACAAGAAGGCTTTTGGTGAGGATACAACTTGTAGACCTCAGCTGAGCATAGGACAACAGTCCAACTTCTTCAACTATTGTCTTCCAAACTGATAACTTTATCGGACCGGAATGGGACTCGGTAGTTGCACACATTTTTCCCTGACAGCATAGGTGCTAGTTCAGCGGCAACCTATCGCTCAATAGACGGGGAAGTGGAGGAGAGGGAATGAAAAGTAAGGGGGTGCCTTGGCTTTGGCGCAATCGCCTGACCACATTAGCCAAAGGTTGACCGACTTGTGGCGCATATTAGCAAACACTGAGCATCCCAAGGTGCACGCTCACTGGCAAGGACAAAGCCTGGTTCCGGTGCTCTACTCCAGCGAAACTATGAACTAATACTCCAGGGACGTACTGTTTATATGTACAGGGTCACCTACCTCGCGTGGAACACTGAAGAACACAAAGTTGCGACTGCGTTAGTTTAACACCTGGCAATTACTGCCTCACTTATGAGTGCCGCTAAAGGCAGTTGTAAAGGGCCATTCAGCAGATTGTTTCGGTTCAGAAGCCTACATGGTCAATGCAGTCCGCTGCGACCGACCGAAAGTTATTGCTGAACACTGAACGTGCATGCAAAGGACAATGATCTCTGCTGGACAAAATTATTGTGGTCTGATTCAGCACATTATAAAGGCCTGGATCTCCAAGCGCTCTTTAAGTCTATTTGACCGCAGCACGAATATCCCAGAGGAGTCTAGTTACGAGGAAGTGCGCCGTCCTTTAAATCGGCCGCGCAGACTAATCCTACGCCACGACCTTTAGGCATAGTAGTCCTTGCGTGCTTCGGAAATTCTGGTCGATATCCTCATTTGAAATAATTGAAAACTCATCTAGCTCCCTTCGGTCCACTGACCACAGAAAACTGGTGTCAGTGAGACTATATTACTAATAGACGATTGGTGCGACGATTGCCAACTTCTAAAAACCTTTGGACTTTTGGATCGAACATTTTCCTTCCCTGTTCAATTGGCCCTCACCCTTCACCTATACGCCCTACTAACCCAGCCGCCCGCCCTGCGTCGTCACACTTGCTTTATCCAGCGAGCAGGAAGTTTGCTTGCACTTCGACAACTAACACGATACAAGGTTGCCGGCTCAGACAGACCTCCTCCGGATCTCTGCAAATATGAGGGCTAAGATATCGGTATTCAGCTAACCTACATATTAGCTAAAATCCAGCATGAAGAGAAGGTTCCTTTTTCCTTGGGTTAGTCACTTAACACTTCGCATATCAATCACCGGGGATTGGTCTCAATTTGATTGCGTCCAAGCTGTGGGCAGCCATTCTACTCCATAGACTATCTCACATTCTCGAATCCCGGTACCGTTAAGCATAAGATGTATTCCGACTTGGCCGCTGGTGTTAATCAGATATTCACACTTCGTTAAATCCTGAAACACAGCCACCATTACCAGAGACCTACCGTCGTTGCATTCCTGGACCTTCGTGTTGTATTCGACTCAGATGATAGACTTGCACGTCTTGGTAAGCAGTACTTGACAGTCCGCACGCCATATATTGGGATATTGCTCAGCAATATCCCGATGGGGCCTGAACGCAGTACAGTCAAAGATAAATGCGTATCATAACCTGCACCTAAGTAAGAACCGTAAGTGACGTTACACAAGAAGTCTAGGGACAGCAACTACAAGGTGCAAAATAGACGGTACTTGAGCATAAATGAATCGATGCAACGATACTTGAGCGCACTGTCAAGAGGAACTGTAAGGAAGGCACCTAACTCAGAGTTTAAAAAAGCTTTGCCAAAGAAAAGTCGGGTAGGTTGAAATCGCCCTGTATCAAAAGCTCCTTTCGAAGTAGAAGCGAACAACGTAAAGCACCACTTTGGATCCACTGTCAGGGCTTCTCTACCCAAGGATGACTGAAAGTAGAGCAGAGGAATGCTAATCAATACCGACAGAGCTTCGCAGTGTTGTCTGCCGAATAAAACATGAAGGTACGCAGAACGTCAACACGTATACGCAGTAAAACGAGTAACAGCTAAAAGGTAAAAACTAGAAAAACGGGTTAGTAGGCAAAGAGGCCTGAAAACTTCACTGGTAAGCGTCACGTTAAGGCTAGTTGCAACACCAACCTTAACGGTCAAAGTTGCGTTGGAACACATAGAATAAGACAAAACTTAAAATTCGTTGCTCGTATTTAATCGTACATTATTTTCCACAATATTTCCGCAAACATTCCATTAGTATGGTACGCTCGAAATTACAATTACCGTGTCCAGGCCAGTACCCAAACAGGCTGTCATGGATTCTATTATTGAAAGCAAGCATTACATGTAATATCACATACAACGTTCCATATCAATGTATTTAAGCTTTTTTCCCGCGATGAGCAACATTTTGGCTGGCGTACCAAAACGCAACGTCCCGGTAGGGCTACTTTTACAAATAAAAATTAGACACTCCCAAAATTGGCCGCCCAATTTCGACTTTGTCGGTGCAAGGACCGTCGAGTCCGCCAATGGCGGAGTTTTGAATGCGGGCTGTTGCTCATCGGGAAAGCTGCCAGCACAGTTTGGCGGAAAGGAATTTGCATGCAGGCCGTTACCGGAACATCTGTATGGAGAAAAGTAATGGGACTGTAAAAGCTGATAAGCTGTTAAGCGAAAATAAAGTAATTTGGAAACATGTAGCTATATTCTATAACTTTATGAATTATGTTTATGTGATAAATTAATTACCGTTGCTAGTTAGCAAGTGCAACAATTATTTAGAACGGCGGTGTAAATAACTTATATAATCACGTTGAACGTTTTTGGAAATCAGGACCTGGAAAGGAAAGAAGACTGCGAATCATAAAAACGTGAGTCTGGGGTTTGAAGGTGACATATACTTAAGTGGCGGGAATGAAAAGAAGCTCTAAAGTCCGCGAAAGTGCATATCAGAAGACAGAACATTAGCTAAAAGTGCTTTTAAATGTTAAAATATATACGCAAGAATTGCGAAAGAAGTGGTTGCTACAGTGAGGTAGCATATGATGAAAAACGCAGGTGGATGGTCGGCAAGGGGTGCTGATTGATTGAATTGGGACCACTAGAGGCAAAAGTGGGAATTGAAAGTACCTACTAAAGTAAGAGTGAATGAAAGCAATAACTTGTGTTTCATTTTCGGCAGGTATGTGGTTTAAAATGACATGAAGTAATATATATGAATAAATGCGCAACCATATATATATTTGTAATTTCAAAATTTCTGTATGCCACCACATAAACCGGGCAAATAAACTTAAGAATACCAGCATGCCTAAGTGCTAATTATTAATGAAGTATACATGTAGGCATAAGAAGGAATAGAAATGTGTAAATGCGCACGCATACGCGTCGTGCGTATATATATATATATATATATATATATATATATCGTGAGTGAGCCATGAGCGGGACCAATCGGGACAACTACAGAAGCGACGACGAGTCCTGCAGAGAAGTATTCAGAACCGCCGCAGCGTTTTAGGTACGCTGCTTCGATTTACTAATCGCGTGCTTGTATGCTGTCTCTTTATTTCAGGTGGTGGGTTTTCAATTTTGCCTTACCACTTTTCTTTCTCGAATAAATGTCTACCTGTACTCTATTCCATTAACTTGCACACCTCGCTTAAGCTAATTGTATTCCATTTCCATAACATGTTTGTGTTCGTGGCATTTCCGTAAAGTATACTTTCTGACCTCGTGAACTTATCTAGGATTCTTTTGTAAACAACTTATTTCATGTGCTCATTAACTTAAGGTTTATGTCACCGTTTCCTTATGCATTAATCGAGTTATTTTCTTTGTCTCTCTCTCAAGTGATTGGCTGTTGCTTGATGTCCTCGGTGTGGCTGCGCTTGATGTGCATGTTGACAAGGTGCATACCTGTCTAGTACCCACTACCTCGTCCATACTGACTCCAGGAGACAGTTTGTAGTTGCTGGAGACGACGGGGTGCACGGTCCTTGTGGCCTTATTAGGATCAAAGTGATTCCATGCCCTTAGTGTGGAACGGACTGCGGTCCAGCTACCGCCTTGTGTGCGCTTGATTTCCCAAGTACAGCGTGATTGTGTTTGCCGGTGAAGGTGTGTGGACCGGCTCCGTTGATGAAACGTGGCTCCCATCCACATGCCTCCCGGTCTTATTCCTTCGGGTTTACACTGCATATGGGTTGTGCGGTTGAAGTTGTGGGTGGTGCAGCGCAAGCCCCCCATGGTTCCTCTGTAGGCGCAGGCGTCCTGTGGCCTGCCACAGTGACAGGTAAATCCGAAACCGGATGCCGCCAAACATATATATATATACATATGAATTCGTTCATTCAATCATGAATGCACTTACGCACAACCTTAACTTTTTCCTTGCGGAAAATGAGACACAAGGGATTGTTTCCAATTACCCTTACTTCATTAGCTGTAAGCAATGCGTTCCCTTGCCTCAAGTGCTTTCCATTCAATCAAGCAGCACCCTTTTGCCGACAATGCACCTGTCTTGTTTCCTCTTAAGCTAAGTCATAGTAGCAACGTATCCTTGTATCCCATTTCATGCGCCGAAATTTTAACCATATATTTTACCATCCTGATGGTGTTGTTCCACGGATTCATTGCCCCGGTATTGCAAAACAGGGTGAACTATTACACCAAAACAAACTGCACAGAATGAAGCCAAGAATTACGAGAGAATTCCTTATTTGCAACTTTACGTGCGTGCCTTTCCTGCCTTTCATTTGCCATATCATCCCTGCCGAGCTATGCGCAGACGCACTACAATGCGAACGATGCATGTGAATAGGGTCAAGGGTGATGCTTGTACCGATTCCAAGTATTCACGGCGTTGTGGATAAGGTATGTAATCGCGTGCACTTGCAATGCGCAAACACTGGGGAATGGTGTGAACCAGTGTGTCACATAGGTTTGAAGGCAACCGTCATAAGTATGCTGCTAAGGGAACTCCCTGCTTAGTGGCCGACATTTTCAGGGATGCGTTACTTGTTCACGAACTTCTTGGCATGAATTGGATTCTGTGGCGCCGTGGAAGCTGTTTTGTGGGGTTTTGTAAGAAAATATGTGTTGGACAAGTAAACTGACATGTAACCAACGCATGGCAAATGAATAAATAAATAAATACATAGTTTATTCTCGTGACTGCGAGGCACAACATCAAGGGCGTGTTCATGGTAGTACAGACATGTATGGCCGACAAATTCACAAATTGGTACTGGTTGACAAATAGCATAGGGATGTATGTGTCTGTTGACAGGCAAAAGTAGGTTTATGTCTGTATTTGGAAGTAGCCATGTTGTGGGATTAGGTAAATGTGACTCTGTGTGTGTTTTTGTGTTTTGAATTCGCCAACAAAGAGGAAATCAATAGAACGCTTCGAATCGGATGACGTTCGTGATGTGTGAATGATCCTCCGAAAAAAGGAAGAGGCGGTGACTTTATTTAGTGGCGAGGTACATCCGCCACGTCAGTGTTGTTAAACGGATATCCGTGATTTTTTATGGGGAGTACGCTTGCCAGGCGAAATTCCACCACATTCTGGAACACTGCCGCCGAACCATTTGCTGGAACGGGATTTACCCGAACCACCCAGCTGACACCACGGGGAGGTTGTCCGGCTAGCCAGGAAACTGCTTACCTGTGAGCTTTGGGATATCCGAAAATCGCCTATGTGTAAGTTGTTGGCTGGTGTGCGTTGCGAAATGACTATCACGAGGTATGGGGTACAATTTTCGTACATCCTGAAAATACTTGGTAAAAGGACAGGGAGGAAGTTGTGAGCAGGCACGAGATTCCTGTCTCCATTGGTAATGGGATCGCGCTTTATGTTTGCGGGATACCATGCGGGTGAGCCATGCAATGGTTCATACCCCGCCACTCGGGAACTCTGAGAAATAGATTTTGCCCTTTAACAGGGTAAGCACTACAAACGGGAAGCTTATTAGCAGAAAACATTAACAGTGTAAGCAAACATTTACACCGAAGAAAGGATACCTCATGTACTGCGACTCGCACTTAGAAACAGGATGCCATGGTGCGCATATAAGGCGGCATCAGGGAGACACGATCCCTGTGGTGTTCGCTGGACCACGTAGTAAGCAGGTGTTACGCCGCAGGTCACTCAGCGGCAAACGCAGTTTGAACAGGCAACGGGCAGCGGACCGAAAGCATGCAAAATCGTGCTAGGGTCGTCCATATCCATCGGAACTGCGCAGCCAAACAGTTGGAGAAGAAGTCAAACATACATAAGGGAACGTGTATTAACAATTGCATGGAATGTGTACACAATGACCATGGAATTCCTGTGCACTGGGCGACCGACTTTAGCACCGCTTGATCACCGATAGGGGGTCTCCATCTGCTGATTAAGCAAGGGGACCTGCCAAATGCAATAAATCTTAACGCAGCATGCTGACATGCGTTTAAGTTATACAGCGGGAATGCATTTTTTGGTTGTCGCTCCGGTTCCATGCCTGTTACTTTGCACACAAGTAAAGTGTTCTGTTTCCATGTTGCAAGCACATGAAAAATGGTAGCAGCGTTCGCAAACAACATGCATCACCCACTTCATGCGTGCGTTGTCTTGAAAGTCTTCCTCCTCCGGGAAGCACAAGTTGTACACGTCAGTGTCACCATAATGGGAAACCTCCTTTCTCAGTCTCGGTCGTCCGCTCCGTCGGCTGCACGCGGCTGACGCGCAGCTGGGAAGATGTCGTAACTTTGTTCCCGTGGGCAACGTGGATGCTAGTGGCACCTCCGTCACTAGGTGAACCAACGGGCGACTTCCGTTTCGTGGCTCCTGTTGGCTTGTTAGGAAAATCAATGCGTCGGTAGGCATTGCCCCTTAACCGCAAACGTGGGAATCCGTGGTAGGCGTTGGAAGCGCGCCTGCGTTATGGACCTCGATCGTGTGGCCGGTACCCCCAAGGTTAGGTTGCACATTTTGGCAGTTACCTTTCAACCGTCGTACGTTTGCAACCGAATCAAGAGGCAATGGATCCTTACAGTACCGAGCTGTGCAGAACGTCTTGACATAAGTCTTGCTGGACATCATCTCCACAAGCATTCGCATGGACGGCATAGCACGTGAGAAAGCTGCGGCTCCCATGATGCGCAACTGAAAGCTCAGCTGAGCCGCCAGCTCCTCTGCTTCACGTAAGTTCGTCCCTCGGTCGATCGGCCGAGCAACCGGATGATCACGGGAAGGGAGCTCCAACCCATATGAAACCTCCTTGTCATTCTCTGGGTTGACGGCTGCTGGCACCGCCCAACGGCAGGTTGCAGTTGCACGGTCCGAACTCCTGCCCCTGAGATTGTACACCTGGCACACATGAGAGCAGGGCAAACACCACTGACGGTTGAATTCGCAGGTGCAGCCCTAACCATGTATCGTGTAGTGCCATGTTAACGTACTCCTGCAACGACCTATCAACAAACCACCAGGTGAGCAGGCATCGCTTACGCCGACAGGCTGCCACGTCGAAGAAAGCGGGCAGGTGCAAATGGCATCAAGCGGAAAAGAATGGCCTCAGCCGAAAACACATTCGCAGGGGAACGTACAGCGCCATGATGTGCCTATCCAGGGCCAGTGAACGCTGCTGTATGCACTCTTTGACACGTCCTACAATCACATTGAATAGCTGCTTAAGTGATGCCATCTCGCTTAGTTGGCTCTTTAAAAGTTTGTTCTCATTTTTCGCCCTGCCGAACATGCACATTAACCTCTGCCATCACCACCGCCGCATCGGGATACACAGACCTGTAGGCTCCGACTTGTGCGAAGCAGTTATGCAGCACGAGTGTCTGCACAGTGTCAGTACTTGGTACCATCTCACACATTGCTTGTATAGCCACCATGTAGCCAGGAGACGTCTCAGTTGATAACCAGGCGTAGAAGAAGGAAAACGACGCCCTTGTTATGTCCACAAACATACAGCGCAGCCTCACTTAGCCACCATAATGTAACTGGTGTGTGGCGTTTGACAAAATCAGCCCTCCATTTCGTTCCACTATTAGCAACCTGCTGCAGGGCACAAAGGACAACGCACGAATGTGCTCCTCCTCGAGCCTCACGCGGCAGTTTCCAGTCTTCAGCAGTAACACAGCAGACTCACGAACCTCCTCAGATTTCTGTTTCAGATGTCTCCTCTTTAATGATAGCAAGTCGTTTCGGTTCAACAACCGACCGTAATGTCAGAAAACGTGCGCGCGAAACTTATACTTGCTTTTAAAACCACACCTTAGACTTGCAACCTCCAACTCTTGCGCCTCAGTCAAAAGTCTGTTGCACCCATACAGCCAGGGATTCCCAACTTGCAAATCATGGCTGTGCTCCAAGTTACATTCCCCAATCTAATAACATAGACCCTACAAAATGAACGAAAATCTAGCTAGACAAGCCAACTCCCTGCATTTGCGTGTAACACATAGCAGCACATCATGAACCATCACTTACCTCTTGCCAATGACGTTTGTACGTGTGCTGTGCATACATCGGAATTGCACATAGCGGTGCGGATAGCTCTCTGGTAATGCCACACCATTCCTCTCGTGAAATTCCCGTGAAATCACTATATGCCGGTAAAACGAGGAGGCTGTATCCATTTGGAATTGCTTCAAATTTCATCCAAATCTCGGCATTTACGATAAAAAGGAGCGAAAACTACACTCAAAGGGTACGGAATCGTCGACCATTGCCTCAATTGTAATGTGCGCCAGAAGCGCGGCTCTTTTACTTTAGCCCATTATAATCGCACTTTCACGAAACTGAACTCATCCATTCCGTTGTACGTGTCCATGTTATTAAAATAATTCTATACCACTGTTAATATCCCCCCGTTGGCATCATGTGGAGCGCCCTGGCGTACCTGACCAACAACGTCCATTTACCCGGTTTATTGCAATCTGGTGACTTTAGTCCCGTTGCTCATCAGGAAAACTGGGTTCTTGGTTCTGTAACTATATGGGATTTAACAGGGTTATTTATCGAGGAATGCGTATATAAAGAGGTCAGGAACTCCAGAATGTTAACAAACTTACTGTGCATGCTTAATTGCGAAGTCGTAAAAATGTGAAAATTTACTATGTAACTGTACACGAGTAGTTAAAAAAAAGCTGAATGTGAAAAGTTGCTTAGGAAAGGCAGCCCTGTGTCTTCGTAAAATGAAACAGGTGCTAACATGTATAGTTAACTTTCCGAAATAAATGTGTGTCCATGTATAGTATATTGCAAGTAAGTGCCAATTGTTTTACAGTGGAAGTTCCTTGCGTAGTGAAAACCGTGGAAGCGAAACGGGGACCAGAGTCATGGTAAATGGTTACATAATGGAACGTGCGTGTGTGAACATGTCCCATTCTGTCGAGCGATATAAATATATATACATATGTATATGCATACATATTTATATATATGAGACGCAGAGGGCACTTGCTCAGCTGTGAAGCAGCAAGTGTGCCGGGGCCGATGGGATCCCGCCCGAAGTATTGAAACACGGCGGACCCGCGTTTGTGACTACGCTGCACCACTTGGTGTAACACGTATGGATTGAGGAGGAGGTGCCCCCTGAGCTAAAGGGCGCCCTTGTGTTACCACTGTACAAGGGCAAAGAGAGCAAGCTGTTGCACGAATTATCGTGGCATCAACTTGCTGAGATGTGAGGGCAAGGAGATTGCCTGAATCCTGTTCAACCGCCTCACCAGTCAGGTTATGAAACCCAACGTGGTGGAAGAGCAGTGTGGATTCCGCTCAGTTCGCAGCACTATAGATATGGTGTTTGCGACTCGTCAGTTGCAGAAGACGTGCAGAGAATGACACCAGCCGTGGTACTCGCTGTTTGTTGATTTCCCCAAGGCATTTGATACGGTGAACAGCGAGGCATTGTGGCTGGTGTTGAGTATGTTTGGTTGCCCGCGTAAGGTTTTAAGTTTAATTGGATGTCTGCACAGTGGTATGCGAGCGAGGGTGCAGCTGAGTCGAGAGACCTCGGATGACATTGCAGTTGTCACTAGTGTAAAGCAAAGCTTTGTCTTGGCTCCTGCCCTGCATGATATCGACCTTCATGCAATGATGTCTTGTGCTTTTGATGCGGCTTGTGCTAACGGTGTCTGTGTGAAGCACCGTATTTATGGTGCGTTGCTGAACATCCGTCGTTTTGGTGCAAGAACCCCAGACTGCGAGACAAATTGCAGCACATGACTGGTGCTCTGGCTTCGACAGCGACCAACTTCGGGCTCACCATCGACAAAAGCAAAGCTGTCTGTCTTTTCAGCATTCACCGGAGGTGCTGTCTTCAATAATGCCGCGAATCAGCATTGCTGCTAAATTATGGGAACCAACCTCCCGCTTCTGCTACCTTGGCAGTGTGACGTCGACCGATCAACAGCTACACAGTGAGCTTCGTATCCGTGTGTCGAAGGCAGCGGCGGCATTCGGGAAGCTAGAGTACCGAGTGTGGAACAACCATCAGCTTACCGTTGGCACGAAGCCGATGGTGTACAAATCCATGGTACTGTCCGTTCTTCTATACGGCAGTGAAACGTGGACGATGTGTCGGCGGTATGTGCGATATCTAGAGCGGTTCCATCAGCAGTGTCTGCGACGGATTTGGCGCATCGGTTGTAATAACAGATTGAAGACACGGAAGTGTTGCGACAAAGTGGAATGTGTGCAGTGGACCACATACTTTTACTGAGATACCAGAGGTGGCTCGGTCATGTGTGGTGTATGGATTCAACGCGGATACCAAAACAAATCTTATACGGCCAGCTGAGTATTGGGAAGCGGCATGCGGGGAAACCGAAGCTTTGCTACCAGGACATGATCGAAATGAGCCTCTCCCGTTCTAATTTTGATTTCAGGTCATGGGAATCGAAGGCGGTTGATCGGCGTGCATGGCGGGATCTAATCTGGATGGCAGTTGCTGAAGTGCGAGAGAAAGACTTCATGCATGCAGAGAAGCGATAAGTGGGGAAGCGGCAAGCACCGATGGGTTGTACTCCATCGACATCGAGCGCATGGTGCTGTAGCAAATGCGGTCGCAAGTGCCTGAGTCAGGTAGGCTTAGTGAGCCATGAGCGAGGCCAATCGGGACCACTATCGAAGAGACGAGGGTCCTACAGATAACGTAGGCAGAACCGGCGCAGCGTATGTAGGTACGTTGCCTTCGATTTACTAACCGCGTGCTTGCATGCTAAGTCTATTTATTTCAGGTGGTGAGTTTTCGATTTTGTCCTAATGCTCAGGCGCAGCTTCCGCAGTTGGTACGGAGAAACTGTCACTCGCTTCTTCGTCTCAATCATTCGACCAATGCTAGAGTAGGGCTCTACCGCGTACTGTTCTATCACCCGGGGCGATGTAGAAAAGCTTGGCGAGTGCAGCAAGTAGCCACCAAGCTGATGCCCAACTTACGAGGTGTGCCGTACGAAGACCGGTGTAAGAAAATAGGGCTGTACACCCCAGCTTATAGTAGAAATACGGTAGACCTCATCATGCCTCACCGGACATTACATCTGGGTGATTACCCTATGCTGAGACCACTGCTTCAACTGCGCAAACCACGCAGCACACGAGGACACCGGTATAAACTTGTCGTGCCGGATTTGAAGCGCGTCGCTCACCAAATCTGTTTCGGACGCAGAGTGGTGAATGTATGGAACGACCTGCCGCAGCACGTAGTAGAGGCAAACTCAGTGTCGGAATTCAAGAACTTCCTTGACAAACACTTTGCCGACGCAAAATATACAGAGCGAAACACAACATAAAGGGTACATGTCCATGAGAGACGATTGATGCAGCTACACAGAGTAAGCTCTATTCGCTGCTTCTAAACAGTAATCAGTATAAATGCCTGCCTATACTCTCTTCCACAGACTTGCACACGTCGCTTAAGCCAGTTGTGGTTAATTTCGATAACATTTTCGTGTTTGTGGCATTTCCGTAAAGTTTACTTTCTGACCTCGTGAACTTATCTAGGATTCTTTTGTAAACAAGTTAATGCATATGCTCATTAAGTTAAGATTTATATCATCGTTTCCTTATGCATTACTCGACTTATTTTATTTGTTCTTTCTCTCAAGCGATTGGCTGTTGCTTGATATCCTCGGTGTGGCTGTGCTTGGTGTACATGTTGACAAGTTGCCTACCTCTCTATTACCCGCTACCTTGTCCATACTGGCTCCATGCGACAGTTGGTCGTTGCTGGAGACGACGGGGTGCACGGTCCTTGTGGCCGTGTTAGGCTCCAAGGGTGGTACCATGCCCTTAGTGTGGAGCGGACTACGGTCCAGCCACCGCCTTGTGTGCGCTTGATTCCCCAAGTACAGCGTGATTGTGTTTGCCGGTGAAGGAGTGTGGGCCGGCTCCGTTGATGAAACGTGGTTCCCATCCACATGCATCCAGGTCTTATTCCTTCGGGTTTACACTGGATATAGGGTGTGTGTGGATAGATCTGTGAGTGGTGCAGCGCAAGCCACCCATGGTCCCTCTGTAGGCGCAGGCGTCCTGTGGTTTGCCACAGTGACAGGTAAATCAGAAACCGGGTGCCGCCAACCATATATATATGTGCATGTATGTGTATTTAAGATAAGTTATACTGCAATATGTTAGTCGTTCATGTTAGTATTTGTATACATTCGAAATTATTTTATATTAGGCGGAGATTATGCTGGGGCATGTGTAAACGTGGAATTCTGAAACACAAAACCAACAACAGCAGCCCTACATCACCCGTTTTAGCTGATGCTGCGCTGCCACACAACCACGATCACCTATGCAATAAAACACGAGAAGTGTGACAGAATGGGGAGTTACCTGAAAATCTTAATGTCCTATGCAACACATGCATTGCGAAAACGCCTGCACTTGTGTAGACAACATACCGACGCAAACAGCTGGCTATCGTGCAAAGATAATGTATGGTGAGGTTTATAACTGTGTTTGTATGTGTGCATAAATATATCAATATGCGAATGCTTACACACAAAGAAGTATATTTAAATGGATGCAAATATACGTCGATGGGGTTATATATATATATATATATATATATATATATATATATATATATATATATATATATATATATATATATATATAGGTGACTTTTAAGCGTGTCGCAATGTGTTGGTAAAGTAGCACGCTGCTGGGAAGAGGGACGACATGATGAATAATTGTGCGTCTTGGGAGTAACGGAATGGCAGTGGAATAGGTGCTGATGCACAGGACGACGTGGTACTGATATACGCAATCTGGTCATGAGGGTGTATGTTTTTATCAGGCGGACAAATGGACGCTCAAACCATATGCAAATATTCTCGTCTAATTGTGTGCATTGCGAACGCTCATCACCTGCCAAGCGAGAATACTGAAAAAATGGTTCATCACGTAGTTTCACATTTCGAAATGCGTGCGCAAATGAGTTAACACCAATAAGCGGAGGGCAACGAGGAAGCATGCTTTACGAACACCGTAGGGTTACAGCTGCAGGTTCATCGTTGAAAGTAACCGAAACATACCATGTTCTTAATGGACGAACATGTCTGCGTCGCTTACATGGTTGCGTCACATTTCACGATAGAGGATTTGGCCCTTATATTGGCGGAAGATTGCGGAACCACTCACTGAACCTGTGGCTTTGTCCTCCGCAAGGAACCTGCAGACTTTGCATTTTCCTATGCGATGTGGGACCAAAAGACACAGTGACAGGGATGGCCCTGAAAAGGGCCGTTGGTCCGTTCTCTAAGGAATGTAAAATGTCGACGAAACTGGAAATGAAAGAAACACCGGACGTGCTGTTATGGCAAGTGATGGCAGATGGACGTACGTGACAGTGAGGTGACAAGGGGCGGTAATCTGGACGGCGGAGGGCGACTTATGTGTACCAAGTCTATAAAAGCAAGTCATTAACCAACTCGGAAGTTACCTTTCGCTAGGATTCACTGCTGCCTCATATCGTGGTACCAGTCGGTGCGTTAATGACCAGCGGCAGCCGTAACCTGGACGGCTGTGTGTGCCGCATATCTACTTTGGCTTTGAAATGGAAGTCATCATAGAAATCCCACCTTATCTGTGGCTATGGATCACTGGCTCATCATATGTGGTAGCAAGTACTTGGGAAGAGAGCCAGTGGCAGCGTTCACTCGGACGGCGAAGGGCTGCGAATGGTACAAAGGCAGTGAATGCGATGTCAATATTGCAATAAAATATTACCTGCGGTAGGCTGTCACTGCTGCATCATATGTCGGAGCCAGTATAAGGTAGGAGGGCCAGTGGCAGCGTTAACTAAAACGGCGGGTGACGGCACATTGGTACTTCAGGCTCTGAACCGTGGGGCATCATGGAAATCCAATGGTACCTGTGGCTAAGTATCACTGCTGCATCATGTGGTGGTGGCAGTACGTGAGCTGAGGGACAGCCTCCCTCCAATCGGATGCCAGTTCGCATCCGTTAACAGACTTCCGAAATACCGTCGTCAGCGTTCCACCGACAAAAGGAAGCGTTATTACGCACCGCTCGATAGTTAGCACACCATATATGCATACGGTTTAGGAGCGCTCAAGTGACGTGGTGTCAAGTATGCCTCCATGAGAAACAAACATGATCACTGGCACTTAAGGGAGAGATGTAAGTTAGGAGACATACAAAGTATAGTGACGGGGAAGATGAGATCCGAAATTGCACCATAGTTGGCTATTCATCTACGTATTCCCGAGGCACTCAAAGGGCTGCAACCATGCTGGTATATGAGGATGATACCCATGTACCAACATACGTATCTCGCGCATGTTGTTACTTAGGCTGCTCACATGGTTTCGTACCAACTTAAGATATTCGTAATGGGCGGTGATTGGTTGCACGCTATCATCAGTAGCACAGAGGGGGCGGAGAGAAACCGCCGGCTGTCCGCTGGAGAACCCACAAAACGGAGAGTTGTTTCATCGGTGGTTCGTCTGGTTCTAAGGCTGTTTCATAGCCTATTTCAGCTTAACTCTATCCACTAATGGGCGACGTGCGTAAACGGTAACATTGGTAAACTTCGCCTTGATGTACCCACGTTCAAGTTCAAGTTCCGTTGGTACCGTAACGATAATCCTGTGATTACTCCCTCCTTCGCTTATCCTCGGATCGGAAATTCATAGGTCTGCTTGAGATGTTGAGAAGCGTTAAACAGAGATGGCATCACACCCTATCCAACCCATTACTGCCCACCTTTTGCTCCCCAGCAGTCACTGCCAGGCCCGTTTATGTGAAGTAACGTAGTGAACGGTAAGCTAGGAATACAAGAGGAGGCATGTCAGGTAAATACCGGTAACACGAATGTGTGAGAATAACTTTAAAAAAGGGAAAGTTAAAGATTCAAGCATGTGGGGATAAGAGGATTGTTGGCACTGCGGACCAACATCATTTAACGCATGATTGAAACCACCAGGCTGACACACAGCTCTCGAGCGAAAATATAAACATGCGCGTCGGAGGGCCGCTTAACTAAGCGGCACTTTCATGCACCAACTTCCCATAAATGCATACCGGGCCGGAAGCTTTAGAAGGATTTAGCCCCCGCAATAGCCTGAACACTTGTGTAACCGTGCTCCTAATTCCTTTACGACAGAATCTTCCGGGACCTCTGTGACCAGGCAAAATTCGGCAGAGAGGCATCACAAGAAAATGCACAGGTATCCTGGTCCCTATGTATACAAGCCTTATGATACTCCCTATGTCCATTAGTGCCGTCGGTTGGTGGTAAAACAAATATGGACGAGTTTGTACCGCTGCAACTATTTACTTAAGCAAAGAACGTTTTGGGTTTGTTACGTGTATGGTACGCAAATCCTCGTAGTACTAAAGGGGACTACTTCCAAAGTGTTGCTTACATTTCTTCCTAACAGCTCGATACCTTGTGTAGTTGCTGATGGATTAAGCCCCTTGGTAAGTTCGCCAGCAATCAATCCGCTTCCTGAGCAGCTATTTACTTGAAGCCGCCTTCATCTTCCACGACGGCACAGAAGACAATCGCACAGGATGATGTCACTAGTCGAAAGCGTTGTCAGCTGAGCAAGGTTGAAATCCGTGCAGGTCAATTGGTAACGGCAGTTACATACAAAGCACTGCATATCACCGGATTCGTCCTTCCTGGGCTTTGTCCACCTCGCGCTGCAGAATACAGCATTAGATTCGCTGATGAAAGCAACCGAAGACACGTTGGCGCCGTTAACCAGAGAATCCGCCAATACGTTTTCAAAGAATGTGCAACGAGTATCAACAGATAAAACCGAAAGGCTGTCACCTGCAGCGTAGTCTACGGAAATAGCGACGGGTTAAAACAAGGTGCAAATTAAGGCGTTAACCAGTATGTTACCCTATCTAGTCCGTTCCCCGACGTTGTCTCTAGGAAACGCAGCCGGGGGAAGCTTCCTTACGCACATGTCAAATTGCAGTACCTTATGCTACCTGCGTTCGGCAAGAACTGCCGCACGTATGATGGGGGAATCGCCTACCTTCATCCAATGAACGCACAGAACGGATGATGCAGTAGCACTACTTAGGCGGGAGAAATCCGGTTCAACGTTCACAGTCCAAAATCTGTTCCTCATCACTACGGCCCCTCTAACCCTCCTACAGGAAGCGCTGATCAATTGTAGAACACCAGTAAACCTAGCACAAAGGCTTGCCGAATTTCGCAAAGGACGGCTATCCACAAGTGAAACATCTTCATACCGCAATACTTTGAGCCCATACAACATGGAAAACCTACACCTACTGGCGACTATCAGAAGATATTCCCACATTGTAGGGAACAGGGGTACCTAGACGCTATACAGCTTATTGCTATGTGAATGGTTATGCATTGTACGTACTATAAATGTACCGTATTAAAAATGTACCATGCCGGTCAACCCGAACAGGCGGGTGATTAGACCGCAGTTGCGTGCCATGAAGAACCTCGCTTCGCACTCTGACAATGGGCGTGGTTTTCCCCGGGGACTTCCCTACCAGGAGTACGTATGTCGGTTGGGCGGGATAACGCAAGTTAACTTAGCAACCGAACGTTACAATGGACCAATGGAACAATGGATTTATGCGGGTATAAAAGCTAAATCTTGACAAATCCCGTAGGGTGATCAGTGCGAAAATCATAGAAGTGTGAAAAATTCAATGGAAACCAATTCAGTAAAATCGTTTAACAACGAGTCACTACAAGCTTGTGGACTCACCGAGTTTGAAGTGTCAAAATAATAATCCAATATAACTCCCGAGGGGATCATGAGGTATGGAGTATTTGGTTAAAAGAGTCACCGCCCCTTGAAATTCGCATGGGGCAAAGTGTTTGAGTTTGAAGCGTCAAAATATAAATCCACTGTTGAGATTTGCGTGGGGGAAAATTATTTTTAAAGTATGGATTTTGGATCTCTCAAAATTAGACTGTACTATGGGAGATAGTGCAATGAAGTGAGTGCACTATCAACTCGGGTTTTGAACTCCATCAGGTTGGGCGCACTGAGTACAGATTCTAAAAAAGCTTGGCAAACACGCACGGAAAAGAAATTCCGTCGAAATTCCAAACGGCTGTACTGCACTGCCAGCTTCAGATGATGGCCTCTCAGATTGTTGTTGTTACTGAGCTCCAGCAGATGGTGGCAGGTATGATTGGGGTCTGTCAGAATCTGATAAGCCAAAATCAAATCTCCCCGTAATCGTCGATATTGACCACTAAGTATCCCGAGCAATCTAAGTCTGTCTTCGTGGCGTAACTGGCCCAAACCTTTCACGTTCTTTGTTGCGCGTCGTTGAGGTTTCTCTAAATCAGAGAGGTCTTTCCTCAGCCACGGCTGCCAGACTTGTATTGCATACTCCACGTGTGGTCGTATGTATGCACCTAGAAGTTGGTGAAAAACGGATGGATGGAAGCGTTCAAATGTGCGCCGGAGAAGGCCCAAATTTCGAATGCTCGCTTTCGATGCTTTCTTTGCCTGGGCTGAACAACCGAGGTCGGACTGAATCAAGACTCCTAAATCCTTTTCCTCAGCAGTTGTGTGAAGCACATGGTCACCCAGGTTATAGAAAATGATGATTGGTGACGTAAGTGTAATACTCTGCACTTTTCTGTGCTGAGTGGGAGTTGGTTCTGAACTGACCACGCATACACCTTATCCAGATCCTCTTGAAGTATTGCGGAGTCGTCTGGTGTATTGATTGCTCTCCAGACCTTGATGTCGTCGGCATAGAGTAGGCAGTTGGAAAGAATGAAGGCCGCTATGTCGTCAATATACATCAAAAACAATCGTGGCCTCAGTACCCATCCTTGTGGTACACCACATTCGACTTGGATTGGGTGGGACAGGGACCCACGCACTATTACCTCTAAGTTCCGGTGGAGAAGAAAGCTTGTGATCCATCCTAGGAGCGGATCACCAATGCCGAAGCTCTAAAGTTTGCAGATCAGGATTCCATGGTCTAGTCGATCGAAGGCTTTTGGGAAATCTAGGTAGACCACGTCCACTCCTGCACCGCTGTCAATTAATTTGGTCCAACTCGATCTTGCTAGCAGCAGATTTGTGGTGCACGATCGATTCCGTCGAAAACCATGCTGTTCATGTGCAAGGAAGGCAGACTCTTCTAGATAGGCTGTTAATACGTCAGCAACAATAGCTTCCATAACCTTTGACAGGACCGGGAGAAGGGTTACAGGACGGTAGTTGGCTGGATCAGAACGGCTACCGCGCTTGTGAATTGGGGTTATGATCCCACATTTCCACATCTCGGGTACATACATCTGATCGAAGCAGCGTTGGAAGAATCGTGCCAGAGGCTCTGCTAAACTTTCTGCCATTACCGCAAGGGACTTAGGGTGAATGTTGTCGATTCCAGGAGAGCTGTGCTTACGCATCACAACAACTTCTATAATACCATCCCCGCCGTGAAAGTTATGTGCGTAAGTTTTGGTTGTAACACAGCTGCTGATAAAGGAACAGATGACCAAGGAATGCATTGAAAGTTCGAAGCATATTGCAGCCGCAAGGCGTTCGCCGCATCCTCCGTAGTCAGCGTCATGCCATCTGACGTTTGAAGAGGAGGGATTCCCCGTTTCACCTTGCGCAGGTTGTTTACATGTTGGTAGAGCAGCTTATGATTCGAAACCATGCGCTCCTTCAGATGCTGCTGGTATGTCAGTTTATCCTCACGAACGAGTTGAGTGCAATGATTAGCTTGAATTGCATAGGCCGTCCAGCTCTCCGTGCTCGAGCGTTCCTTATAGATACGCCAGGCCGAGTTCCTCACTGCCATACATTTCCGAGTCCTACTTCGCACAAATGAAACAGTCTTCTTCGAGTGGACAAACTTAGTTTCGGATGCCTCTTCGACGAGGGTGCTAAACTGGTTGACGAAATGTGGCCATGCGATTGTCGGTACTTCGTCTGTCAGAAAGTTCCAGTTGGCTGTCTCTGCAACTCGAGCCAGCTCATCGTAGCGTACGATAACTCGGCTTTCCCCTGTAGTATCCGCAGGGTATTCTGCGTAGCATATATAATCGAAGAGTAAAACTGCATGATCGCTGCAACCCAAAGGCGCGTCGATGATTACTTTCTCGACCATGAGTTCTTCGTTGGTAAATATCCGGTCCAGGATGGACGGCCTTTCTGCTGCTCTGAATCTGGTGGGATTGTCGATATGGCCATAAAGCAGAAAACTGGAGACAAGGTCTTGTAGATCCGCTTTGAACTGTTCCGTAAGTGTTGCTTGGGCATCCAGAGCGTGGATATTGAAGTCACCAGCGATAAGAATATGGCTGTATCTCCTGCTGATCATAAGCCTCAGCGCAGACGCGAGATTGAAGTCCATCTCGGGTGTAGAGGATGGAGGTCGATAAACGACCGCCACCAGACAGACGTCGTTGCCTGTTAAACGCAGCCGACACCAAAGAGTATCCTGTACGTTACTGTACACATCTTCTATGGGCTCACATTGGAGGTCACTGCGGTAGTACAGAGCCACCCAGCCCCCTTTACTGGATCGAACACGCCGAACGACGGACATGCCTGGTAGCTCGACCTCTGTGTCTGTGATATCCGGGCGCAACCACGTCTCCGTTATAGCGACGAGGTCACACGATTTGGACCTTTGACGCAGTCGCAGTTCGGGTACTTTGTTAAGTAGACTTGAGCGTTAGTGTATATGTAGGACAGCTGCTTGACCACCAAAAGAGCTTGTGGAGGATCACACGAAGTTGGATTTAAGCCGACCGATGAAAGGCCGGCACCTGCTCGTTTTTTGCGCAGTTTATCGATGAACATTTTGCACGGGCCTGCAGCCCGCCTAACGTCGTTCCTGCACACGCAGAACGCTTTTCAACAGCGTCGTTATCAGTGGTTGATAATCTTGATGCAGTGTCTTCGGCTCTGTTTATTTTATCACATTGAGCCACAGATGGTGTCACATCCTCCGGTGGCTTCGATTCAATAAATGGTACCTTAAATCGTAGTTCCGATGGCAGTGCATTGTGCATTTTATGCCAGTTACGCATTAAGTTCGCCGCCATCTGCTGTGACTGAACCACAAGTTTCAGTATCCTTGGACCATTGCCTTTGTAATGAGGTGAAACGGGCAGTCTGGAAATCGACTGAAGGATGACGTCGCCTGCAGATAGAGTTTCACGGATGTACCGCCATCCTTCCAGATCGTGAGCATGAGCCTCCTCGTCCCTAGCTGTTGGTAGCTCGGGCAGACCATGAACTAAAATGGTTTTTCGCCAGCTGGCCGTGTTGCGATCGTCTAAATTGTTTTTCTCTCGCTGACGTTCGCTCCATGGAACATCCGGAAAGATGCGGATCTTACTGTCTTCACCTCGGAGGTGATATGCCGATAAGAGCACCGCCTCTACATCGTCAGTGGATGCCAGTGTTATCCGCAGAATTCTGGGCTCACCATAGTGAACGGAGTTTAGATGTCTCGTCACACACGTGATGTTAGTCGGCTTGACCCTAGCACCTATGCGATCGCAAATGAGATTCCACCGGTTCAGATCGTCCTGTTGCTTACCTCTCAGAGAATTTGCTTTGGATTCGGGAACGTTGGTGCATATGAGTGTTAGAGCACCGTAGTTCCTCCTGGTGTTCGGTAATGTGGGAGACGTCGTCATGGATGGACTAAAACAAGTCTCTGAATTTCGTGCTTGGTCTTTTACACATGTCGCAGATATTGTGCTTAAAGTCTTGTTTACAGTGTCTCTAGCAATAGTCGCTGCGTAAGTTGATTGGCCTTTATAGATGCTCAGATTTTGTTGGTCAGTCGGAAGTCGGGTTCTTACCGAGGCTTTGGGTAAGGGCGGAATGGCTGAGGAACTGAGGGCGTTTTGTTCGTACGTGATGCTTGATTGGTTCGGGGTTCCCAAGATATTCGCCGCTGTGATTTCGCGAGAACGTCTAGCTCTTTTCTTCGGTTTAGTGGCGGTGAGTACGGGAGATGGTGGAGATACAAACCTTGCTATAATAGCCTCTAAGGAAATAATTCTTTCATTTACGCATAATTCTACTTCTGCAATCCGACGGTCGTAATCTTTCGACAAAGCAATTAGGCATTTTACTATGGGAACCGTTGTGCAAGTAAGACAGAACGAAACAGACTCGGACAGATTGTTGTGCTTGTTAGCCTCAGTAATCGGACTATGATTAACGGAACACAAGGCACAATGCTGACCCGATTCCACTGTCTGGGCAAGTGACTCAGCTCCAATTGTAGCTTCTCCCCTTGTTACATTGGTCATGGTCGGCTGCAGCGAAGTGGCACGGCCCGGTTCACAGGCTAGTTTGGTGTCGTGCGTGGTAGATGTGCTTCGCCGTCTTGTCCGCTTGTGGTCGGAGGACACATTGATCGACTTACGCGTGATGGGCCTGTGCGTCATGCGGTCACGTTTGAATAGGCCGTGTAGGACGTGCTTGGGCCGTCTGAGTGATTGAAATTGATCTGGCCGAGATGCGATGGCTATCGTGAAGTTTGCTGGGCGTTTGAGTACGCAAGTTAAAGATGAAGTTCTTCGGTAACTGTTATTCAGAGTGGTGCTGTGAAGCGACTGAAGGCTTGTTAGCAAGCGGAAAGATTTCTCTATCGAATGATGTAAAAATCCGAAGGGTTGTAGAAAAATCCACGAAAAGATGCAGACTGGAGAGGTTTTGCGTGTGGATTCCCCGGCAAACTCCGCGAAAAACACAGACACAAGCTAGAGGTTGAAGCGATGGGAATAAGCCGGGTGGAATGGATCCACCGTGTAGAGAAGATGATTCCGAGTAAAATGAATGCACGCTAGGTGCTGTGCAGTGAAATGGTGATGAATGGTCCACAAAAAGGCGAGAGCCGCGAGGATACGTCCAACGTCCAACCACAAGTGCAGTTCGCTAACATTCCTAGCAGTGTTGACATTGTTCACTGGCTCCGTAGGTGGTGTGGGGTGAATGATGAACTTGCGGCTGCATGTTGTCCACCAGCGGAAAGCCTGGCCGAACTTGCGGATGAGGAATACGTTGAAGTCCTTGTGAGTGGGCTGCATATCGCACGACGTTAATTCGCTCAAGAAATGGCATCTGGATGGCATCTGCGTGACCGTCACCGTTCCCTCCGTGTCCTCCGACAGGTCCGCCACTCCAACATTCTCCCTTGGCAGCACCCAATGGCTACCACGAAGAACAACCTCATTGTCATATGCATGCAGGATGGCAACCTGCGCAATATAGCGCATGGAATGCACCACTGACGATTAAAACGACATCCGCATGCGCTGACATTCTCTATGACCACACGCTGCATGCCCAGGCGCTCAACATCCACTAGCCAATACCTGCCGCCCGCGTTCACATCGCTTTCACAATGCGTTCACACTGTGCCGCACTTACGGCTACCGGGCGTATTACGATATCTTCCTCAAAATCCACAGACCACTGGTTACACGCAGCTCAACCTCGCACATATTTAGCTTATCTCTCGCAAGGACGGTTTTCCTCTCCTCTAAAATGCCATTGCACTGCTGCGCTATCACCTGAAACAGGTGCAGCAGAGTGGACCGCTCACTTGAACTTTCTCTCAAATGCTTATTCCCGTTTTCAAAGCGATGGCTGCTATCGCAACCAGATAACACCACGTGGCCCATCAAATGCGATGCCCTGCTAAGCCGCCATGGGATCCACGTGCGACGGAGGTACTGGAAGCATTCCGCGCTGCGCACCGGAATACTCTCCATAAGCCAATGATAATGCGCGCACTCGTGGGTGTGCAACCAGAAAAGCAGCAGGCTGAACAGAGCTCTTTTATCATCCGTGTTACAGAAGCGAAGATAAGCACATCGCCGCTGCATGTCACGCCTAATCGGTACCCGGCAGAAAACTACCTTGGCAGTGGGATACGCATGGCGAAACGCATTCACCTGCGCCTCTCACTTGTCCATAACGGGCATTCCAGCGCGGGCAACCCCAGAACAAACTCCAACATACTTCTCACCTCCTCATGGTCGGCAGCCTCAGGCACATTGGGCAGCAGTGCATAAAAGAAACAGAAACCAAGGCCGCTGACGTCCACAAACATACAGTGCCACAGGATATAACCACCGTAATTGATCTGATATGTGGAGCCCTCACAAAATTACCTCCCCGTATTGGCCCACCAATTCCAGCACGCGCGAAGGGACGAAAAAGTCGTACGGGATCTTTCTTCCCACATGCATTATTTTCACTTGACCATTTCTTCTCAATAGCAGCGTAGCTCCTCCGCTTTCGTGACACAAGCTTTACGATGAGGCAGCCGTATCTCATACAAATCGCACCTCGAATGTTATATTGAAGGCGCACAAATGCACGCATCTGCTGCGTCCAACGAAACGTCCTCATCAGGTTTAGCAACATGCTTTCCTGTTCCGCTGTTAGCCATCGGTTCTTGTTATATAGCCAAGGCTTCACCAAATAAAAATGGTGCGCATGACGTATACAAGTGTACCCACTCTCGTAATCTCCACTGCAAAACCGCTGAGAACCGAGGAGGGCACTTGTAACACTTGTAACTGTTAACAAATTATCAGATGGATACACAATACTTACCGCTTCCCAACAGCAACATTCGATCACTTGCTATGCACGCACAGCAAATGATTATCTCGATATCGGCATCCTTCCGATAGCACCTGTCCAATCTCCCTTTGGTAAGTTTTCAAGTTCAAGTTCAATTAGGACCGGAACAGTAAGAAAATCCCGCGAATGTTCCACCTTCGAAAGCGTCGTTGATCCAACAGGGAAACCGGTGCCTTGATGTGCCAAAGGAGAGCCAAATCAACACACACGATTCATATGGTCACCCAAACAATGCCCACGTGCCCTGCACTAGCAGTCCCCGCTGTGCCGGCCACGTGCAGAATAAAATAAAACAGTAGTGTCAGTAAAGAAAAGAAAACAGAGAAGACAAGCTAATCGAATATCGTAGGCAATATTAAGATGAAAGTTAAAATGAGTTAAAGCGTAAGCCGTAGTAGACGAAGAAAAGTTTAAGACATGAAGGGGAAGACTTTAATCTGCAGACCGAGAGCGTCAAGTAGATGCTCGAACTCTTTCACCGTCGGTGCCATCACGACGTCTGCAGGCAATGTGTTCCAATAAGCTATAACCCTACGCGATAATATGAAATTTGCCAAAACCCGGTCAGACCGGGTTTGTGTAACTTTAATGGGTGGCCACGAAGGGTTGGCATTCGAGTTGGGCGAAACAGTCCAGTCAAATCAGGACCAATCTGACCCATCAATATACGATATGTGAGGACCAAGTCGCCCTGAAGCCGCCTGTAATACATGGAAAACATATCCAAGTTACGTAGCCTCTCCGGGTACGTCAGCTTCTTTAATTCGTACAACATTTTCGTCCAGAACCGCAGGAGCCGTACAACTGCCATCTTGTCACGAACCAAGCATGGAGGACAAGCCTGGACGCAGTATTCCAAGTGCGGCCTTACAAAAGCCGAAAATAGTCTAACGAACAAGTCAGTGGTTATGATCCCGAATGACTTGCGGATCATCCACAACATGTTGAAGCCTTTACGAGCAGCTGCCTTCCAGTGTTCACTGGACTTGAAAGCAGATGACAGCAAAACACCGAGGTCAGATTAAAGTTGAACTCGCGGTACCTCGTTGCCGCCAAGCAAATAACGCGTCGGTGGGTTATTCGGACTAAAGCGTAAAACGGAACATTTCGCTAAATTAACGGGCAACTGCCACAAAATTGACCAGTCCCAAAGTCTATCCAAAGCCTCATGTAGGGTCAGTGGACCAATCGGCTCGTTTATAGTGAACCAGAGTTTTAAGTCATCGGCAAACATTAGGGATGGCACACCCAATTCAGCAGGTAGGTCATTAACGTATAAAGTGAAGAGAAGTGGGCCAAGGACCGAGCCTTGCGGCAAGCCAATGAGAACACATTGGCGGAAGGACAGGCTTAAACCCACCCGCACACACATTTCCCTTCCGATTAGGAAAGCTGAAATCCATCGCAAGACTGGTACAGAAATACCAAAGGAATTCAGCTTATACAGAAGGCGCGAATGTGGAACGGTGTCAAAAGCATTGGAAAAGTCAATAAACAGCACGTCCACTGCCTTCCCTCAATCGGCGGCTTCGGCCCAGTGTTCACGAGCCGTTAACAAGTTAGTAAGGCAAGAATAGCCCTTACGAAAACCGTGCTGAGAAGAATTAAGCAACTCAAACGCTTTCAAACGTCCTTCGAGAGCGTCCCTCACGAGCTTTTCCAATAACTTGACCAGCACGCTCGCTAAACTGACCGATCTATAGTTATCAGGGAGGTGCTTATCACCTTGCTTAAAAATGGGACAAACAATAGCCTCCTTCCAGTCCATGGGTAGAGAGCAGTCTCGTACAGACTTCAGAGAAAGTTGTGTAATCGGACGGCAACGTTCATCAGCCAACTCGTACAACAGTTTGGGATGAATAGCATCTCCACCGGCAGCTTTATTGGGATTTAATTGCCTCAAAAGCCGGAGCACTTGAGCCTCGGTTATAGAAACCTCCTCTAAGTGGGAGCCGTCAAGAACTTTTGCCTGGAGACTGATATGCGGCGGCTGCTCCTCTCTAACATAAACCCCAGCATACTGTTCTCCGAGCAAACAAGCTTTTTCGTGATCCGTGACAACAGCAGTAATAACGCCCCGATGAATAAACGATGTCGCCGTTTTCGTCTGAAGACGTTTTAGATCCTCCAGATTCGTTGAAATGTCCAGATATAGACCCTTGAAGATACGCTAGAGTCATCCTCCAAAACTGCTGTCGCTAGAAGCGGGAAATGATTGACCACCGTGACGCATTTCAACCTTTTCGTACAATGAGTTTTATAATTTAACTCCTTAGCATATTAAAAACGACTTTCACATGATAGAAAACATACTCATGCATCCCAAAGCCCAGTCTTCTCCTCCATCAACTAACAACCTTGTGTACCACAATCACACTGTCAAAATCTCATTGATCGCCATTTGCGGATCCGACGCTCCGGTCGGTGCTTAGGTTTTTTATGGTCCTTTTCGTTTTCTTCTTTATTTTGTATCCTACAGTGTCTGTTGACATGAGCAGAGTATGTATTAAGTATGAACACTACGTGTGTTCTCTGAATCCGACAGCCAAATTTCCCATTTCCTCGGGTTTCGTCACTCAAAATGCCTAAAAGATGTATGAAAGTTAGCGTCGTCTTATCCCTAGGTATGTCGATATTTATTACATGGTATCATTTAAACCTCCAGTATTTACCAATGAGTTCTTACTAATTAATAAAACTTTATTTTGAGTCAGCGTGATCGGTTGATCCCCTGTTGGCACGAGTGTCACACGTGAGTCCCTTCCATTGGATCATGGATCATTGGATGATAGAGAGCAGAAGGAAGTTCCTTTGTCAGCTCCGTCACTTCCCAATCGTTGCAGAGATAGCCTGGGTCATTGCGGAACAAGGTCCCACAGAGAACCACTGAAGCTGCATTGGAAACAGCTGGATCCACGTAAACTAAAAAGTGAATCTAATAAATGCTTGAAATGTTCCTCGGTCTCAACAACGATGGACTCCGGAAGGCGGTTCCAGACATTCACAACGCGAGTGGATAAAGCCAGGCTTGATCGCACTTGATGACTCCTCGGTTTGAACAGTTTCAAAGTGGCCTCTTGTTGAACTCTGTGTTGAGATGAACGAATTCCTGTAATTCCCTCCCCAACTCTCCTTTAAGAATACCTCGGGTGAAAATCAAGTCTCCGCGATGACGACGGTAATCCAGGGAAAAGAGGTTCAGTTGTTTGAGTCGGAGAGAATAGGACAGGTCCCGCAGCTCAGGAATAGATTTGGATCCACGCCGTTGCACCATTTCAATCATATCACATTCAAATTTCGTAAGAGGGTAGGCGGCAGTTTGCCCGTATTCGAGAAGCGGGCGTACATGTGAAGTAAACAGGAGTCGAAGATCCCCGGGGTCAGGTGAGAGAAAGCTCTGTGTTTAGAGTGCAACATCCTGTAGGTCGCAGCGACCTTTTTCTTGGTGTCTTCATTAGATTTGAGATCAGGCGAAAGTATCACCCCCAAATCCCTCTCCTGAGTGACGTTTTTGAGCAAGGGACCACCACTATTGTAGATTCCAAATGGGTCAGACGCACCAACTGGAAGAACCGAACACTTCTCACGATTCATTAACAACTGCCACTTAATTGACTCATCTTGTAGCAGGTCGAGTGTCGATTGTAACCTGTCAGCATCTTCCATACTGGATACCTCCATCCACAGCTTCAGGTCATCGGCGTAGATTAGGCAATCCGCCTGGAGTGTGGACGGTAAGTCATTGATGAAGACGTTGAAAAGCACGGGACCGAGGACAGAACCCTGTGGGACTCCACTAGTCATGAGAACAGGAGCGGAAGATGTTTCGTTTACTTGCATCTGCATCGTGCGGTCGCAAAGGAAGTCAGATATCCAGAAGAGAAGATTCCCGGCGACACCGATTCCTCGGAGTTTAAGCAAAAGTCGTTCGTGCGGGACCCTATCGAAAGGTTTGATGAAATCCACAAATACAACGTCCAGGCGTTTACCAGAATCTAGCGACTTCGCCCATTGCTCTTTAGCAACATGAGCATGCCCTTCGAAAACCATGCTATGCACAAGAGAAGAGATACCATTCCTCGAGGTAGAGCTGAAGAGCCTGCTTTAAGATCCGCTTCATAACTTTACACAATATCGATGTTAAGCAGATAGGACGATAATTGATTGGATCTTGCCTGTTCCCTCCTTTGTATTTGGGTTTGACAATGTCCACTTTCCAAGCCGACGGGAGACGCCCAGCTTCAAAGGAACGACGGAAGAGCTGACAGATAGGAGGGGCGATGTACTGCGCCACAGTCCTAAGGAACAGGGGGTGCAAGCCATCCGGGCCGGGTGAAGAATGCGGATCTATATCAAGGAGAAGTTTAAGCATAGAATTGATGTTACTGTCTACTTGATGCAGCAGATAAGGAAAACTGGACACAATGTTGTCGCAGGCGGGAGTTTCTTTCACGAAGACAGGCGTACTGATGGGCCAAAAGACTGGCTTTATCAGCGTCTTCGTAAAGTAAATTTCGATGTTCAAAGGAACTCAAGATAGGAAGGCCACTGCTAGCCCTGGTGCTTCTTTTCAGATAAGAGAAAAGCGTTTTGGGTGTCGTTCTGGAGTGTACTGCTAATGATAGTTCATATTGCTGACGCTTCAACGTGACACAAACATTCCTGGTAATCTTGTAGGAAGAGTAATCGGACTCTGTTTGAGATTGCCTGAAACGGTCCCACAATTTGCGTCTTCTGTTCATCAGAGATCTCAATTCACCCTTCTTGAAGGACCTCTTACGGGAGAAAGGAACGACCTGCTCAATTAGAGAAGTCATTTTGGAGAGCACAAGGTTCCACGCATCATCAAGAGGAATGGGATCAGGAATACTCCAGTTCATAGCGCTTGCGGCTGTTCTCAGACGGAGTGGATCCGCATGCCAAAAGTTCCGACGACAACCAACTTGGCTATGGATGATGAGGCGACGTGTCCATTGGAATGCAACGACACAATGATCACTTTTGCCGATGGGTTGAAGAACTGTTAGATTCGTGACATCTGACTGAGCTGGGGTGAGCACAAGGTCCAGAATATTTGGCATTTGATCGGCAACAATGCGGTTTGGCATGGTGACGTGTTGAAACAAATTACAATGGATAACAGTCTCAAGTAAGATAGCATCAAAGGAATCAGGTAGACGACCACAAAGAAGTAAATCCCCGTCGATATTAGGGGCATTAAAATCCCCCACGATAAGATTGTCCTTTCCCGCGCCGTATTTTTTGATCGAATCGAGCAATTGAACTCCGATCTCGATGGCGCTCTGTAGACATCACCACTAGGGAAGGATCTGCATCCATCATGAATACTGCACCAAAGGGCATCAAAATCACCATCGTCGCCACTAGTAGCTGCAACCAAATAGGCCCTGAGTTCGGCCTTCCAGTAAAGTATGACGCCACCACCGGGCCTGCCTCCAAGACGGTTAGCTCGACAGAAACTGTATCCGGGGATAGAAACCTCTGAATCTATGATGTCCGCAAAAAGCCAAGTTTCGGTGAAGGCCATCAAGTCTGGGCGAGTATCTGACGCAAGCATCTGTACCTCATCAAGTTTATTTCTCAGACTGCGTACATTGGCAAAAATTACACGCAGTCTGTTCTCATGCTCTACTGTTCTGGGTTGAGGAGGATTGGCCTCCACCGGGTTCTCGAAGTTTTCCGGATTACGCGAAAATCCACGATGTGGAGGTCTGTCTCACCATTCCCTCTGCGGGACCGGAGCTCATCAACGGCTGTTTTCGTTTTAATACGATCTTCCGAAGAAAGATCTCTCAGGACGTAAAAAGGCTCACCTTTCAAACGTGGGGTTCGCCGGAGGATGCGTCGGCATTCCTCTTCGCTTTGGCATACGATCTTGAAAGGGCGTACCTTAGAAGGATCCTCTTGCTTCCTCCCCAGGAAGAAGGCAGAGATACTGTTTATACCTAATTCACCATCGAATAAAATGGAAATCATTCGTTCAAGGAACCATTGGTCATCAAGCATTCTTTCTGCTGAGGTGTCCTTGGTGGGTTCTGGCACGTTCACAATGATAAGACAC
>OX104069.1:48479013-48747445 GCA_944474145.2 Dicrocoelium dendriticum
CCGCAAAAAGCCAAGTTTCGGTGAAGGCCATCTAGTCTGGGCGAATATCTGACGCAAGCATCTGTACCTCATGAAGTTTATTTCTCAGACTGCGTACATTGGCAAAAATTACACGCAGTCTGTTCTCATGCTCTACTGTTCTGAGTTGAGGAGAATTGGCCTCCACCGGGTTCTCAAAGTTCTCCGGATTACGCGAAAATCCACGATGTGGAGGTCTGTCTCACCATTCCCTCTGCGGGACCGGAGCTCATCAACGGCTGTTTTCATTTTAATACGATCTTCCGAAGAAAGATCTCTCAGGACGTAAAAAGGCTCATCTTTCAAACGTGGGGTTCGCCAAAGGATGCGTCGGCATTCCTCTTCGCTTTGGCATACGATCTTGAAGGGGCGTACCTTAGAAGGATCCTCTTGCTTCCTCCCCAGGAAGAAGGCAGAGATACTGTTTATACCTAATTCACCATCGAATAAAATGGAAATCATTCGTTCAAGGAACCATTGGTCATCAAGCATTCTTTCTGCTGAGGTGTCCTTGGTGGGTTCTGGGACGTTCACAATGATAAGACATCTTTCACGAGAGGGTGGTAGAGCGCGCCCAGAGATCTGCGGCTGTGGTGACGCACAGTCCTTGATCAACTTTTCCAGCTCGTCGATTTTGTCGAGAACAGACTTCATTTGGGTCTGGGAAGCAGTTTTCTTGGGTTTGGACTTAGACTTCGCCTGAACATTACATATAGTTTGCCTCTGACCCATTGGGACGGTGGAAGTTTTCCTCACCACGGCAGCGTATGTCTCAGTCATGAGCTCACTGGGCAAGGCCTGTGTCAAAGGTTCTGATTGCGAAGCAGATGGGACACGGCTTCGTTTACCCGTGGGGGTAGCTGAGCCGGAATTAGGTGTGGACGAAAAAGGTGATGGAACAAGAGAGTCCAATGCAGTGGAAGCTTCAGACTTCGTTGGATTAGAGTGAGGGCTCAGGACTGGCAGTCCGGCGTGAAGGCGTCGACTGTTCAATGAAGTACGGCAGCGGCTACAGGAAACAGTGATAACTGATGTAGTATATCCTTGCAGAGACTTATAGAGTTCAGGACAAATGTCACAGCAGGCAATATACAGCCATCCGTCACACTCAGAGCACTATACTGCCTTAGAACGCAAGGTCACACCTTTACTGCAACTCAGGCATTTTGACGTCATAGCCAACAACCCGGATAGCTCTTCCCACTCGGAAAATCGAAAGCAAATCCTTCACAAAATCTGAGAACTTGGAAAGGGCGTCGCATTCGTTGTGCACTCCACGGGCCTCCGTTCAAAGCCTGATCTGTTTCGACTAGACATCTACATTGATTACTGCTGGGCGACCATATTTTCTCTTGTACGTTAACGCAATGGTGAAATGCCTCGTAATTACAACGATTTGCGTTTCGGACGAATTCCTGTCACTTAAAATACTTTGGAGTAGCCCTACGGCTTCAGTATTACGTTTTTGGAATTTATTTCCGCGGAGCGTTGACGGTATTTGCAACCAGGAAAAATACATTTACGGCATAGCGTAGCCTCGGCTACGCTGTTTCCTGAGTGCTCGAAGTTCGTCCCATATGTGTCTCACTGGAACGGCCAGGGGCACACAAAGCTTCCACGATGCGCTGCAAAGAATATTTTTTGGTCACTTGTGTTATGCGAGCGGCTTCGTTTCTCTTGTTAAAATTTAAGCGACGATTCCCACTGATTGTGGATGGTATTTGCAAGCATTAAAAATAAATGCACGGAATCTGCTAAGGCTGAACTGAAAAGGCTTTTCTGTGTGGCCGAAAGTCGCCCCAAATGTGTCATTAGGACAGCCAGTGGTACGAAAACGGGCACTCTTACACTCTAGTGGTCACTCCAGCAGGCAATTTTCAGTCACTTGTGTGATACGGTTACTCAGATGTTCTAGTCTAAGTATGACTAGAATAGTCGGAAAATCTCGTGAGCGTTCTTGAGTGCGTTGTTGGATCGAGATAGCGGTACATAGTTGTCCAACCGTTCACTAGGCTTGGCGATAAAAGTGCCAAGCTCAGCGAGCACTCTGAATGGCTGACATTTCCTTTGTTGGGAATGCCTATTAAATACTTGTTTTGATAACTTTTGCGACCTGACATAGTGCTTAGGGCGCCAGAGCCCGTAAGCAAACTTTGACGTAATGCTGTTGTTTTCTACTCCACCGATCCTTTTTGACTACGTTACCAGGTAACTCTATGGATCTTAGGCCTACACTTGTTTCCCGATTGTGCGTTTTAATTCACGCCACCTTGAAGTGTCACAACTGCTCAAATGTCGTTTGTTTGCATTTTTGCATTTCGCAATCTTTCTTTGTGTCAGCTGCTGTTCGCTATTTTAAAGGATGTTTTATGTGTGAATTCTGTGTTAATATTACTGAACACTATGTATCGAATGGGCACCATAAGTTAATCTCGGTCACTTGGGGCATTGGCTTTTTCAGATGGGACTGAAACGATAGGAAAATCCCTTGAGTGTTCCTTCTTGAGTGGATCGTTGAGCCATGAAATGATAAGGTGCTAGGAGGTCTTGATGGATTTAAAATGAAACACCCGAATCACACCCTGGTCAACCAATTACTGCCCGCGTTCCGTGCACTAACAGTCCCTGCTGTGTAGGTCACGTGAAGTAAGGAAGACGTAGAAAGAAAATGGAAGATAAAGAGGAAGAAGTCATTTAAATGAAGGATAACACCAAATAGTGAGGAGAATGACAGAATATGGACTCAAACTTGGAAGATGGATATGGTCAGGAAAAGGGTAAGGTTTCGTGTTGCTACCCAAGAGCATCTAATTGACACTCGAAACCCTTCACTGACTACACTTTCTGGAAGCAAGTTCCAGCGCTCGATAACTCTAGTGATGACCGAGTTTCCGCCCTGGTCCGGTCGAAACGCGGCTTATATAGCTTCATTGGATGGCCGCGAAGACAAGGCAACCTAGCCGGGCTAAACAGCCAGCTCAAGTCCGGTTCAACCTTCCCTGTTAAAATGCGGTAAGTAAGGATTAGGTAGTGCATTGAATACATACCCAAGCTAAATAGACGGTCCGGGTACGATTGCCCCCGTAACCACTCGACCAATTTAGTACCTACTCTCAAACCCCTCTCGAGCTCCATTTTGTCCCGAATAAGGCAGGGCGGGCAAGTCTGGAGGCAGTATACCAGATGGGGCCGAACGAAAGCTGAGAACAGCTTTACAAATATGGCGGCAGTTAAGACCCCGAAAGAACGGCGTATTAACCATAACATTCTGAAACTCCTACTTGCGGCCTTCCAGTTTTCACCAGAATGCAAAGACGAGGAATGGACGACGCCTAGGTCTACCTGGTTGGAGACAAGGGGGAATTCGATCCCACCGAGCACGTATTTTGAAGGCAAGAAACTTGTTCTTATATGAAGAACGGAACATTTAGCCTGATTAATGGGTAGTAGCCACAAAGTAGACCAGTCCCAGTCTGTCCAGACATGCTGTATGGACTCAGAACCCCCAGGGACATTTACAACATTCCATAGCTTAAGGTCATCAGCAAACAATAGGGATGATACCCCAAGCTCTCCAGGGAGATCGTTTACGTAGATGGAGAACAGCATCGGTCCAAGGACCGAGCCCTGTGGGACACCGCTAAGGACCGCTTGCCTAAGGGATAAGCTGCGTCCCACACGTACACACTACTCTCTCCCCTGCAAGAATGCAGATACCCAGTGAAGGGCGCGACCAGATACGCCGTAGGAGATCAGCTTTTGTGATAGCCTCAAGTGGGGAATCTTATCAAATGCTTTCGAGATGTCGACGAAAAGCACATCCACCACGTGGCAATTGTCCACTGCCTCGGCCCAAATTTCACGAGCAACCAACAAATTCGTCAGACACAAAAACCCGTTCTGGAATTTGTGTTGTGCACTAAGAATTTGCGTTTCCACCACAGTAAACTCAGTTAAATAAGAACTCTCAGGTACTCTGGGGACAAGTTCAACGCTAGTCGACGCGGCCTCACGTACAAAAGCCCCTGCATTCTGCTCACCAAGTACACGAGCCTTATCTGAGTCGGCCCGCATCAAACTTGGAATTACCGAATTTGAACCACAGCCTCTCTTAACGTAAGCGAACAACTTCGGATTTTCCGAGGCTCCATCAGCTAATTCCTTTTCGTACAACAGCCGAGCTTTCCTTAAATGTTGTTTACACCTATTTCTAGCCTCGCGGTACCTATCATAGGTACTAGTTGATGGAGCCTCACGGTAGGTCCTCCAGCACATGGAATGCTTCTGGAGCAGGTACTTGCCAGTGGTATCTATCCACGGCGGCCGCGTTCATGTCTCCTTTCTCCTCGCAAGCGGGTTATAGGGAGTAGACACTTCCGTGAGATAAGACTTAAATTTATCCCAGGCCGCCTGAACCGTATCGACCACCGAGATTTCGCAACACAACCCAGAAGCCTTGATACACATTGCCTGATAATTAGCACGCCATATGTTTGGATATGGCTTAGCGATGCTCTGCTGACGTCTGGTCAGAGTACACCTGAATGATAAACAAACATGATCATTGGCACGTAAGGGAGAGCTGTAAGTGATGTCACCTACGAAGTCTAGTGACTTGGCAAAAACTAGATCCAAAATAGACGATACTTTGGCATCCATATACCTAGTGGGGAGGTCCACGAACTGATGCAACGGTAATTGTAGCGTAAGCTCAAGGAAATCTGCACCGAAAGTATCTTCCGCCGAGTTGCAAGAAAGATCTGCCCAGCAAACTTTCGGTAGATTGAAACCCAGTATCAAACACCTGTTTGCGGATTGGGAGCGAATAAAGTCTGGCACCTCTTTGGACGCACTCCCAGGGCTTCTATGCACAATTACAACTGTAAGTTGAGCTGAGGAAGTGCTAACCACTACCGACAGAGCTTCGACAGTTTTATCTGCCGACCGAAACATGTAGGTGCATATAACGTAAGTCCACAGCTAACGTAAAGCGCAACGCCCCCACCTTGTCGGCCAACGAAGTGATCACGTCTAAATAGTGCGTAGCCAGACAGATGTACTTCGCCGTCCGTGATGTCCTGAGACAGCAACGTTTCAGTGAATGCGAGTATATCGGGATGAGACTCATCTACACGCAGACCTATCTCGCACATCGTATTCCTTAGGCTGCACACATTGCTTCGCACAATCTGAAGATACTCATAATGTCTAGCCTTGGGTCGTGCGCTACCAAGACGAACACTGGTAGAGCGGAAAAAGACCGCCGACTGACCAACCGAAGACGTTGTTCACTGACCGCTCGCCTGGTTTTGAGGTCCTTAGTGGCCTCTTTTAGCTTCAGCCTATCCGCTAATGGGAGGTCTGGCTGAACGCTAACATTAGTACCCTTCAGTTTGAAGGCAAACCACAACAGCGCGTTGCGGGGTGGAAAGGACTACACGAAGCATGCGCGTTCGTGAGTTTGAGGCGTTAACTGGGACGTTACCCAATCTAGTCAGTCTCCTGACAGTAACACCGGAAAACCCAGACGGAAGAAGCTTCGTTACGCACATCTTAAACCACTGTAGGTCGTCCAACGTACGTTCGGCAGGAAGTGTAGCAGTGGATTCCACTGCGTTACGGAAAATCACGCTGCTATCCTTGAAAGAATCACTTTGACGGGGTCTATTTACCCCACGAGTTTTGGAATTTAGATGAACAGCAGCCGGCTTAGCCGCAGGCAATGAAACTGGGCGCACGTTATCAGACGACGCTGGAGCTTGTTTGACTCGTCATTCTTGACGCTTTTTGCAGTGGCCTGTAGAGTACGGGCAGTTCTGTTCCATTTTTCTTTCGTCCTACAGGCGAAGAAGCCCGTGGCTTAACGTCCCCGACTTGTACCCTCGGAAGACGGGGTGAGGTATTTGGAGTAGGCACCGCAGTTTGATTAGCACGCGATGGGGACATCTGGTGTTTTTCACCCCCTGCCTGCACAGCCTTAGATAAAACTGAGGGAATTTCATCACCAAGTGGTGCTTCCAGCTCAGGCGGTTGCACCTTGAGCGATTTCTCACCTCCCGGTTTGAGGGCGGAGGGTTCGCGCACTTTCCTTGCCCTCTTTCGCTTATTCTTTTTCGACCCAGGAGCCCGTCACTCACTTTCCATTTGTGGATGATCAACAATGCTGTCCGAGGCATCTGAGTCAGTTATCTCGATGTGAACTGGAGCGTCCGGTAGGATGAACGACTCATCAACGGATGGACTGTCAGCAGGGGGACAGTCCGCTACAGAGTCCTCATTCGCAATACTCAGGTATTTCATAATCAAATCCACTTTAGTATTGAGCGAGGCAAGCTCGGCTAACGACTTCTCTACTTATTTCAGTTTCATACTTCCCCTCTTACTCTCTTGGGTTGTCCAACCGATCGATATATTCTTGTGCCTACACTTGTAACATGAAGAAATGGTAGCTTTCAAGCAGACGCACGAGAACACTGCTTGTGCAACTCACATTATCAAATATGAAACATGCGATGAATGCAGACCGATGGCAATTTGAAAGAAATATGGTATATGCGGAAAATCATGGGTGTTACTCCGATGTCCAATTACTGCCTGATAAATGTTGCTTAGGACTTATTTCATACACATTTCGTGTACTCAGAGATGCAAATCTGGTTGTATCAGCTGGGTGTGGACTAGTCACTCCTGATCAGCTTCAGGGGTATCGTCTGTAAATCTAATAATATATGCCTGAATCCGGATTCCAGTGCAACGATTTTCACGAGATGTGTAGTAACTGAAATTAGCTTGTCTTCCTTGGATACCCTACTGTAGGATCCCGTACAGGGAGTCTGGACAGAAATTGCTCGACTCTGTTTCCGCTATTACTTTAAGATTAGCAGGCTCTATACTTAAAGCCTATCGTTATGACTTGACTACCTAGACATGACATTTACTACTCATGCTCTTTTCTGTTTGCACGTGTAAGAACGAGCACTCAAACGTCGAAGTGCCAAGGTTCTGGCCCGCTTAACTGCCCTTTAGCACAGGTTACGATAAATCGCCGACACTCGACGCCCACTACTACTATACGACCAAAGGAAAATCTTGGTGAACTCGTACGTTTGCAAAATCTAGTAGACTAACATAATGATATTATTATACCAATCAGATGCAGGTCAGATTTCGATCTGGCGGCATGCACATGTACGGTCAAGACCAAACCGTCCTTAACGAAAGTTGTGTGCTGCTGGCCTCTGTGATATGAAACACTGCGCCGCGCCATATGTCTAGACACTGGGTAATAATTTCACTTCCCTGGCGCAGATGTGTGTTGTTAATGAGATGGAACACATCTCGGCAAACAACAAAAGACCCCATAAGGTCACATTAACTACAAGATTAATTGGGTATCGCTATGAAATAAAAATACTACATTATTCACAGTGCTAGCAAAATCCGCCTGCTTTGGAAGGCTTTCTGTCGACGAATTTTTGTCGTTGCCAAATATACGACAATGGGTTGCGATGAAAAATATGTGTGAAATGTCTAGCCAAGAGCAAATAAATGCTGGAGGAACCTTTCACTAAGTGACTTTCAATTGTTAGCTGAGCTGTTCTCTTAGTTTAGCAGTTTCGCTGCGAACATTTCATCACTAGACGAGATGACATTATCAGTACGTTCGTGTATAGCATTCGCCATCGATGCATACGTATGTGTGAACCGGTTAGTCCCCCGCTTACGGTTTTATAGGTCTTCATCGTTAGTCGCATGGGCAAGCGATCTTTGAAAATGGCCCCTTCGACCCACGATTCATGACCATGGCCCATTTGTCTCCGCAACTGATAATGTTGCCTGAGTTGTTTGTGAGGTAACATTTTAAATAAGATCATCCGACTACGACGATGCTTTTTCGTTCGTAGCTTTACGTAGGTGGCGTCCAATTTAATATGTCAATTGATCGAATTGTTCGATGAGTGCCATGCTTCTAAGAATTCTTGCCTGCTTCGTACTTCCACGCGCTATAGTCTCCACTTTTGCCAAGTCAAAATGATGGCCTGCTTTATCCTCATGAATAGAAAACAATAAATAGCGCTCATGCCTTCCAATGTTTTGTGATCCGTGGGGAAACCTTTCTTACTGCTTGTCCGACGAAGTACTTATTACCACTGCAATTTATCTCGTAGGTTACATGGGTTTGACTGTTATGCGGGCCCAACGTCCCCATAATGATCATTAGCTTAAACCACAGAAGGCACTGAGACTCGATTCAGACAAGTGCACATGTTTCAAACAGCCTTCCAACTCGTGAGACATTCACATTTCGATTGACCTTTGTACCTCGGAAAACATTCCTGTTTCCAGCCAACTTCCCTTCAATCAGAAAACATTCAGCTTTTTTTACCTAAGAAACATTCAGTTTTCCAATCCAGCCTCCGCATCTACCAACACTCACTTTCCAACATGTTTCGTTGTCATATTTGCATAGTGTCAAGTTTAGTTGCTTCCAGAGTTTGCTTACTCAAACCATTGGCACTATCGAGGTATAAATGAAACGCTGGACTGCGCTGTAATTGCCTTGAGCCTGACCGATAAAAGTGCCTACGCTAAACGCCTGTCTTGTTGTCTTATTCTCTCGAGTTTGGGTAGTTGCGTGTCAAAATGCGTTCGGTCTAGGTGCCCGTTCAACTCACGCGTAGTAACCGTGTTGCGCCTAAGTCTCACGGGTCGTACAACTTCGAAATTTGTTAGTTACTTTGTCGTGCGTGAAATAGTTCCAAGCCACATTCGTTCTGCCGACTAGGAGTGTTGATACCAGATCGTCAGAGCGTGGCGTAACGAAGAGGCAGTTATAACAGACTGACTTGTTTGATTCTATCCTTCGGTCTTGAAAGCAACTCTCAGAGTTGCACTTAGTCTGTGTGCTATTGTGATTCTGTGGCTATATATCGTAATCGTGCTGCTAGTTCAAAAATATTCTTGTTATATAGAAGCAATACCCTTTCATTTGTTTGTTCTGGACAAGGCTACTGAGGCGCTCCTCTTCAGGTTTCCAATTACCTTTAGTGGATACCCATCATTTTCGAACACGCGGCAGACTGTTCTCCTCCCTCCTCAACTCTACTGTGCTGCAGTGTTTCCGCCCTCTTAAACAGATTTTGCATAGAGCTCTTTTTGTAGCTCATTGTGTGGTTACTTTGGTTGTCTAATATTTTGTCCATGTCTTCCGATATACGCCAGTTTGGTAACCCTGTGAATCAAAACAACAAAGGATGGCAATTTGTCTTCCTCCAACTGGATGGTGAACTTGATGTTCTCGAATTTGTTGCTCGATTCATGCGTACACTACTAACCTTTGTTTTATTATGACGAATATATCGTCCATGTATCGGATCCAAAGCTTTGGGTTAATCAGTGGAATGGTAACACACTCCAATTTTTGCATTACGGCCTCGGCTATGAGTCGTGATATGGGTGACCCCATAGGCGTTTCTTTTAGTTGTTGGAGACATTTGTTCCTCAATTGCTAGATATAATGGCCATGCATAGTTCCCACACGATTAGCCGGCCAAACGAAATGGGCGCCTCTACACGGCGCTACGACCCTAGGCCATGCTGAGGTTATGAACGAGCTTCACGTTATATACGCGAAGGGATGATCAACTATGGAACACAGGTTCCGTATGGGTGGCCGGCCAACTCAAGTGAACGCGTATAGCCGACCAGATAAGGACACAGACCCAGTGTGTCCTGGTGGCAATTTCGGGCGAAGTTCCACTAAGTGAACGAGGTGTGTCCTAACGCGAACAAACGGTCAAATAAGGCATACCAAACCAACGGAACGCGCTCACCTTGGTTAGGGCCAAGACGACGAAGATACGGGGATCAAGCTTGACCTACAAATAGTACCGCCCTTTTCATAGAATACCCACCGTCTATCGAGGTTTGACTTTTGGTTTTCGTAGTTCGATTGGGCGCCCGGAAGAGCGGGCCGTAGGCAGCAGTACCGCAGGCGAAGGGTTACAATACGCACATTTTCGGTCCCATGTTTTTTGTTACGCTAAGTTGATCCCGGAGTAACTCCATCATGGTAAATAGTAAGCAGGGCACGGGCTAAGCCACAGTCATGCTTCACATCAGAGGCAACATCAAAGTCATCCGAGTTTGCCCAAAGAGATATACCCTCACCCGCATACCACATTGCAGGTGTTCGGGCAACCAAACTTACCCATCGCCCACCATATTGCCTCGCGGTTCACCGTGTCAAATGCTTAAGCGAAGCCAACGAACAGTGATTACACAATGGCTGGTATCGTTCTCGGCATTCCTCCTACAACTGACGAGCGGCGAGCACCATGTCTATGGTGCTGCGCTTCGAACAGAATACGCATTTTTCTTCCGCCACGTTCGAGTGACGGGTCGGTCGGGCAATCGCCTTCTCCATATAGCTCAGCAAGTTGATACCACGATAATTCGTGGCACATTGCTCGCTTCGTTCTCGTCACCAATACACGTTAGCTGAGAGTGAGGAACACACTTCAGCTAATGTGCCGCAATACAAAGAAGATATGATACCAATAATTACACTAAAAAATTCAAAAAGTAAGCACTATAATGTTAACACTCCTATTATCCATTCTCTTTGAGATCGTGATTGGAGGGGGAATCTGTAGGAGTGGGGGATGGACAAAGAGACTCACAACATGAACGCCAATGGAGCCGCCTCTTCACCATATCAACAAATGTGTCCAAGCAAACTTGTTCATCATCCTTCGGACCCCAACCCGGCATTCGGGATGCACCAACCGACGCCAACTTCGAAGTGAAGGTTTCCATTCCTCTTGACCAAGACATCGCTTGGCTTCCCCTCCTCTTCTTCCATTCACACCCAGGCGCGCAAACAACGCACGTCGCGGGAGTCGGTGGGCTGGCATGTGCAACACGTGACCTAGTCATCGGTGCTGAACGGTTTACTCGCTCTTCCTGCACCAACTACGCGATGCAGAACACATTCATTGCTCACGCGGTGCTCCCACCAGACGTGAGCTAATCTGCGAAGGCATCGATGATAGGTTAGGTTTTCTCAACCGTATAAGAGAGTTAAACGGACGGCTGTATTACGAACTCTGCCCTTCATGGCGAGAGTGATATCACGCCGGTGCCACAGGTGGCGAAGATTGGCAGGATCACCTCGAACTTTTGCTATACGGTTTGTGACCTCATCATCGATCGCACGGGCGCTAATATAGTTGCCCGAGTACTTGAATTCCCGAACGACTTCGATCACCACTAAGGGTCAGCGCCGAGGTGGGTCCCTGCCAGTCTTGGAGAACGACTTTACGTTTGAAGGGAGCGAAACATAACCCAAAACAATAGCCAACCAGTGCTCATTTGTTTATTGCCGACTGGCACGTTTGAGTGATACCACAGACTAGAGAAATATCGTCAGAATACTCCAAATCCAAAAGTCGGTCACCAGGAAGCAGCTCCACACTTTGCAACCTAAAGGTAACAAACTTGTAATCTGGCGGCGCGGGTTCGAGCCTGCGTATGGACAGAGCGACCTTCGCAGTATTCTAGCCCACGGGCGACTGGTGGTGGTTGCGCGGCAGCGAGGCGTCGGTACTACGTACCGGCGTACTGCTGATACTTCTCTCTCCACACCTTGTAAGTCGTGTCCGACGAACGCTCTTTCCATGACTTCGTCAATAGCAAATTTATAGAGGAAAGATGACTGCGAGTAACCTTATCTCACCTCGCTGGATATATTGAAGGACGGCGACAGTTTGCCATAAACCTTAATTCTGCCCAAACTACGCGCGCACTTCGCTTTGATAATGTTTACCTCTTTTCGGGCAGTTTCCATGAGCAGACAGTCTCAAAGAGCACATCGATGAGCCCTTTGATATCGAGAAACACGACTACGGTTGGTCGCTAGTAAATGTGGTTGTGCTCCAACAATTGAAGTAAAGTAGAGGTGTGGTCGATGCAGCCTCGACCTCGACGGAACCTGGCTTGCCCCTCGCGAATCTGACTTTCGCGAGTGCCAGTCAGTCTGTGGATAGCGATAGAAGCAAGCAATTTAGAGACAATTGATAGCAGACTGATCTCTCTGTGATTGCCGCATTCCAAACGAGAGCCTTCCCTTGAAAATTGGGACTATGACGGAGCGGCTCCAGTCTGTTAGGACAGTTTCCTGCTCCCACAGTTTCACTAGGAATATGTGTAAATTAACCACAAGAGTAGGTCCTCTGAATTTGAGGCGGACTGGAGTATTATATCTGTCCCTGCGGCTTTATTCACTCTCAACAGTCTGATCTCACATTCGACTTCTGCGCGTGAGAGCGGATCCACCGGGATGGCCCATGGAGTAGGACAGTCAATGGCTGGTTTAGAAGTGGACAACTCCGGTTGATTGAACTGTTTCTCAAAGTGTTCGGCCCAACGCCCCTAGCGTTTTGACAGACTGCGGATCGGCTGTCCACTCTCCCTAACACCAGACCTCCTACTGCCCGTTTTCCGTATCAGACGTAATAACTTACGATGATTGCCAATGGCAGTGGCTGTTTCCACTTCCGATGCACGATGAAAACACCAGGCTTCTCGGTCCCTTCTCAGGCTAGTACGCAGTTCTGCCCTGCGATTTTCGCGTGTCTCATTATGTTCGCTTCCAGGCGGAACACGTAGACGAGCATTCAGAAGTTCCAGTATATATATGGTTGGCGGCATCCGGTTTCGGATTTGCCTGTCACTGTGGCCAGCCACAGGACGCCTGCGCCTACAGATGGACCATGGGTGGCTTGCGCTGCACCACTCACAGATCTATCCACACACACCCCATATCCAGTGTAAACCCGAAGGAATAAGACCGGGAGGCATGTGGATGGGAGCCACGTTTCATCAACGGAGCCGGCCCACACTCCTTCACAGGCAAACACAAGCACGCTGTATTTGGGAATCAATCGCACATAAGGCGGTGGCTGGACCGTAGTACGCTACACACTGAGTGCATGGAACCACTCTTGGAGCCTAACACGGCCACAAGGACCGTGCACCCCGTCGTCTCCAGCAACGACCAACTGTCGCCTGGAGCCAGTATGGATGAGGTAGTGGGTAATAGACAGGTGTGCACCTTGTCAACATGCACATCAAGTGCAGCCACACCGGGGATATCATGCAACAGCCAGTCGCTTGAGAGAAAGAACAAATAAAATAAGTCGAGTAATGCATGAGGAAACGGTGACATAAATCTTAAATTAATGAGCACTTGAAATAAGTTGTTTACAAAAGAATCCATGATAAGTTCACGAGGTCAGAAAGTATATATTATGGAAATGCCACAAACACGAAAATGTTATCGAAATTAACTACAACTGGCTTAAGCGACGTGTGCAAGTCTGTGGAAGAGAGTATAGGTAGGCATTTATACTGATTACTGATTAGAAGCAGCGACTATAGCTTACCCTGTGTAGCTGCGTCAATCGTCTCTCATGGACATGTACCCTTTATGTTGTGTTTCGCTCTGTATATTTTGCGTCGGCAAAGTGTTTGTCAAGGAAGTTCTTGAATTCCGACACTGAGTTTGCCTCTACTACGTGCTGCGGCAGGTCGTTCCATACATTCACCACTCTGCGTCCGAAACAGATTTGGTGAGCGACGCGCTTCAAATCCGGCACGACAAGTTTATACCGGTGTCCTCGTGTGCTGCTTGGTTTACGCAGCTGAAGCAGTGGTCTCAGCATAGGGTAATCACTGAGATGTAATATCCGGTGAGTCATGATGAGATCTGCCCTAATTCGACTGTAAGCTGGGGTGTACAGCCCTATTTTCTTACACCGGTCTTCGTACGGCACACCTCGTAAGTTGGGCATCAGCCTGGTGGCTACATGCTGCACTCGCCAAGCTTTTCTACATCGCCCCGGGTGATAGAACAATACGCGGTAGAGCCATACTCTAGCATTGGTCGTATTATTGAGACGAAGAAGCGAGTGACAATTTCTCCGTACCAACTGCGGAAGCTGCGCCTGAGCATTAGGACGAAATTGAAAACTCACCACCTGAAATAAATAGACTTAGCATGCAAGCACGCGGTTAGTAAATCGAAGGCAACGTACCTACAAACGCTGCGCCGGTTCTGCCTACGTTATCTGTAGGACCCCTCGTCTCTTCGATAGTGGTCCCGAGTGGCCTCGCTCATGGCTCACTAAGCCTACCTGACTCAGGCACTTGCGACCGCATATGCTACAGCACCATGCGCTCGATGTCGATGGAGTACAACCCATCGGTGCTTGCCGCTTCCCCACTTATCGCTTCTCTGCATGCATGAAGTCTTTCTCTCGCACTTCAGCAACTGCCTTCCAGATTAGATCGCGCCATGCACGCCGATCAACCGCCTTCGATTCCCATGACCTGAAATCAAGATTAGAACGTGAGAGGCCCATTTTGATCATGTCCTGGTAACAAAGCTTCGGTTTCCCCACATACCGCTTCCTGACACTCAGCTGACCATATACTAGCTGCTTCGATATCCGCGTCGAATCCATACGCCACACATGACCGAGCCACCTCAGGTGTCTCAGGAAAAGTATACAGTCCACTGCACACATTCCACTTTGTGGCAACACTTCCGTGTCAGCAACTCTGTCACCCAAACCGATGCGCAAAATCCGTCGCAAACACTGCTGATGGAACCGCTCGAGATATCGCACATCCCGCCGGCACATCGTCCATGTTTCACTGCCGTATAGAAGAACGGACAGTACCATGGATTTGTACACCTTCAGCTTCGTGCCAACGGTAAGCTGATGATTGTTCCACACTCGGTACTCTAGCTTCCCGAATGCCACCGCTGCCTTCCACACGCGGATACGCAGCTCACTGTGTAGCTGCTGATCAGTCGACATCACACTCCCAAGGTAGCAGAAGCGGGAGGTGATTTCTAATACTTCAGCACCAATGCTGATTCGCGGCACCATTGCAGATTGTACCTCCAGTGAAGGTTGGAAAAGACAGACAGTTTTGCTTGTGTTAATGGGGAGCTTGAATGTGGTCGCTGTCGAAGCCAGAGCACTAGTCATGTGCTGCAAGTCATCCGTGCTGTGTGCAAACAACGCACAGTCGTCATTAAACAGTGACATACAGATAGTTGTCTCACAGTCTGGGGTTCTCGCACCGAAACGACGGATGTTCAGCAACTCACCATCAATAAGGTGCTCCACACAAACACCGTAAGCACAAGCCACATCAAAAGCACAGAACATCATTGTATGAAGATAATAAACAGGGCAGGAGCTAAGACACAGCCTTGCTTCACACCAGAGACAACTGCAAAGTCATCCGGGGTCTGTCCACTCAGCTGCACCCTCGCCCGCATACCACTGTGCAGACATTCAATCAAACTTAAAACCTTACGCGGGCAACCAAACTTACCCAACACCAGCCACAATGCCTCGCGGTTCATCGTATCAAATGCCTTGGTGAAATCAACAAAAGCGAGTACAATGGCTGGTGTCGTTCTGTGCACTTCTCCTGCAACTGACGAGCCGCAAACACCATATCTATAGTGCTGCGACCCTAACGGAATCCACACTGCGCTTCCGCTACGTCAGGTTCCACAACCTGACTGATGAGACGGTTGAGCAGGATTCAGGCAACCACCTGACCCACACAACTCAGCAAGTTGATGCCACGATAATTCATGCAACATAGCTTGCTACCTTTGCCCTTGTACAGTGGTAGCACAATGCGTCCTTCAGCTCAGGAGACACCTCTTCCTCAATCCATGCACGTTGCACCAAGTGGTGCAGCGTAGTCATCAACGCGGGTCCGCCGTGTTTCAATACTTCGGGCGGGATCCCGTCGGCCCCGGCACACTTACCGTTTCGCAGCTGAGCAACTGCTCTGCGTCTCATCCACTGTCGGCATGTCCGCCAGACTCGTCTTCACATCGTGCTGCTTGAGGCCGTTCAATGTAGGCCAGTCGATCACTGAACGGTTGTTCAAGAGACAGTCAAAGTGTTTTTACCAGATCTGCATTATGTCTGCAGTCTGTGTGCAGGTAGCGCCTGAACTACCATCGATCAGCGTCCTCAGCGGCTCCAATCTCGGTCCATACACCGCCTTCAAGAAGTCAAAGAATTCCTTGTGTTGGCGGCGTTCGGCGTAGCATTCCATCTGCTTCGCCTTCTCCGTTCACTATGCATTTCTAATTTGACGGAGCTCGGGTCAGTCGCCGTCGAAGTTTCCAAAACTGACTCTTCTTCCCCAAGTCGTTGGGGTCTGCAAAATGTGCAGCAACTGCTGCATTTTTCCCTGACACCGATGCGTCAATCGTCGCATTGTTGTCATCAAACTAGTCAGGCAGCTTACAGTTTGCGCACCCGATGCTCTCCTCGGCAGCAGCTGTCTCCTGGACGCGAATGTGGTGCCACAGGTCGCCCACTGTGTCTATTCAGTCCACATCACACAGGCGTGCAGCCATCGCCTTCTCCAGATCAATACGTTTCGCCCCAGTACCGAGGGAGAGAATGTTAAATTTACGCCGATTCACGGCGGGAGTGCAATACATCGATTTACGAAAATATATGTACAGTTTGGTCCGCACAAACTTGTGATCAGTGCCACACTCAGCTCTACGCAGTACACGTGTCATGCGCACTTCTCACATATCACGCTGAAGTACGATGACATAGTCGAACAGGTGAGCGTGACCACTCCGTGGGTGCGTCCAAGTTGCTATATAACTCGCACTCAGTGCAAACCGAGTGTTCGTGATCGTCAGGCCGTGAGTGGCACACAGTGAGAGCAGCCTGTCACCGTTCGCATTCGCTTAACCAATGCCATGCGCACCGATAACATCTGTCCACACCGATGCACCACGCCTAACGCGCGCGTCGAAATCAGCCAGCAGAAATAGTCGGTCGCTGCTCGGCACAGACCGTATCACGGAGGATAGATGAGTGTAGAATTGATCACGCGTGTCAGCAGGATAACACATGCTCGGACCGTACGTGCCTATAAAAGTGGCAAACTTACCTCTTCCCAGGCGTAGGCGAACAGTCATCAGTCGCGCGCTGATGCCTATTGTTTCACCCATCGGCTGACCATTTCGGCGGTCGGACATTGCAAATCCGACCCCATGATCGCTTGGTGTGAAGGCGGCGTTGCCCACCCGGTAGAATGTGTAACCTGCACCTGCTTCATGCAACTTACCTTGCTCAGCGAGCCCAGCTTCACTGAGGGCCGCAATATCGATGTGGTAACGTGCCAGTTACATCGCGACCAGTGCAGTGCATCGCTCAGGGCGCTCACTCGAATTCCGGTCCAGTAGTGTGCGCACGTTCCAGCACCCGATGCTGAGTGCTTTGCGCGCAGGCATGCGATTACATTGGTGGGCAATCGCACGTGAGGTGGTAGTTGTGCATCGGTGGTTTGCTTGAGGGACTCCACCCGGAGCCTTTGGCTCAATAGCCTTACCCACTAGGCAGTGGGTGATTTGGACGTTTGCTTGAGGGACTCCATCCGAAGCCTTTGGCTCAATAGCCTGACCCACAAGGCAGTGGGTGGTTTGGAGGTTTGCTTGAGGGACTCCACCCGGAGCCTTTGACTCAATAACCTGACTCATAAGGCAGCGGGGAGCAGATCCAGCTCGGGAAAGTGATTGCAGAGACAGATTAGGATCTGCTTGACAGCTGTCACACGCAGCCTTTGAGGTACTGGAACGATTTATATATGTTTTACGACCGCAGTAGGATACGCACCTGCGACCACGGCCAGACGCAGGTGGGTTTCGGCGGGTTTGCACCAATTTGACCAGGGGCTGCCTGGCTTGAGGCGGGTAGTAGCAAACCATTGAACACCCGGAGGTGCCTTCCCACCGTCAGAGACAATGCGTGGCGCTCGGTGCTCTACGCCAATCGAGCTATGAGCTTATAACCCGTAGACCTGTTGTCTCCCATGGCTAGGTTTTACGGGAAGAGGGCCATCGACCACTTCCTAACCTCCGAAGAGGATGGACTAGGATACTGGCAGGGCGCCCACACCTGACAGGAGATCGACTCGGGTCCTCAGCCAAAGCCTTCGATTAAATGTACACCCGAAAGGCAGCGGGTCTAGCACATAGTCAGTTCACTGACTCATGCAGACTGGTGTCCTGGATCTTAGCAGGAGAAGGCGTAACCCAACTCCCATCCGCGGTCGCCACGAGGCGTCCAGGACATGAGCCAATGGCGCAACAGTAGCAGCAGCGGGTTGATCAACATACCGACTACTACTGATATCGATCTAGGGCCATGGCCCACATTGTTTTCAACCAGCAATTATCCGCATCTGTCAGACCCCAACCAGGTGGTCCACAACAACTGCCGAGGCTCACTCTTTCGTTACTATTTTATGCGGCTTCTCCAAGTTGCAGGCCGTCCACCAGACCGTCTCTTCCAGCCCTGGCCAGCAACCGGAAACGACGCACGACGCGGGTAACGCTGGATAGGCATGGGCAATACGTGTCGCAGCCACCGCAGCTGATGCAGTGGAACGAGCTCCTCGAGCGAGTGGCTTCCACGTCCCAAGACACGCTGTTTACTTTCCATATTGCTTTTGTGATGCCGCCACCACACACGGGCAATGGACCGCAGACAGCGGTGCTCGAAAACGCATAGTCTGCGCAAGTCATCTTTACGAATGAACCAGGTCTCAGATCCGTACAACAGTACTGCACGAACAGTTGAACAATAGACCCGCCCTTTGATAGAAAGACGAATGTCGTGGCGATGCTACAAGTGCCTCAGCCAAGAAAAAGTGAGGCGTGCTCTCGAGATGTCCATCGAAACCTCGGATCTAACAACCCCACCAACAGTGATACAACTTCCCAAGTAGACAATGCTCTCCACAACCTCTATTGTCTCACCACCAAGATTGAGTGCAGGCACAGACACTTGCCCGTCTTGAAAGGGTGCCATGTATATGGATGGCGGAAAGTACATACCATACTTTATCCTCACGCCAAGCGGTTTAGTGCAAATTAGACGACGTGTGGATCGTCATCCAGCAAGACGATATCATCAGCATAATTCAAATCAACAACTCGACTACCTGGGAGGAGCTCAACGCCAGCGTTCAACGAATCGTCCAGAGCGTTCTTCAGGACATTCTCAATGACAAAGTTGAATAGGAATGGAGAGATAGGGCATCCTTGTCGAACTCCACTGGAAATCACAAAGGTAGGCGAAAGCTTGCCATAAGCCCTAACCATGCGCGAGGTCAGACCATAGAGAGCGCGTAGTATGGAGACGAACTTCTCGGGGACGCCATTCCTCAGTAGGCATTGCCACAGTACCGTCCGATCAACAGAATCGAAGGCTGCATGTATATGCAAGAACACAGTAATCATTGACCTCTGATATACATGGCGGAGCTCGAGGATCTGGCGAACTGTGAAGAGTTGATCGATGTAGCTGCGACCAGGACGAAACCCAGCTTGTTCTTCTCGCTGCAACGATTCGCGCTGTGGGGATAGCCTGCGAGGTATGATGGACACCAGCAGCTTGCAAAGGATGGGGACTAAGCTTATGCCTCTGCAGTTGGAGCAGATTGTGCGCAGGCCCTTTTTGAAAATGTGGACAACTATCGATTCACCCCAAGATGGAACTTTCTCTTTCGACCAAATTTTCGAGAACAAAGCGGTGAATTCTCGAATCAGCGAAACGCCACCATCTTTAAATAGAGCTGGAGGACGACCATCAGGGCCGGGGGCTTTATAACGCTTCATATGCCGGAGCTCTTGTGTGAGTTCCTGGTAAGAGGGAGGATCTGTGGGGGTAGACCACTGGGCGCGAGCGCCAGAGGTAGCAGATGGAGCTGGGGGCCAACAAAACTGCGAGCCAAAATGTTCGGCCCCTCGCTCCAACCGTCGTTGAAGATTGATGATCAAAGTGCTATCCTGTTCGTATATTGTTTTAATTATGCCAGATCGAACACCGGTGACTCGAATGAGATGGAAAAGTTTTCTGGTATTACCAGAGAGACTAGCAAGCTCCATCTCCCTAGCACGTTCACACCAATAAGCTTCGCGGTCCATTTGCAGACTTCTGCGCAACTCTCGACCAAGGGATTGGTTTTCCTCAGTGTGTCTGGAATCCGACGAGATCAAGCGGCGTTTTTCCCTCAGCAACAAGGAGACGGCGGAAATCCAATGCTTCGGTGGGTGACGGGCAACTCCACATGTGTCGATACTGGCGGAAACGAAAGCATCTTTGATCTGCGCCCACTGCGAATCGAGGTCACCGTAAATAGTTGAGATAACCAAGGTTGACAGTGAGGCCTGGTATCTGGTTAACATCGCAGGATTTTGTAGATTTGCGACGTCCGGTCGGTAGTGGGCGCGCTTCGGTGATCCTCCAAAACGCATGCAAATCTTAGCACGAACCAATACGTGATCGGAGTCCAGCTAAGTTGACCAGTACGATCGGCAGCCCGTTACGCTTCCGCGCCATCTGTAGCTGCTTGCTATATGTGGTCAAGCTGGGAGCACTCTTGCGTATGTGAGGGCGGACGCCAGGTAGCAGTATGTCTCCTCGAGTGCCGAAAAGTGGTGCTCGAAAGAAACAAGCGATGATCAGAGCAAAGAGCAAGAAGTCTGTCTCCATTGTCTGATCGAGGTCAAAACTAACCTCAAGGTGTTGCTCGCTTGGTGGAAGGCGGCCCACCCGTGCGTTAAAATCCCCGGCAAGAATGGCTATCTCGGTCCTTTTGGATGAACGCAGAAATTCATGTAGCTGTTGGTAAAAGCTATCCTTGACTGCATCCGGGCTACAGTCTGTAGGGGCGTAGGCGGAGACGATAAACAAGTCACGCTTAACGTCTCTACGCCTTCCACGTCGAGCGCTATTTGCACTCCCAGGGAGCGATTGGAAAAAGTGCCGCGGTGGACAACCAATGACGTGGCGAAGTATCATGAAGAAGGCAACCTCAAGTTTGGCGGCAGTCGGATCAGTCCGTCTTCCAGGTTGGGGACCACGTAATGCTGAATCTGTGGTTGGAAACATTAGACGTCATGGCCCGCAACAGACATCAGTGGCATCAATGTTGTTCTGCCATTTTACTATCCCTTTGATGCACACAAATACTCACAAACCAAGATAAAAAAATGCAAAATGGCGTGTGTAAAACCCAAAAATATCGTTTTCCATATTTTGTAATCACAGTTCGTGTTCACATCTTCACCTTTTTCTTCTGCCATGGTTCTGATGGCACAATGTCTGTTAACAGACTGTGAATAAATATAAATATACTCTACGCCTGCTTACATTACATGAACCTCGTAGTCTGACTGCACATAGCCGGCTGTTGAATGGGATCCAGTAGAGCAGAGCTGCTTCAGCCCTGGCACTCAGTGCAGCCCCCACACCAGCTTTGGCGGTGGCGATAGCTTTTGGGTCTCCGGAAAGCCGCAAGTGGTATTTGGCTTCAGGGTTTACCGGAGAGGCCATTCTAATGACGGCTCTAGGGTCTTGTAATTTGGCTTCTGAAAAGCAACAGATGTCTACCGAGAGCATTTCAAGAGTACGGGCCAGATATGCTTGTCGTCTGATCTGCATCAAAGTTCGAACATTAAACGCTGCGAGGATGAATAGAGAACCAGGTCGAAGAAGAGCTGGAGCTTCGGTGGAGTGAGAGACGGTTGTGATTGCAGGACATTGAAAACCGGGTGTTTGGCTGTAACTTCCATCATTTGCGAAATGTGGGTCGTTCGTAACGGTGACCGAAGAAGACATAAGCGTACATATAGGTGAAGGACGGGAGGTGGGGTGTTCTGTGAGTTTAGGTTGAGGAATTGAGTTAGCATAAAGATAGGCATAACAAGAGCAGTAGTAAGCAGTGTGGTCCATGATTCGTCAGTGGGCGTGATACTATCCGGTTGCTCAGGCCGAAGTAGAGGGTTGTCTTATACTTACTGGTTGAAAACTGGAAGTTATGGCTCAAGATCGATGTCAATGGCGGACGTGTGCATCAGTGTGTTGCGGTGTCCCTTCTTCCTCCCCCTAAAAAAAGAACAAACTGAAAAAAAGTTTCAAAAACTGTGAGTGGTAAACTTGACAAAAAAAGCATTTCTTGTTGCTCTTTTCTTATTATTCATATTGTTTTCCTATTCAGCCATGATTCCGATGGCACAATATCTGTACCACAGATTGTGTATTATATATATATATATATATATATATATATATATATATATATATATAAATAAATATATATATATATATATATATATATATATATATATATATATATATATAGGGTTGTCTTAGGGCGCCCTACCCCGTCTTTGATCGAAGATCTAACCTACAAGGCCACAGAGCGATGTGAGGGCGTCGCAACCCGTTGGGAATCGGTGACCAAATAGGTAATTCACGCGCCTTTCGGTCCGTGAAGCACCAGGGGCCCCACGCACCCTTGAACTACGATGCCTCTCAGGGAGGGGCAAAGGGCAGTGACTTTATTTAGCGGCGAGTCACATCCGCCAGGTCGCAGTGTTGTTTAACAGACATTTGTAGCTTTTTATAGGGAGATGGTTTGCCAGGCGAAAGCCCACCACGTTCTGGAATATTGCAGCCGAACCACTTTCTGGAAGGGGGAAAACCCGAACCACCCAGTTGGCACCACAAGGAAGTTGTTCAGCAAGCCAGCTAGTTCCAGAGACTGTGTAGATACCCCCTGTTCAGGTTGACCATTGGATTTGACACACGAAGACATGCCTGTTGCTAATAACGGCTGTCGGATATGCGACCAGTGATCTTCGACGGTGTTCAATGTGCACTTAGCCAGAATGCAAGCGTACTTTGATAGGCATTCAGAACACCTGGCTTCGCCAGTTAGCTGGTGTCTGTGCGCTGACAGGGAAGTTGCGGTCTTCCACCGAAGCGCAGCCGAAGGCCGGCACACACACGAGTGTGATCGGACTACGAGCGTGCTTCATATCGAGCGACAGTTTTGGTGACGGTCTCCCCAGCAACAACTGATCGCGATGTGATCGGTTTACGTCCGGGCTGGTGGGCGTCAACTTACTCTTCTGCAATGGATGTGTTGAAAATTACTGCTCGCGAGAGAGACGAACATCTCTACATAAGTGTAGCAACCGCTCATCGTTATCATTACGGGAGGCTACACCATGCTGGCCACCCAGATGCAGTTCATCAGAGGACAGTTTTTCAAGCTGGGCGTTCGAATCGCCAACCAGCACCACATTGTCCGTACTTTTTCTGTAACGGTGGAGCGCGTTCAGTTGGTGATAGAAGTCATCTTTCACCGCATTAGTACTACAATTTATAGGGGCATAGGCCGCAATGACGAACAGACATCGTCTGTCTGCGCAAGACTTCAAAAGTTTGAACGATCCAGCCAGTCTGACGGCGCACATCCGGCTGTTCATTGGAATCCAGTCAACTGGAACAGCTTCAGCTCGGAGACTCAGAGAAATGCTCACATTGGCTTGATTAGGATTTGAAATTGTGTTTTCTCCAGATAAACGCAATGAGAACATGTAGTCATTGTCGTTTTTAGGGGATTACAGGGTAATCATGGAACTCAAATCTTGCCGTCGGGTCTCTGACAAACAGCAGATGTCGAACGATAGGGTCTCTAGTGTCCGGACGAGTGCAGCCTGTTGGCCAATCTGTAACAAAGTGCGCACGTTAAGGTATGCCAGTCTTAGCGAAGATCGAAGCTCCAAAGAGAAATGGATGATTTGACATTGTCCGCTTGGTTGAACATGGATTTGTCGAGTAGACTGGAGCGACGCGCTGCAGTTGCAGGTGATACGAAACTAGAAGATAAGCGAATATTGGAGCAAAACGGGGTGGGGTTTTGCAAACAGGGGAGATACAAGGGAAGTTGGTTTGGGACGATAAGGGTGAAAAAGCGGAAGAAGGGGAATAAGAAGATGGGAAGGCTTAAGAACTAGCATCCAAACCCCTATTCACCCTGATCGATGCAGCAGATAGGGCGCCGTTTATTATCCCCTGCGAAGGCCAGATAATCAAAACAGAAGTTCATGAAATTATTTCTCGGGCAGTATACTGTCACATTGTCCTGGTCTAGACAGAAAAACGATTAGGTTTCTAAACAAAAGCCTTTGGTTTATAAACCTAATCGCAAGGCCGCGGGCTTTTGGCGCTGGGCTGTAGAGTCCGTTTTATGGAGCAAGGCGCCACCCTCACTCCAACCCCCAGTCTGGAGGGCCAGGAGACTGAGCTTGTCTGGCCTCTAGCCAGTGACCAATCTGGTATGAGTGTCTCTGAAGATGCGAAAGCACCACCCAGCATAGCTCAGTAAATAGCTGAAGCGCAACAACCATCGCACCACGTTAAGGTCCAGTCTCGTCGCGATGGACGTTATTTGCTTCCTTTGTCCTTCCACAATGGTAGCACAAGGGTATTCTTAAAGTTCGCTGCACTTCCTTTTAAAACCACACGTGTTGCACCGAGCACATCTATCAATGCGGGTCCACCCCGCTTCAGAACTTTGGCGGTATCCCGTCGGCTTCGGCTCACATGCCGTTTCGCAGCTGAGCAATTGCTCTGTACGTCGCATCCTGTGTCGATGTGTCGGCCAGACATCTTCATCTCCTGTTGTTGCAGCACGTGCGACATAGGCCTTTCAATCTCTGAACGGTTGCTCCAGAAACAGCTGAAGTGCTTTCGCCAGATCTGCGTTATGCCTACAGTCTGTGTGTAGTCAGCGCCTGAAGTGGCATTGACCAGTGTCAGCGGTTGCAAGATGGGTCAATACATTTCAAGTGAAGTCAAGTCAAAATAGGCATGAGACATCCAAATGGGTGCTTTTCAGCATTTACAATGTCACTGCGGATACACTGACGATGAGACCGGTCAAAAATATATAAATACAAATTGAGAAATCAAATAGACAAGGTTGTGTGGCATTTGTTCATTTAGCCGCATATGCGAAGCATTTATAACCTACTATGGGTCGAGAAAACGTGACAAATAAAGTAAGATTGTGTTGCGATACGTGTGTGTAAAAGACAAATAACGTTTCTGTGAGAGTATTATACAGTGGATGCAAGCGGTTACTTAGGACATTAAAAGAAAAGTCTATGCAGTCGTCAAAATGCTTACGGGAATAACCGACTAGGGAATCTCTGGACACACCGATATATCTGTAATTATGTTTAATCAAAGCAAAGTCCTTTTGCGGTAGTCCAGTGTAGATGACTGACCAATGGAGTATCTATCTCTATTATACTTTGCTGTACGGAGAGCTTCTTAAGTCGGAAAGTACAAAAAGATAGACTTCTGACCATGGGAAATGCATAAGATACCTGCATGGACCTAGAGAGATTTTGGGACAAATAGACGCCAAGACATTGATAGAGGAGACGTATCTAAAGTTACTCGCAATTTATCACGGAGGAGAAATGAAAACGTTACTTCAGTACCTCTAACAACATTAATATTATGGGACCTGGATGATGACCAACTCACAAGTTCATATAAAAGACATTGAAGCATATATCAATAAAAGGAGCCCTACACCCCAAGACAACGTCGTCAGCATATTTACATCCAATGTATGTTGATAGTTTGAGAAGGTTTTTGACATATAAAGCTAATGAAAAGTGTGAGAGGATTGCGCCCTGCAGAACGACACAGTCAGCGCGGAGCATAGAGTAACTTTTGTAGTTTAACTAAGTAAAATGCGTGCGGTTAGTGAAACAGTCACGTAGCAAGTTGCAAACATTAGGGTGGACTCCGTTCAAATAAAGTAAGTTGAGCAGCCCAGATCGGTTAAGACTCCCAAAAGCATTTGTATAGTCAATAAAAAGAAGCTGTACAGACCTGCACTTTTTATCCAATGCAAACGCTATTAAATGCTCAAGTTACGCGACATCATCGAACGTAAAGCGCTGGCGTCTAAACGCAAACAGGTAGACATCAGCATGAGTGGCCGTGGAAATCCTCAGGACTAGTAGCTTTTCAAGGACGGAGGTATAAACAATTGGCCGATACTTTTGAGATTCCCTTTTAAGAATTGGCGTTATTCTGGCTGGCCTTTAATGTTGAGGATGACACCGGTCATGAGACACTTGTCAAAAATATAATCCAAAGACAATGTGAGGGAATCGGTGCACTACTCCAGAACCCCAAGTAATAAGCCAGCAGGGTCACTGGCTTTATTTGACTTTCATTTTTTGAGTTCCCTGTTGACATCACCTTGATCAAATATAGCGCCTGGGTCTGCGCTAGTGGAGGTTAGTGGAAAAGTGCTCGGCAAAGAGGAACTAAACTCAGAATTGAGTTTGTCAACACACTATTCCGGTACAATGGGTGGTACTTTTTCCACAGATTTACTTCAGCTGCCTCTAGAGCTCCCGGCGGCTACGATTTCCCAGTACTGTTTCAATGTACAAACTGTTTAGCCTTGTGATTTCAGCTTAATTGCCGGTTGTGGTTCTTTTGCACTTGTATGCTTATTCTTTTTTCCTTCGGAGTTGTTTCAGCAGGGGGTGAAAAAAATCTGCCTGCTCGCAGATAGATCGTCTCGACAGCGCAGCATAGGTGGGAGCAAAAGTTTACTTAACTTGTATGATGATCGCGTTGGTGCGATAGATCTCCATCTTTAGTAACTGCAAACTCGGTTGAAGAAAATGTTGCTTAGATTCGTGCGATATTTTCCGCCGAGCAACTACGACGTCGGATAGTTTTGAAAAAGCATTTCGTCATTGCAGCATAGCTAGTTCCAAGAGCTTAGAAATCCTTGCGTTTGCACCGTACGGCGTAGCATACTACCTGCTTCGCCTTCTCTGTCCACCATGCATTCTTCATGCGGCGGACCTCGATTCAGTCGCAGTCGAAGTTTGCAAAACTGACTCCTCCGAGTCGGCAGGGTCCACCATATTTGCAGTGAAGACTGCATTCTTCTCCGACACCACTGTGGCACTAGTCTCACTGTTTTCATCAAACAAATCGGGCCGCTTACAGTTTGCGCGCTCGATGAGTTCCTCTGCCGCAACCGTCACGAGTTCACGGATGTGGCACTACATGTCACCGACTGATGCCAAGGCGAATAGCCATTTCCTTCTCCAGCTCCGTCCCTTTCTCAGCAGTACCTAGGATAAGCTTATTGTATTTGCGCTGGTTCACAGCAGAGATGCAATACCTAGATTTACGAAAATATATGTGGAATTCGGTGCCCACCACTTGTCATGCACACCTCATACGTGTCACCTTGACTTGCGATGACATGGTCGATCAGGTGCGCGTGACCACTCCGTGCGTGCGTCCAAGTAACTACATCACTAGCGCCCAGTGCAGACCGGGTTTAGTGATCGTCAGGTCGTGAGTGGCGCACTGTGAGAGCAGCCGGTCACCCTTCTCATTGGCTGTGTCAGTGCCATACGGACCGATGATGACTGTTCACACCGCGGCACCTCGCTCAACGCGCGCTTCGAAAACACCCAATACGAAGGACAAGACGCTCCTCAGCACAGATCATTTCGCGGAGGACAAATAAGTGTAAAATTGGTCCCTCGTGTCATCAGGTTACTACATGATGGGACCATGTGCATGTGGTGCTAAGGTGGTGTTCCCCACCCAGCATCATGCAGCTTGCTTTAGTCGGCGAATCGAGTCTCGCTGAGTGCAGTAATATCGATCCTGTATCGCGCGAGCTCGATCGCGACCAGTGCTGTGCGTCACTTGGGGCGCTCACTCGAGTTCCGGTTGAGTAGTGTGCGCACATTCCACGCACCCGATGCTGAGTGCTTTGCGCGGAGGCATACGATTGCAGTGGAACGCAACCGCACGCGTTGTCACCTGGATTGGAGGAAGTAGTGGGTTATGTACAACGAGATCTGGGAGGGAATGTGCAGCGAAAGAAAGAAGGAGGCACCAGAGGTAGCATGTTTCCGCTTGTCCACCCCGCTGTATGCAGCAGATAAGACGACCCTTTTACTAGTGCCACTGCGCGACGGCCGATGCAGTATGCGATTGCCTCTATCGGCTTGATTCATGGTTGGGCTTTGGACTAAACAATTGCCAGGGCTATCACACTTGAGCGGGGTAACACTCCGGTCCTTAGCCAAATCCTTCGATCAAATCTATTCCCGAAAGGCAGTGGGTCGTGCTCCATAAGTCAGTGAGCAGACTCGTGCGGAAGTCCTCCTGACTCTTAGCTAGAAGCAGAGTGTAACCTGACTACCACCCAGCGGTCTCCACGAGGAGGCGCCCAGAACTTGAGTCCATGTGATAACATTGAGAACGGTTGGTAAGCGATTTGTCAGAATATAACCACCACAAGCGTTAGCCAGTCATGGACTTGTAGGAGCCTATGTTAGTTGTTCATTCAATCGATTTATTCTTAATTGCTGGTTACCGAAATAATGCCCCGTCTCTTTTGAATGCGGTGAAGAAGTAGAAGGATGCATTCCCATCGATGTACTTTAATACTTTTACAAATTAATAATGGAAGAAAAAGGAGGAAACTTGTGAAGGAAGGTTGCGAGATGTTGATGTGCCTTAGTGTCAGTTGTTCAAAGTTGGTGTCGATTGTTCTTAGCCGGGCTTTTTCAACATAATCGATGTAGCCGATAGAAATGTCAGCTGACTAAGGGTAATGTCCTACGAAAGCTTGTGTGGCAAAAATGATGAAGTTACTACATACCTCCCCACCAGTGCGTTAGCCGCACGATGTTAAAGCGACCAGGAGTAAAAAATGTGGTGATAATAGCCTGTAAAACTGATCTCTACCTGGTACAGTGTCGCGAGAAATGCCCGAGGCTGAGGCATGGGAGGTATGCAGGCTGACATTTTGTATCTAAGGTACAAAGAAATAGTCGGGAGCAAATTAAGGACGGTAGATACATTGATGGCAGTCTTGCTTTTCTTAGGCAGCACATCCTGTTTTTCCACTTTGTCTTGCTAGTGGTGTTCTTCCGCGTCCTGACAGAAGCTAGTGAGCAGCAAGCGAAAGAATACTGACAGCACGTAGTACAGCCAGGTGATTCGCACAAGATGGTGCTATCAAGATGCATGATACACTAAGCTGTCTGGGAAATGCACTCTCTTTTCCGACCATGTCTGCCGTTTAGTAATATTCTCTTTTGTCTTGACTTTAGATGTTAACGATTGTGGGTCACTTTCAGCGAGTTTTCATGACTGCTGCGTACTTATTATGTCTTGAGAACCTGTTGGTTGCTTTTCGCAAGGTTGTTCAATATACGCTGGTTTAAGACGGTCTAAAGAAACCACCTCTACTTTGCCAGTCCTGTTAATCTTATAGTATTTTTATGCGTCGACAGGAAAGCCACGTCCTGTAGGTTTACCAGCCTATCGGTGAGTCATAGTTGATTCACTACATGGTCTACCACATCCAAGCATCCGCGCAACTCGCAAACGCATTTCCGACAGCTTTGTGTGAGCAGTAGTGAACAAAGACGTGCAGACAATGGTGAGAAATTGTCTCCCATGTCAACGTTCAAAAGTGCAGCGCCATACACAGGCACCAATTGGCATTTTCACCGTTCCCGATGTCTGTTTCAGTCAAGTTCACAACGACACCTTCGGTCCGCTACCGCCGTCGAGCGGATATAAGTAGTTAGTGACTTATGTCGATCGTTACACTCGTTGGCCCGTGACAGTGCCCATCGCGGACATCACTGAAGAGACGGCAGCACACAAGCTTGTGGCTCAATGGACCGTGCATTATGGTGTACCATCCACAATAACACTTGATCGCGGTGCGTCATTCGAATCGACGCTCTTTCGAGAGTTAACTCATACTCTCGGAGCCAAGCGAATAAGAACAACTGCGTACCACCCAAAAGCGAACAGGTTAGTCGAGCGTTTCCATCGCCACCTCAAAATTGCTTTAATGGCATGTTCTGACACAACTCGTTGGATCGAAACTTTACGGCAGGTTCCGTTAGGTCTTTGAACGACACCCAAATCTGATTTAGGTTGCTCAGCCGCGGAGCTGGTGTACGGCACCACCTCAAAGCTTCCGGTTGATCTCGTTCAACAAATCGACGCCAACGCTCTAGCTCCCTCAAATTTTATCGATCGCTAATGTTTATCAATGTGTGAACTGCATTTTACTTCCACACGCGCACAAACTAATAAAAGTTACATACCAAAAGACGACAACTTGCTCACATGTATGATTACAAGATGATGCAGTCCGCAAGCCACTACAACCACCGTACGAAGGGTCATATGCGGTAATCTTTAGCGATTACCGCGATGGACACTGTCACGGGCCAACGAGTGTAACGTTCGACATAAGTCGCTAACTACTTATATCCGCTCGACGGCGGTAGCGGACCGAAGGTGTCGTTGTGAACTTGACTGAAACAGACATCGGGAACGGTGAAAATGCCAATTGGTGCCTGTGTATGGCGCTGCACTTTTGAACGTTGACATGGGAGACAATTTCTCACCATTGTCTGCACGTCTTTGTTCAGTACTGCTCACACAAAGCGGTCGGAAATGCGTTTGCGAGTCGCGCGGATGCTTGGATGTGGTAGACCATGTAGTGAATCAACTATGACTCACCGATAGGCTGGTGGACCTACAGCATGTGGCTTTCCTGTAGAGACGTCACACATCAGAACATCCGAACTATCAGGCAATTGATTGGGTTTCACTTGTAAATTGTTTCCTTTTAGTTGTTGAAGGAACTGCTTTTCTTGACGCGGTGTTTTGGCTAATTCCTGAAGGTCAACACGGGAATGCGCAAATAATATGTTGATTTCCGCCAGTGCTGTGTTGGCGCACCGTCACATATATTGGCACCCCACCGTTATCGTGTTCCTCGATATCAAAGGTGCATTCGACTCGGTGGATAGACGTGCACTTTGGGACTGTCTACTCAAGAAAGGTGTACCCGAGAAATATGTACATATTGTCCAATCATTATATGCGCGTAGCTCGGGCAGAGTGAGGGCTTACAGCAAGCTGTCGTTGCCCTTTAATATTTCCAGCGGTGTAAGACAAAGATGCTCGCTGTCACCTTTCCTCTTCAAATTCGCTGTTGATGAAGTTATGGAAATTGCGTTTACAGGACGCGACTTATAAGGTGTGGATCTGCTCCCAGGAGAATGACTTCTTGACTTAGAGTATGCTGATGATATTGCCCTAATCTGTGACAGCTCACAGACGTGCCAAGCGACACAGGACAGATTAGCACTGGCTGTCCGTCACTTCGGGCTTTGCTTCGCACTCTCGAAGTGCAAATCGTTCCTCCAAGTTGTTCGAAAATTCAGCTACCTGGAAAGTTGTATCAGCGCCCGTGGGATTGAAGATGAGATCACGAACCGTATAGCAAAAGCTCGAGGCGCTTTTTCTAACCTTCGCTACTTATGGCGCCGGCGTGACATCACTCTTGCCCTGAAGAGTAGAGTGTGCAATGCAGCGGTACGTTCGACTCTACTGTACGGTTGTGAAACCTGACCCCTTAGATCGGCGGACATAGAGGCTAGTTACGTTCAACCACCGGTGCCTTCGTAATTTAGCTCACATCTGGTAGGAACACCGTGTGAGCAACGAGCGTGCTAGACGTCTTGTTTGCGGCACAGGAAAAGGAAATGAACCACTCAGCACCGTTATTTCACGCACCAGGCTCCGATGACTCTGCCACGTGTTTCGTATGCCAGCCCACCGACTCCCGCGACGTGCGGTGTTTGCTCGCCGGGGGTGTGGATGGAAGAAGATGTGAGGTGGCCAAGCGCTGACTTGGTCGAGAGGAATGAACGCCCTTACTTCGAAGCTAACCTCAGTTGGAACGTCTCGGCTGCCTGGTTGGGGTCCGAACGAGGATGAACACGTTTGGCTGGATACACTTGTTGATATGACTAGTTGTCGACCTCAGTGGCATTCGTGCTTTGAGTTTCTTTGTCGCACCCCGGCCCTCTTAACCTCCCCCTCCAACCACGATCTCATTATTTAGCATTTTACAATTTTGCATAGGAAATTATTTTTTTCTGCTGCATAGTAGCCGGCTGGTAGCTTACCGGAACGATGCCCATCCGTTACCGGTAGCTCAACTGGCTTGCACCTGTTGCATTTTTTCTTCTGTGTATTGCGGTACGTAGCTGAGGTTTTTCCCACCTCTAGCTAACGTGTATAGTGATAATGATGATGCGGCATCTGCTACAGCGTTATTCGCACCGGACAAATACCGTATGTCAGAGGTAAATTGGGAAATATAATCCAATTGTTTAGTTTCTCGTGGGAAAAGACGCTAAGAAACGGATCGCAGTGCACACGTTAACGGCTTATGATCGGTGAATATCGTAAATGTACGTCCCTCCAAGTAACGTCGGAATTGACGCACATTGAGATAAATAGCTAGGAGTTCTCTGCTGAACGTGCTATAGGGTCGTTCGACAGGCTGTATTTTCTTAAAGAAAAAAGCAATCGGATGCAATTCACCTCTGTCTGTTGTAGCACCGCCTACTACTGCATCCGAGGCGTCTACCATTAACTGTAACGGGGCCTTAGCGTCTAGATGCACGAGAAGAGTGACAGTTGCTAGCTGATGTTTTAGATCATTGAATGCCCGCTTAGCTAATTCCGTAAATCTGGATGATTTATGATCTAATTTGAGTCGTTCGATAAGTGGCTGGGCTAACTCCGAGCAGTGCGAAATGAATCGTCTGTAGAAATTAACCATGCCTACAATCCGGCGTAACTTTTCCAGGTAATCAGGGATGGGTTACTTAGTGATGACTGTCACTCTGTTAGGTAAGGGTGTAATTCTGGTGGAGGAAACACGGTGACCAAGATAGTTTACCGTATCGACTCCAAATTGACACTTGGCGGCGTGAGTAACTACCCCATGATGCATAAATCGTTTAAAAAGTTGTTTCAGATGACGCAATTGTTCGTCACAGTCACGACTTGCATCCAAGACATCGTCATTATAGAGAAAAACGAAATTTAGCCCGCAAATAACCTAATCCATAAAACATTAACAAGTTTGAGCTGCATTGCGAATATCAAATAGCTTTCCCAATAACTCAAATAAACTAGAGCGTGTGGTGACGGCAGTCTTAGGAACATCTTCAGGATAGACGGAAATCTGGTGATATGTCCCCACTAAATCAATCTTGCTGAACATCTTTTTTCCGTACAGCGAGGATGAGAACTCCTGGAGATGCGGAGTGAGATACTTGTACGGGGCGGTGATGGCGTTCAGTCCTCGATAATCCCCACACGGTCTCTACTTTCCAGGTTTGTGCTTCGGGACCATATGTAGGGGCGATGCCCACCTACTACTGGATGGACGTATTATGCCCAACTTGAACATATGGTCGAAATCGGTCTTCGTAACGGAAAGCTTCTCGGGCCCTAATCCCTGTGGTCGATAGAAAACCGGACTGCCTGTTGTCGTTGTACTGTGGACGATCTCGTGCTTAACATCACCAGGTTGGTATCCGGGCTTCATTATGCTCTTACATTCCTGTAACAGATCCAAATACATTGGAATGGCTCGAGGCAGGATAAGCTGGGGACTCATAGACATAAACAAACTTTTAAAGCCGGCCTGTGATAGTTGCGTTAAGCCATCGACAATTCGACAGCGTTTTACATCAACGATAATGCCGTGATGTTGAAAGAAATGGAGGCCTAGGATTGCAATTGGCATTTGAGCTACAATGAAAATCCAAGGGAGAGGCCTTCCGAGACCAAGGCTCAGTGTTATAGACCGTTCTCCATAGGTACGGATGGGTGTGCCGTTTACTGTCTGCCGGCTGTATACCGAACGGTGCGTTAGATCCTTCGGACGTGGAGGAACCTCACTGACTTGCGCACCAGAGTCTACGAGGAATCGCATACCAGATCTAACGTCCCCAAGTAAAAGAGGCGACCTGGCTCGCAAATGCCAATTTGCATTGTCGCCATTACGAACTGGCGTGTTCGTTTCCGGAGTTGGAAGTTCGACACGGCTTTATGCACTTATGAGCCCTGTTACGAAACTTTCGGTGATACCAGCAAATGCCACGCGAATGACTAATACTTCGAGTACGCCGATGCTTAGATCGAGAGTTGCGTCTTCGACTTGTGAATTAATGGAGGCCAGTTGTTCTTGCAAGGAGTGCACGGCTTTTAAGAGTGGGTCGTCAGATGCACGAGGCGATAAGGTTTTCTTGGTGCTTGTATCTCCATTATGTTATCAGCCATAACGGCTCGATCTTTCATTTCGGTATCTTGATGAGCGTTGTACTTTATTAGGGAGCCGTTGCAAAACTAGCTGCTTAACGATGGAATTCTCGGGTGGGTTGTCAATTACCAGAACTTGCATAGCTCGCATTAGTTGCTTAGGGGTGCGATCGCCCAATTGTTCTTCATGAAGTAGACGTTGCCATCTCTTACGCTCATTAAGGCTAAGCTCGAGAACTAACAAGTCCCTTAGTTGTTGTAACGTAGGGCTTGTCTTCAGGATGTCTTGTGCTAGGAGCAATAATTCTGGTGGGAGCCTGGAAATTACATGATAAATCTTCAGGGCATCCTTATGTATGCGATTAATTACAAAAAATGACGCCAGGAAGCAAGCAAAGCCGGGGATATTGTATCCAAAATGTTGGTCAGCAACTAGTATATACGGTGTTAACTTCCCCTGGTTGTTGGTCGATCATATCCGCATACATGAAAGTAATAAAAAACGGCGAAGGTGGATACGACTCACCGAATGATGAGGGATAAGTCCGAAATACCGAGTCCACGTCGGGCTCACCAGTTTGCAGGAGCTCTTAATTTCTAATTGCTGAACTAATGCCCCGTCGCTTTTGGATGCCGTGAAGAAGTAGACGGATGCTTTCCCCTTGATTAATTTTACGGTTCCCGCAACTTAATAACGGAAGAACAAGAGAAAGCCTGAGACAGAGCGCTGTTAACGTTGGTACCCCTCTATAGTCGGTTGTTCAAATTTCGTTGCTCGGTTAGGTGTTGAACAGGCTTATTAAAAATGGTCCATGCCGCTGGTAACAATGTCAGCTGACTAAGGCTAATGTCCAACAAAAGCTGATGTGGCAAAATCATAAAGTTACTAGAGACGCTTCAGCCACATGCACACACACACACACACACATATATATATATATATATATATATATGTATATATATATATATATATATATATATATATATATATATCCCCGGTGCAGCTGCGCTTGATGTGAATGTTGACAAGGTGCCTACCTGTCTGTTACCCACTACCTCTTCCATACTGGCTCCAGATGACAGTTGGTCGTTGCTGGAGGGGACAGGGTGCACGGTCCTTGTGGCCGCGTTAGGACCATGGAGTGATTCCATGCACTCCGTGGGAAGCGGACCACGGTCCAGCCATCGCATTGTGTGCGACTGATTCCCAAGTGGAGCGTGCTTGTGTTTGCTTGTAAAGGAGTGTGGGCCGGCGCCGTTGATGTAACGTAGCTATAATCCACATGCCTCCCGGTCTTGTTCCCTCGGGTTTACACTGGATATGGGGTGTGTGATTGGAGCTGTGGGTGGTGCAGCGCAAGCCATCCATGGTCCCACTGTAGGCGCAGGCGTCCTGTGGATTGCCACAGTGACAGGCAAATCCGGAACCGGATGCCGCCAACCATATATATATATATATATGTATATATATATATATATATATATATATATATATATATATATATATATATATAATTGAATGTCTGCACAGTGGTATGCGAGCGAGGGTGCAGCTGAGTAGAGAGACCTCGGATGACTTTGCAGTTGTCTCTGGTGTGAAGCAAGGCTGTGTCTTAGCTCCTGCCTTGTTTATTATCTTCATACAATGATGTCTTGTGCTTTTGATGCGGCTTGTGCTTACGGTGTTCGTGTGGAGCACCGTATTGATGGTGAGTTGCTGAACATCCGTCGTTTCGGTGCGAGAACTCTAGTCTGTGAGACCACTATCCGTAAGTCACTGTTTAATAACGACTGTGCACACAGCGCGGATGAGTTGCAGCACATGACTAGTGCTCTGGCTTTGACAGCGACCACATTCAAGCTCCCCATTAACACAAGCAAAACTGTGTGTCTTTTCCAACCTTCACTGGAGGTACAATCTGCAATGATGCCGCGAATCAGCATTGGTGCTGAAGTATTAGAAATCACCTCCCGCTTCCGCTACCTTGGGAGTGTGATGTCGACTGATCAGCAGCTACACAGTGAGCTGCGTATCCGCGTGTGGAGGGCAGCGGCGGCATTCGGGAACCTAGAGTACTGAGTGTGGAACAATCATCAGCTTACCGTTGGCACGAAGCTGAAGGTGTACCAATCCATGGTACTGTCCGTTCTTCTATACGGCAGCGAAACATGGACGATGTGCCGGCGGGATGTGCGATATCTCGAGCGGTTCCATCAGCAGTGTTTGCGACGGATTTTGCGCATCGGTTTGGGTGACAGAGTTGCTGACACGGAAGTGTTGCGACAAAGTGGGATGTATGCGGTGGACTGTATACTTTTCCTGAGACACCTGAGGTGGCTCGGCCATGTGTGGCGTATGGACTCGACGCGGATATCGGAGCAGCTAGTATATGGTCAGCTGAGTGTCAGGAAGCGGTGTGTGGGGAAACCGAAGCTTTGTTACCAGGACATGGTCAAAATGGGCCTCTCACGTTCTAATCTTGATTACGGGTCATGGGCGTCGAAGACGGTTGATCGGCGTGCATGGCGAGATGTGATGACGAAAGCAGTTGCTGAGGTGCAGGAGAAAGACCTCATACATGCAGAGAAGAAGCGGCAAGCACCGATGGGTTGTACTCCATCGATATCGAGCGCATGGTGCTGTAGCACATGCGGTCGCGAGTGCCTGAGTCAGGTAGGCCTAATGAGCCATGAGCGAGGCCAATCGGGGCCAACACGGAAGCGACGATAGGTTCTACAGAGAACGTAGGCAGAACCGGCGCAGCGTTTGTAGGTACGCTGCATTCGATTTACTAACCGCATGCTTACATGCTAAGTCTATTTATTTCAGGTGTTGGATTTGCTATGTTTCACATTATTGCCTACGTGAACTATCTTCTATTAACTTGCGCGCATTGCTCAACTTAATTATAGTGAACTTTGACAACATTTTCTCATTTGGGTCTTTTTTCTACAACATATTTTCTGACGTCTTTAATCTATAGCGGATATTTTGGCAACCAATTTATTTCATATGCCTATTTATTAAAACGCTATGCTGGTATATCCGATTTATTGTGTTATATTGTCGTTTCTGGTGATTACCGGTTGCTTAATATCCCCGGTGTTGCTTCGCTTGACGTGCATATTGACAAGGTGCGAACCTGTCTATTACCCACTACCTCGTCCATACTAGCTGCAGGAGACAGCTGCTCGTTGCAGGAGGGGACGGGATGCACGGTCCTTGTGGTCGTGTTAGGCTCGAAGGGTGGTTCCATGCACTCAGTGTGAACCGGACCACGGTCCAACCACCGCCTTGTGTGCGCTTGATTTCCCAAATACAGCGTGCTTGTGTTTGCCTGTGAAGGAGTGTGGGCCGGCTCCGTTGATGAAACGTGGCTCCCATCCACATGCCTCCCGGTCTTATTCCTTCGGGTTTACACTGGATATGGGGTCTGTAGATGGAGCTGTGGGTGGTGCAGCGCAAGACACACATAGTCCCTCTATTGCCGCAAGCGTCCTGTGGCTGGCCACACTGACAGACAATTTCGAAACCAGATGCCGCCAACCATATATATATATATATATATATATATATATATATATATATATATATATATATATATATATATATATAGTTGGCGACATCTGGTTTCGGATTTGCCTGTCAGTGTGACGCTGACGAAACATCACACTCACATAGAAGGGCAGAGTGTACAATGCTGTCGTTCATTTAGCGGTGATGGAAGGTTGTGAAACTAGACATGTCGGATTGACAGACGTAAAGAAGCCAGTTGCGCTTGAATACCGACCCTTTTTTAATTGTAGTTCATATCTGTGGTATTTTGCGTGAGCCATGCATTGGCTCATCGTCCATTTTATAACACAGGAAAAACAACTGAATTGCGCAGCGTCCTTATTTTACTCGCCAGGCGATGAGAACCGGGTCATGTGCTGCGCGTGCCATCACATCGACTCTAATGAAACACGTTGCTTGCATGACAAGGGTCTGAGTGGGAGAGGAGGGGTGGCCGGTCGATTAACTTGTCTGGAGGAATGAAGGCTTTTAAACTGAGGTTGGCTGCGGTTGGACTCTTCCTGATCCCTCTCCCACGCAATCGTACTTTCTGCCCAATCACAATCTCACTTCAGTGCACTATAAAACTATTGATTATTTTTTTGTTCTTTGTTTTCCATTTCTTTTTTGCGACAATCTGACCGGTTTATTTTGCGGCACTGTAGCTAAGGTGTTTCTCATCTTCATGCCACGTGTGATTCTGATGGTTATGTGGCACTGTGTGTCACTACAAGAAGTTGTACTATTTTTAGCGCACTGAAAAAGTATGCACGTCAATGCATGCATTGCAAGTTATGCAGTGTGCCATAAAAATCAAAGCGCAAACCGTCGACATGCCCTAAATTGATTATTGCCGACAGCGCATACGAAATTCGCATTGAACGTTGTCGGTCCTAGCTTATGTGTTTGTGTCAAAACATTTCTGTTTTTCACTGAGACTGAATGTACCTTTAAGCGTCTTTTGGTTTAGTTAGGACGTGGTATCTTACTTTTTCATTCCTGTCTCATTGATTTAGTTTGCTGTCATTCTCCTTCATGGATGTTGAATCTTCCGCACTTATATTCATATACCTTAAGCTCGGCTTGTTTTCCCCTCACATGCCTATCATTGTTGTTATTCGTCGTGATTCAAGATCGCTTTGTCGATTTTAGCGCTTTGTCACAGTCGTTTACGACGATTGTTACGCAGTGACATAAAAAGTACACTATCCTGGATCTGGTTTAGCCTAGCAGGAGTCTTTGAAACTATATGAAAGGAAGCAATAACGCCTCTTACCCAGTTTTTTGCTGATTGCAACAATCAAGTACTCTGGTGGACTTGATTGACCAGCATAAGTTAAGAACATCAAGCGTTATTAGGCTTTACAGAAATTCTTGGCTGGTTTCATGAGCGTATAATTTGCCATCTCTCAAAACATGCACATGGCTCTTCGATTGGACTAGTACTTACTGTTGCGTGAGACCTTTATGCCCCAAGCAGTCATGCAGGATTAAGGCGCCAACACTTTATCAACATAGCTGGCTATCATGGAAAGATAAGGTGATATTGGGACGACAGCTTTTTCGCGTCTTTCACTACCCCACGTCATAATCAGCTATTACTCCGCAGGCAGCTCAGCGCCAAACACACTATAAACAAGAATTTCGACTACAAAACGAAGGCCTGCGCGTCACTGGTGCCGACTACGAGACAGGTCCTTTAAAGTCTCGAGCCAAGCACAAGGCGAGTCATGTAGATTCCAGCCTAGAAGGCGACACTGGCCAACAACACAAAGTTTTGTATTCAGTAATTTCACTTTTCGCTGCCTAGTTAACTTTTGCCTACCTCGAGCCTTGCGGCACTCTACATCCGGCAAACAAATCAATACCCCCTTCGGTAAGCGGTGACCGAGCATACGTAGTACGTGTTCAAGCCAACGCAACTTATTCATCGCTCCCTGTTGTTCTAAGAACTAGTCTGACTAACGGTGCCTAGAACTCGCTTAAGCGCATCATCCTTGCGGACAAACTGGGGCCATACGACTCCAGCAAGTCTTCGTAGGCAGCGATGGTCGAAGACTTGAGGGGGGTTCAAATCCTTAGACCAAAGCGGGCAAGTTTCACTCCCATAAAATAATAGGATCATTGCCGTAGCCATGTACACACTATCTTATGAACGGAGGGGTACCTCTTTCTCACGTCACAGATGTCGCAGACCCAAGAAGGCAGTTCTAGCTTTTACAGTTCGTGAATTGATTTCACTAGTTCTGTGCTCTTACCTTACTATCAAAGATTAAGGAGCCATAAAGTGGCTGATGGTCCCGCAACAACCCTGCAGCTTGTGGGTATGAGGCGCATGTTGAACGATGGTACTAATGTAAAGTAATTAACCATTGTTGACTGGGCCACCTCAACATCGTTAGACAGTAAAACAATACCGTCCGCATAATCCAGATCAACTATTTTTCCACCAAGCATCACCTTAACGCGCTCATCGTGAGATCCTTCCATGGAACACTCTATGATGGACTCCACGATGAAACTGAACAAAAATTGGGAGAACGGCAACTTTGACGAACGCCACTTGTTGTTGGAGAGATATCCGACAAGTCAACATAGACCTTATTGCAGTCTGTGCTATCTGAGTACAGGTCGCATAGTGTCCATATATTTCATGAGAGTGCCTTCATGTGCAAGTTTTTCGAATAGAGTAGTTCGATTAACTGCGCCGTATGCATTCCGGGAACACAGGTGTTGTCGGTCTGCGTTACGTGTAGCACTGCTTTAGCACCTACTGCAGAGTGAATGTGCACCTCCGTCCTGAGCGGAAATCTACTTGCTCTTCCCGTATCCGGGATTCCTGTTCCGCAGTGAGGCGACGAGCACAAATCGAGACCAGTGTTTTTGTCAACATCCTTAAGTTGGTCTTCCATACTGTAGTTGATGTTCTCTTTACTTTCTTTTTAGGTTGGCCATTCTTCTTCAGCTTGATTGACATCGATTTCTACGTCAACATGTGTGGTGAGTTTTTGTAAACCGGTTGTTTGGTATCCTGTCCTAATCTGTTTATGTACTGTAAACCGGGTTCAGCTTATGGATTACTTCATGACTGCCATTAGCAGTCGATCCTAGTCCTGTTGCTTGTTTTCTCAGCTGAACAGTTCGGCCAAATTAAAGCGAAGGAGTGGGGTTAAGACATGATTACGACTTATGCAAATCCTCCAGATCGATGGATCATTTTTAATAACATTGAGACGAACACTGGTAGATGAGCGCACTTCATGTTATCTCATCTGTATAAATACAACAACAAAACCTTATTTATATTACGTTATAATGATGCTACCAAACCAATCAAATGTAGTGGGGTGAACGGCAGCGATGGTCCTAGGACCAAGGCAACCTAAGGTTAACAACTAATTGTTTTTGCACACAGGGCAGTGTGCTTTCTCACCATGGCCTCGGCGAACTACGGGAACTTTGGTTAGGATGGCATAATAAAATCCAAAATGCGGAACTGGGGTCAATTCATTGATGCGTCACTAAATTATACCTGCCTTTTGATGACGCTGGTGGCTGGGCACAGAATATTGGCTGACGGTTTGTTTACCTCACTTTTGTTGGCCTCAGACTGAATTCATTTGGACAAGTGCTGCTTCCTTCTGGAGTACGAAATCTTGTCGTCCCCGCCTGTGTAGCTGACTCCACACTTACACACCAATTGATAAACACAGTGTGGTTTGGCACCGCTGGTTCCCTCTTCCTTTACTAAAGATAGCAACAGTCCCTAGATACTGTTGATCACTACAGCCTCAGCGGCGCGGTAGGTTCTCCGAATGGCAGGGAATAAGCGATTATTTGTCCACGTTCTTGCTACCTTACCCTTAAGTGGATGCTGGGGGTTTACCCGGTGCTGACATACCGTTTCTTTCAGCGGTCACTCGTGCCTACGTTTTTCGATGAAGATTCTAAGGTATTCGTTTCTATGAGCGCCGTGATAAGTGTTTTTCAGTCCTCAGCCAGACCATCACTCAAGTACATACGTCTGACACGGGTGCGCAAAATACTCGCCAGCCCATGTTTGTGGCCATAGAAACCAACCGTGGCCTGCAGCACCATGACCGATAAGATATCATGGCTGCTTTCTTCGACGGACACTAGGTGCAGCTATGCGAATATTTACTGGTTGTAAGCCCACTTACTTGTGCAGTGACATTTATTGTGTGGTATGCGATCAGAAGCGGCAGAGTGCATACTTGCACTCCTGTATGCCTACACACTGACTTATTTTGGCTTGGGATAGTTTGTAGAATTGCCCATCCAAGTATAAATCCACGCGCATCTATCGGTATGAGTAAAACAAGTGTCTCTAAGAAATAATACGCACTACAGTCCATTGCGTATCGATACGGCTTGGGTATGTGTCTCCTTGATCTAGATTTTTGGTTCTGCACCCAGCTTTCTTTGTCTTATGGGCCTCTTATTTTAAATTTCGTTACCATCGTTGTTAGTTAACAATACGGTTGCGAAGTTTTTACAATCAGGAGACTCTATGGCTCCCTCGGGTGTGGTGGTGCGTTTCTGACAGATAAACGACCCGCTGCTTTTATCTGCTATTGTCTCATATTCTGGACACATGATGACAACCGCTGGGTGGAAACAGGGTTATACTCACTTTCCAGCCAAGAGACAGGACACATGTGCATGAGTCTACTGACCCATGGCGCATTTCCCTCTGTTTTTGGGAGTACCTTTTATCGAACGCTTTGGTTGAGTACCCGAATCGTTCTCCTGTTCAGCTCTGAACACCCTGGCAATACAATAAACACAAGCACAATTAATCTCATGCTGAAGCGGCCGTCGCACAAAAGGGGAAATGCGTTGTCTTATCTGCTACCTACATCGGGATGCATAAATGGAAACATGATGTCAATGGCGGCTCCCTTCTTTATTCTGCCCATACATATTTCCCTCTCATTCCACATTTCAATTGACTAGCCCTACTCGCCGCAACCGCAACTCTTTACCCCAGCAATTGCCCGGTGCAATCGATGCCTCCGCGCAAAACACTCAAGATTAAGTGTTGGAATGTGCGCGCACCCCTAGACCGGAACACTAATTGACGCCCTGAGCGACGCGCTGCACTGGTCATCATGACACTCTGTTGCTACGATATTGATATTGCTACATACACTCGACTTGCTGACCAAGACAAACTATACAACGATCGTGCTGACTACACCTATTCGGTGGGAAATGCTGCCTTAATACCATTAGAACTTTAGATTAGATTTGCACTGTCGGACCGCCTGCATGGCCGCCTGAAGGAAGGGAGGAGTGGCATCAGCCAAAGTTGATTACACTTCGTCTGCGCCTCGGACGAAGTATGTTTGCACCTCCTTTTTGAGTCTTGAAGTTTGCAACTTTTGTTAGTATGTATGATCCCACCATGTGTGATCCGGATAACACAGAGGAACGGTTTTACTATCAGTTGTCTTCCGTGATACAATCCGTATTGAGCAGTGACCGAATTTTCCTATTGATTTATTTCAGTGCGCATTGAGCTTGATGTCGCGGTGTCCTCAAACACAATCAGCCCGCATGGTATTGGCCTAACCAATGGGAACGGCGATCACCTGTTTTCACTCTGTGCCACTCAAGGCCTGGCGATCACCAGCACACAGTTCCCACTGAGTGCGAGATAGATTGCTACCTCTACCCATCCACAAAGTTGCCATGCTCACCTGCTCGACTCCGTCATCTTACACCAGCGTGACTTACATAGGAGGCACATGACAAGTGCACTGCGTGGAGCCGAGCATGGCACTGTTCACGAGTTGGTGCGGACCAAATTGCACATATGTTTTCGTAGATCTGTTTATTGCTTACCTACCGTGTTTTGGCGCACATTTAATGTTCGTTCCTAATGTACTATTGAGTAGAGGATTTAGCTGAATAAGGTGATGTCGGCTTCATAGTATCAGTCGGAGAGCTGTAGCGCCGCATCCGTGAAAAAGTGGCGGCTGCGGCCGAGGAAATGACCGGTTGCGCAAACTGTAAGCTACCCGATTGGTTTGATGTAAACTGTGTGACCAGTGGCGCATTGTTATCGGAGAAGAATGCAGCATTCGCTTCACATTCAAACGACCCTGTCGATGCAGAGATAGAGAGTCAGTTTAGCAAACTTCGACGACGACTGAATCGAGAGCTCCGTCGCATCCAGTATGCACGGTGGACGGCGAAGGCACAGCAGATGGAATGCCACGCTGAACACCGCCAGCATGTGGAATTCTTTGACTCCAGGAAGTCGGTGAATCGACCCACCTTTCAACCTGCACATCAAGCGCAGGCACACCGGGAATATCAAGCAACAGCCGATCACTTGAAATGACAAGATGAAATAAAATAAATCGAATAATGCGTGGTGCTACGGTGACATAGCTCCTCGCTAAATTAGCAAATGAAGTATGTTCGTTAGAAACGAATCCTCGATAAGTACAGAATGTCCACAAGTTACTTAAGAATGCTACAAACGCGATAAAATTATCGAAGATAAGCGCAATTAGCGTAAGCAACGTGTGCAAGCTAATAGAAGATTATCCAGGTAGGCAGAACAAACCAAACAAAGTGGAATGTAATTTTTTCAGCATGAACACACCTAGTTTACATGTAAGTTGGTTTTGCCCAACTGCGGTGGGGTAGCATCATGAATACAACATCAGCAACATGGGGCACACATACCTACATGATTGGCGGCATCGGGTTTCGGATTTGCCTGTCACTGTGGCCAGCCACAGGACGCCTACGGCTACAGAGGGACCATGAGGGGCTCGCGCTGCACCACCCACAGCGCCATACACACACTCCATATCTAGTGTAAACCCAAAGGGATAAGACCGGGAGGCATATGGATGGGAGCCACGTTTCATCGACGGAGCAAGCGCACACTCCTTCAACAAGCACAGCAACAGCATTCCTGTCTAACTATGTGAGGAATCATGCGTACCAGATGTTCACAAGGTCGTGGCTGGGTCGTAGTCCGCTCCACACTGGATGCGTGGAACCATTCTTTGAGCCTAGCACAGCCACGAGGACCGTGTATCCCGCCCCCCACCACGGCAACGATTCACAGTCTCATGGAGTCAATAATCGATGTGGAGGGTGTTAGACCGGTAGGCACCTTGTCAAACATTCACATCTAATGCAGCCACACCGGGAATCACGGGAAAGCTAAGAACGCAAAATTGACAGAGAAAATGCAGCAGAATAACAGCATTGAAGAAACTAAATAGTGGGATGACTTTTCTCCAGATTAAAAAGACCTAGCTTGAGTATAAGTTGGTTAAACATCACTGCGATGGGGAAGCCTCATGAATGCAACGTCAACTTCAGCATGTGGTACAAGTTGATCATACATTGTTCGTGGCATCCTGTTACAGAGTTGCCTGTCACGGTGGCCTCTATAGATTAGCCACCTGACGCCTGCGCCTACAGAGGGTCCATGGGTGGCTTGCGCTGCATCACGCACAGCTCCAACCACACACCCCATATCCATCGTAAGTCCGAAATTGGAAGACCTGGAGGCATGTGTATGGGAACCATATTTCATCGACGGCGCCGGCCCACACTCTTTCACAGACAAACACATGCACGCTGTATTTGGGAATCAAGCGCACACAATGCGGTGGTTGGACCGTAGTTCGCTCCACACTGGGTGCACGGAACCACAGCGGAGCCGGCCTACACTCCTTCAACGAACAAAACGGGAGCATTCCGGTCTAAGTGGGAAATCATGCAGACCACATGTACATGAGGCGGTGGTTGGGCCGTACCCCGTTCCACACTGGATGCGTGGAACCAATTTTTGAGCTTAGCACAGCCACAAGGACAGTGCACCTCGTCCCCTCCAGCAACGATTCACAGTCCCTGGACCCAGTATAGTCGAGGTTGTGGGTAACAGACAAGTAGGCACCTTGTCAACATTCACATCAAATGCAGCCACACCGGTGATATCACTCAACAGTTAACACCTGAATTGCAAGAATCTCATCTCTCAGGTCCAAGCACAGATCGGCTGCAGCGATGTTATAGCACACGTTCCCCATCAACTGCTTTATTGACCTGGGTTAGTAAATGGAATCGGAAGCAGCGAAATTACCAAGCGCTGCGCTGATAATGACTCCACATTTAGCAGACTCGTCTTTTCTTGGATGCTGACCCAAGATGGCGACACTGGTGGCTTACGAAACCCGCTTCGCTGAGGCACTCACGACTTCATGTGCTACAGCACAGTGCCCTGGTCGTCGATGGGCTATCCAGCGTCGACGCCTGTCGCTTTCTCAACCGACGTTACTTTTCCGCATGCAGTTGTGATTTCTCTTGCACTCTGGCAACCGCCCTCTTCAAACGCTTTCGGCATGCAAGTTGATCAACCGCCTTCGACTCCCAAAACCTGAAATTAATATTAGAATGTGGTGAGCTCACTTGACCATTATATATATATATATATATATATATATATATATATATATATGGCGGGGGAGCCTTTAGTGCGCTGAGGCTGCTGGTGGCTAGATCCTGATAGTTGATGTACCCACTGCTGCTACTGTTGCGCCATTGGCTCATGTCCTGGACGCCTCGTGGCGACCGCTGAGTGGGAGTTGTGTTACGCCCTTCTCCCTGCTAAGATCCAGGACACCAATCCGCATGAGTCAGTGAACTGACTATGTGCTAGACCCGCTGCCTTTCGGGTGTACATTTAATCGAAGACTTTGGCTGAGGACCCGAGTCGTTCTCCTGTCAGGTGTGGGCGCCCTGCCAGTATCCTAGTCCATCCTCTTCGGAGGTTAGGAAGTGGTCGATGGCCCTCTTCCCGTAAAACCTAGCCATGGGAGACAACAGGTCTACGGGTTATAAGCTCATAGCTCGATTGGCGTAGAGCACCGAGCGCCACGCATTGTCTCTGACGGTGGGAAGGCACCTCCGGGTGTTCAATGGTTTGCTACTACCCGCCTCAAGCCAGGCAGCCCCTGGTCAAATTGGTGCAAACCCGCCGAAACCCACCTGCGTCTGGCCGTGGTCGCAGGTGCGTATCCTACTACGGTCGTAAAACATATATAAATCGTTCCAGTACCTCAAAGGCTGCGTGTGACAGCTGTCAAGCAGATCCTAATCTGTCTCTGCAATCACATTCCCGAGCTGGATCTGCTCCCCGCTGCCTTATGAGTCAGGTTATTGAGTCAAAGGCTCCGGGTGGAGTCCCTCAAGCAAACCTCCAAACCACCCACTGCCTTGTGGGTCAGGCTATTGAGCCAAAGGCTTCGGATGGAGTCCCTCAAGCAAACGTCCAAATCACCCACTGCCTAGTGGGTAAGGCTATTGAGCCAAAGGCTCCGGGTGGAGTCCCTCAAGCAAACCACCGATGCACAACTACCACCTCACGTGCGATTGCCCACCAATGTAATCGCATGCCTGCGCGCAAAGCACTCAGCATCGGGTGCTGGAACGTGCGCACACTACGGGACCGGAACTCGAGTAAGCGCCCTGAGCGATGCACTGCACTGGTCGCGATGTAACTGGCACGTTACCACATCGATATTGCGGCCCTCAGTGAAGCTGGGCTCGCTGAGCAAGGTAAGTTGCATGAAGCAGGTGCAGGTTACACATTCTACCGGGTGGGCAACGCCGCCTCACCACCAAGCGATCATGGGGTCGGATTTGCAATGTCCGATCGCCTCCATGGCCAGCCGGTGGGTGAACCAATAGGCATCAGCGCGCGACTGATGACTGTTCGCCTACGACTCGGAAGAGGTAAATTTGCCACTTTTATAAGCACGTACGGTCCGAGCATGTGTTATCCTGCTGACGCGCGTGATCAATTCTACACTCATCTATCCTCCGTGATACGGTCTGTGCCGAGCAGCGACCGACTATTTCTGCTGGCTGATTTCGACGCGCGCGTTAGGCGTGGTGCATCGGTGTGGACAGATGTTATCGGTGCGCATGGCATTGGTTAAGCGAATGCGAACGGTGACAGGCTGCTCTCACTGTGTGCCACTCACGGCCTGACGATCACGAACACTCGGTTTGCACTGAGTGCGAGTTATATAGCAACTTGGACGCACCCACGGAGTGGTCACGCTCACCTGTTCGACTATGTCATCGTACGTCAGCGTGATATGTGAGAAGTGCGCATGACACGTGTACTGCGTAGAGCTGAGTGTGGCACTGATCACAAGTTTGTGCGGACCAAACTGTACATATATTTTCGTAAATCGATGTATTGCACTCCTGCCGTGAATCGGCGTAAATTTAACATTCTCTCCCTCGGTACTGGGGCGAAACGTATTGATCTGGAGAAGGCGATGGCTGCACGCCTGTGTGATGTGGACTGAATAGACACAGTGGGCGACCTGTGGCACCACATTCGCGTCCAGGAGACAGCTGCTGCCGAGGAGAGCATCGGGTGCGCAAACTGTAAGCTGCCTGACTAGTTTGATGACAACAATGCGACGATTGACGCATCGGTGTCAGGGAAAAATGCAGCAGTTGCTGCACATTTTGCAGACCCCAACGACTTGGGGAAGAAGAGTCAGTTTTGGAAACTTCGACGGCGACTGACCCGAGCTCCGTCAAATTAGAAATGCATAGTGAACGGAGAAGGCGAAGCAGATGGAATGCTACGCCGAACGCCGCCAACACAGGGAATTAATTGACTTCTTGAAGACGGTGTATGGACCGAGATTGGAGCCGCTGAGGACGCTGATCGATGGTAGTTCAGGCGCTACCTGCACACAGACTGCAGACATAATGCAGATCTGGTAAAATCACTTTGACTGTCTCTTGAACAACCGTTCAGTGATCGACTGGCCTACATTGAACGGCCTCAAGCAGCACGATGTGAGGACGAGTCTGGCGGACATGCCGACAGTGGATGAGACGCAGAGCAGTTGCTCAGCTGCGAAACGGTAAGTGTGCCGGGGCCGACGAGATCCCGCCCGAAGTATTGAAACACGGCGGACCCGCGTTGATGACTACGCTGCACCACTTGGTGCAACGTGTATGGATTGAGGAAGAGGTGCCTCCTGAGCTGAAGGACGCATTGTGCTACCACTGTACAAGGGCAAAGGTAGCAAGCTATGTTGCACGAATTATCGTGGCATCAACTTGCTGAGTTGTGTGGGTCAGGTGATTGCCTGAATGCTGCTCAACCGTCTCATCAGTCAGGTTGTGGAACCTGACGTAGCGGAAGCGCAGTGTGGATTCCGTTAGGGTCGCAGCACTATAGATATGGTGTTTGCGGCTCGTCAGTTGCAGGAGAAGTGCACAGAACGACACCAGCCATTGTACTCGCTTTTGTTGATTTCACCAAGGCATTTGATACGGTGAACAGCGAGGCATTGTGGCTGGTGTTGAGTAAGTTTGGTTGCCCACGTAAGGTTTTAAGTTTAATTGAATGTCTGCACAGTGGTATGCGGGCGAGGGTGCAGCTGAGTGGAGAGACCTCGGATGACTTTGCAGTTGTCTCTGGTATGAAGCAAGGCTGTGTCTTAGCTCCTGCCCTGTTTATTATCTTCATACAATGATGTTCTGTGCTTTTGATGTGGCTTGTGCTTACGGTGTTTGTGTGGAGCACCGTATTGATGGTGAGTTGCTGAACATCCGTCGTTTCGGTGCGAGAACCCCAGACTGTGAGACAACTATCTGTATGTCACTGTTTAAGGACGACTGTGCGTTGTTTGCACACAGCACGGATGACTTGCAGCACATGACTAGTGCTCTGACTTCGACAGCGACCACATTCAAGCTCCCCATTAACACAAGCAAAACTGTCTGTCTTTTCCAACCTTCACTGGAGGTACAATCTGCAATGGTGCCGCGAATCAGCATTGGTGCTGAAGTATTAGAAATCACCTCCCGCTTCTGCTACCTTGGGAGTGTGATGTCGACTGATCAGCAGCTACACAGTGAGCTGCGTATCCGCGTGTGGAAGGCAGCGGCGGCATTCGGGAAGCTAGAGTACTGAGTGTGGAACAATCATCAGCTTACCGTTGGCACGAAGCTGAAGGTGTACCAATCCATGGTACTGTCCGTTCTTCTATACGGCAGTGAAACATGGACGATGTGCCGGCGGGATGTGCGATATCTCGAGCGGTTCCATCAGCAGTGTTTGCGACGGATTTTGCGCATCGGTTTGGGTGACAGAGTTGCTGACACGGAAGTGTTGCGACAAAGTGGGATGTATGCAGTGGACTGTATACTTTTCCTGAGACACCTGAGGTGGCTCGGTCATGTGTGGCGTATGGATTCGACGCGGATATCGGAGCAGCTAGTATATGGTCAGCTGAGTGTCAGGAAGCGGTGTGTGGGGAAACCGAAGCTTTGTTACCAGGACATGATCAAAGTGAGCCTCTCACGTTCTAATCTTGATTGCAGGTCATGGGAATCGAAGGCGGTTGATCGGCGTGCATGGCGCGATATGATCACGAAGGCAGTTGCCGAGTTGCAGGAGAAAGATCTCATACATGCAGAGAAGAAGCGGCAAGCACCGATGGGTTGTACTCCATCGATATCGAGCGCATGGTGCTGTAGCACATGCGGTCGCGAGTGCCTGAGTCAGGTAGGCCTAGTGAGCCATGAGCGAGGCCAATCGGGGCCAACACGGAAGCGACGATAGGTTCTACAGAGAACGTAGGCAGAACCGGCGCAGCGTTTGTAGGTACGCTGCATTCGATTTACTAACCGCATGCTTACATGCTAAGTCTATTTATTTCAGGTGGTGGGTTTTCAATTTTGTCCTTATGCTTTTATTTCTCATATAAATGTCTAGCGGTACTCTATCCTCTTTCAACCTGCACACGTCGTTTAAAACAGTTGTGGTTAACGCCGATAATATTTTCGTGTTTGTGGCATTTTCGTAACACATACTTTCTGACCTCGTGAACTTTTCTAGGATTCTTTTTAAACATCTTGTTTCATATGCTCATTAATTTGAGATTTATGTCACCGTTTCCTTATGCATTACTTGCTTTATTTTATTTGTTATGCTTATCTCACGTGATTGGCTGTTGCTTGTTTTCCCCGGTGTGGCGGCGCTTGATGTGCACGTTGACAAGGTGCCTACCTGTCTATTACCCACTACCTCGTCCATACTGGCTCCAGGAGACAGTTGGTCGTTTCTGGAGGGGACGGGGTGCACGGTCCTTGTGGCCGTGCTAGGCTCGAAGAGTGGTTCCATACATTCAGTGTGGAGCGGACTACGGTCCAGCCACCGCCTTGTGTGCGCTTGATTTCCCAAATACAGCGTGCTTGTGTTTGCTTCTGAAGGAGTGTGGGCCGGCTCCGTTGATGAAACGTGGCTCCCATCCACATGCCTCCCGGTCTTATTCCTTCGGGTTTACACTGGATGTGGGGTGGGTGGTTGGAGCTTTGGGTGATAGATAGCAAGTCACCCATGGTCCCACTTTAGTCGCAGGCGTCCTGTGGCTGTCCCCATGCGGGCTACAATGAAAGGCAAATCCCAAACCGAATGCCGAAGTATATATATATATATATATATATATATATATATATATATATATATATATATATATATATATATATATATATATATATATATATACTTGACGGCGTTTAAGCCGTACGAGGTTTTGGCAGACTGGCGCCGCTCTGTTGCACGTCCAGTGTTCAAGAACGTACTTGCTGAATGCATCTGATTGTTATCCATCGCTTCATGGTTACTTGCCTCTGTCGTTTTCCATAGACCGGCTGGTTCTCGTGAAGCCCCGGTTCTCAGAAGCAAGCCGAGGTTTTATCGAAATTGAGGCTGTATTTATCACCTCGTTTGTTGGAACGCCGCCATATTTTTTTACGACCCACCCTTGGTTTGCTCTTTATATCATAGGTTCCTTCGATTTGCTGTTTCATTGTGCTCTTTTGAACTGTCTACTCAAGAAACGTGTGCCCGATTAATATGTGAACATTATAATAGCGTTTTACTCGCGCAGTTCGGACAGGGTGAAGGATTATGGAAGATTGTCAACGCCCTTCAATATTTCCAGCGTTGTCAAAGGTTACCCACTGTCACTTTTCGTTTTTAACTTCGCCATTGTCGAGGTTATAGAAACTGCGTTCACTGAGTACGATCTACAAGGCATGTAGCTGCTCCTAAGTGATCGACTTATTGATTTGGAGTACGCCGATAATATTACCCTTATCTGTGACAGTTTCCAAACGTTCCAAACAGCACTTGACAAGTTAGCTTCTGCTGTCAGTCGTTTCGGGCTATGCTTACACCCTCGAAGTGTAAATTCCTTCTCCAAGATTGACAGGGACTCACCACTACATTGACACTTGGTGGGTATCATCTAGAAGTTGTTCAGAAATTAAAGTACCTGGGCGGTTAATTGAGTGCCCATGGGATCGAAGATGAGATCATCGACTGCTTAGCTAGAGCACGAGGCACTTTTGCCTATGCCCGCTACCTGGGGCGCCAGCGCGATATCGCTCTCGCTCTGAATAGAAGAGTTTACAATGCAGCCGTGCGTTCAACCCTACTTTACGGTTGCGAAACCTGGTGCATCAAGTCGACTGACATAAATACTCTATTCCCGTTCCATCATGGCGACCTTCACAACTTAGCTCATATCTAATGGAAACACCGCGTGAGTAAAGAGCGTGTTCTACGCCTTGTTTATGGCGCAGGAAGAGGAAATGAACCGCTCTGTAACATCATTTAACGCATCAGGCTCCGATGGCTCGGCCACGTGTTGATCACGCCAGCCCATAGGCTTCCGCGATGTACGGTTTTTGCGCCGGGGATGTGGATGGAAGAGGAGAGGTGTCTAAGAGATGACTTGGTCAAGTGGTATGAAGTCCATCGCTTCGGTCCTGGCCTCATTTAGTGTCTCCCGACTGCCGGGCGTTGGTCCGAAGTACTATTACGACGTTTGGTTGCGTACACTGGTTTGCATAGTGAAGAGCCGACCTCAGTCTTGTTTGTCTCGTGATTTTCTTTCTCACTGCCCTCCCCTTTCGCTTTCGTCTCCAACTACGATCTTACACCTGACGCGTAATATGTAACTAAGCGTCACGTTACTTTTTCTTTTTTATCTCGCTTCTTCGCATATTCTATTTATTTGTATTGCTGTGCAATAGCTGAAGTGTGTTCCTCACCTTCAGCTAACATGTACTGATGATCGTAATGGTATTCTGGCACTTCACCATGCTGGCGAACGCATTCTGGCTAGGAACGAACACAATAATACTCGCAAAGATCTCAAGGCAAAATGTTTTGCTATTCTGCGAGAGACCGTGATACATGATGGTCTTATGATGCATCGGAGGAATGTAACGGATGCTACTATTAGTAACCATCATAAGTTATTCCGTCTCGCGTAAAACTGACAGCAGAAGGAACTTTGTGTTTACGAAACTATGGGAGGAGATTGAACAGCCGTCCACAGTCTGTCAAAACGCTTGGCTCGTTTTGCTTAACATACTTTGGATTCAGTTTTACCCATCAGAATTACCAGATTCGCTGTTGACCAGTGATCATCCTGCTCACTAGACCGTCTCTTTGGATCCGGGTTCTCCTGTATCTGTCGAACGTTTGATTTTACTCTTGAATTCCTTATGGACCCTAGACCGGATGGACTTGCTCCAGGCCCCTTCAAATCCGGGGTTCTGCTCTGGTTCACGAATTGCACGACTGTTTAGTCGAACTGTGGAAAGAAATAATTGTTTTAACGGTCTGGAGCTGCTCCATTAATACACCAATTTGCATAGGTGGCTCACCTTCGAAATGCGCCAGTCATATAAGCTTCAGTTTGATTTCTACCGCCTCCCACCTGTATTTGTTTGTATTTCTTCATCTGGTGATGGTGTTGATTGATTTCTGTCTCTGGTGATCTCTTTCGGAGTGGAGCTCTACTGATGGTTGTCACTGCTGGTAACATTCGGTGCATTGATCAACTTACTCTTGTCAGTCATCGCTTACATTATTGTGATTACAGCCACATTTAATATTTCACTGAAAACGGTCAGCAGAATGATTCCGGATCATATGGATTATAAAACGGCTTCCTACTTTCCATCAGCATAGATGATTTGAAGCTTGTACTGAATAACAGGACTGTTATGAATTGGAAGACTATTGTTTTCTGAATCGCATCGCCACATCCTTCTTATGGTCATGTAATCTTGCTGCGGTTGGTTTTTACCCGGTGGTCAACATTACTACAATGGTGTGAAGTTGGCTGTCCCAAAGTGGTTCAGACATACTGATAAACATCGGCATACTAAAGACTTTTACACACTGTTGAAACACTGTGATAAGTCCTTGTGTCATGGGAACGCTATAGTTTCATCTGGATCGGACGGAACTAGGTGACTAAATGGTCAGAAGCCGATTGTTTATCTGTGCACGATACTTCGTGTTTTCTCTCCGGTTCCTTCCTTTCCGGCACTTCCCTTTTCCCTCAGGGCATGGATTTTGTAAGTCATTTGCGCAGTGTTTACTCATTACAAGTGTGGAATTCGGTGCTGTCCGTAGGTCAACTTGTATGAAACGAGGAATTAGCTGTCGGCCTCAGTACATCTGTTTCTGAGCTACTGCGGTCACTTTCGCCACTGCTAGTTCGCTTGTGCAAATGGATTTCTACGTTTTCCTTATTCCCATTCCCATCGCTTGTCTTTCGTATTCTCTAAGCAAACATTACAGGATGTCTCATAGCGCCATCTCACAACAGCATAGTTTAATATTGAATGAACTCACATTGCTTAGCCAATGTAAAAATAACATGTGAGGTTCACTTGACTAATGGATGCAATCTACCTTTTCGCCCAATTCATCTCGTATTGTCTTCGACTGGCGATGCAAAGGAGTTTGCCATTTTAATTGTTTCATTCCAACTTTCCATCCGCTTTTGCTGTCGACAATATTCAAAGGATAGATGTCTATAACAGTCTATGACATTGCCATTGATACTCGTTTATGCATGAGTGTTGTTCTATTCAGAGTCCTTGCTCAGAATTTACCTAATCGCGTGCAGCGACCCAGTAACTTTAGATCGACTTGAATGAGAAGTATTCTCCGCTGACCACATACTGTGATCGGTTCATTTAACATTGTTCTGGTTTCATACCATGTGCATTATTCCCGTCTTGACACAGTTGATCGATTCCATCATATACACGGTTTCCAGGTATTTTCGCCTACTTAAATTACCGCGTCCCCGTCAGCCGTCAGGATGTCATAAACATTCTACTCAATGGTCTTCATCGCTTGGAATATCGAGGGTATGACTCGGCTGGTCTTGCTGTGGACATTATTGCTTCGTGTCCAAACGGCCTGTCAAACGGATACGCAAACGGTACGGACATTCCTGGAAATCCAGTCGCCATTATACGCTGCAAGGGTAAAGTTGCTTCACTCGTGGAGACCGTCAAGGGTAAGTGTGGGTGTGGTGTGGTGTTTGCTTTAGTCAGTTTATCAGCACGTTTTTCGATCTGAATTACCTCATACAAGGTCAAATGAAGTCGGTACGCTTCGTCCTCTTGGATGGAGGCCTCGGGATCGACCGAGTCAGTGGTTACCTAGCCGATCGAACATGACATCCTCACGAAATCAGTGGTGTGGTTGCATTCCTTTTTTACTTTTGAGTTATAACCGCAGCATTTCGCGGCTTTGCTTTTTGTCACTTGCCCTTGAATCACTATCAGACACATGTGTTTCACGGAGCCTGGTTGGCCAAGTGCGCTGAACTTCTGTTCATCACGAGGTCACCATTCCAAGTGATAACCTGACCGTATGCATCCGAAGGGTCTATGGTCGACGGCGTCCGGTTCCGCATTTGCCTGTCACTGCGACCTCCATAGGACAGCCACAGAACGTCTGTGCCTACAGAGGGACTATGGGTGGCTTGCGCTGCGCCACCCACAGCTCCATCCATACTCCTCATATCCAGTGTAAACCCGAAGGAATAAAACCTGGAGGCATGTGGATGGGAGCCACGTTTCATCAACGGAGCAGGCGCACACTCCTTCAACATGCACAGCAACAGCATTCCTGTCTAACTATGTGAGGAATCATGCGTACCAGATGTTCAAAAGGCGGTGGCTGGGTCGTAGTCTGCTCCACCCTGTATGTATGGAACTACTGTTTGTGCCTAGCACGTCCGCGAGGACCGTGCACCCCGTCCCCCACCACAGCAATGATTCACAGTCTCATGGAGTCAATAATCGATGTGGAGGGTGTTAGACCGGTAGACACCTTGTCAACATTCACATCAAGCGCAGCTATACCGGGAATATCAAACAACCATCGCAGGATCTGAAGGAAAATAAACACAAAATTGTGTAGAAATTCGTCACATCTACTCTCCTGTAAACACAAAATTGACACGGAAGATGCAACAGAGTAACAGATCTGAGCAAAATAAATTAATTGGAGTACTTTTTATCCAGGTTAAGATCAACTTTAAGCGCAAACCGGTGTAGCCCAACCGCGGTGAAAAACATGATGTATGCAAAATCAACCTTAGCTTGGGGCACCCGAAGAATCTATACGCGCTCATTTACCTGCATATACATTCAGGCTTGAAGCGGCAAATTCTGTTTCGGATATAGGCAAGTTGCGGTTGGTTTTTGAGTTCACGTAATGAAAAGGAGCATGTAGAAAACGATAGTTTGCATAGTCCATTTTTCCGCGCTTTACTTCACTGTGCTGTGTGTGCGTTAGTGTGTTTTCTCACATTCTGTCGTAGTTAATGCTCTCTCCTCTCTGTTTAATCCAAGCGCTTATTTCTTTGGTGACCAGCTCACTAAACCAACTTTAAAACGCTCTGAATATGCCCTTGTAAGTCACCCGAACCTCTAGCTAAATATACTAACAGCCCGTGCCGGTCGAATGTGGAAGTAGTTGTTATCAGCAACCCTATTTCAAGATTAATATATGAATCGGACTACGGTCTTGATTGCTATACCTCTGTACAGTTATAGTGGCATTTAGTCGGTTTCAACACTAGAGAAAGCTTTGGTCTACCCCCCATGTAAATATGTACTTCACTGATGCGGTCAATAGATGAAGGTGCTATTGGCAGCTGCCTGTTTTCACCAACTGCTTACAGTATCAGATTAGTGGATTAGAACCCGTATTAGCAGCGAGCTTGCTGATGCTGCGGAACGATTTTAACACCAAGCACGGCTTACTTACTGGGCCGCTTTTCTCAAGGGTATGACTGCAGGGCTTCTTGAAATCCAGTTGCAGTAGCCGATCTCCTCGTGTCTTTGGTTCAGTCAAAGCCGTTTTGGACAGCTTTCGGCAGGCTTCACTTCAAAACTGTTCCAAGGGCATTGTCGTCTCTCTCCTCTCTTCTCGAACCTTTCTCGCAAAATATCCCTACTCCATTGTGTCGCTTCGGTCCTTGTCAACACGTGGCATAGAATTTGTACTTTGATTCCATCTGTGATAACGGTTCAGATTACTCAACAGTGGAAGTCACCCCCTTTGAAGCGAAAGATTCCAAACAACCGTTGCTTTCATCTTAAAAATTGGCAAATGAACGCTCTTGCTTGCATGGTATACTCCTTAATGAGACCTACATATTTGAGTCGTATGCTTGTTTACCTGGCTTTTGGTCGAATTGCCCAGCTGTCTGCGGCACGCAGTTGTCCTTGGTAAATGGGACTATAAATAAGGGGGCATTGATTAACTAATAGCGCTTGCAATTCCCTTGCAAAACACTTCATTTCTCTTATTTATGGCTTATAGAAAAGATGGCGGACGAATACCTCAAGCAGGACATTGTTGACACACACGTTGGTATCGCGCACACTCGCTGGGCTACTCATGGTGAACCGAGCGAAAAGAACGCACATCCTCAATCATCTGGTCCCGACAACTCTTTCGTGGTCGTTCACAACGGTATTATTACTAATTACAGAGATTTGCAAGCTTTACTGGTGAGTTCCTTGTTCGCGCCCGAGTCGCTCACACCTACATTCTTCTGCTTATTCGTCGGTTATATCATTCATACCATCGATGTAACTGGTGACGGGAGTTGCGTTGACTATTGTGTTACCTTCGCGCCGCCCTTACATTACTCTATGTGCTCATGTATCTGCTTACACTTCCTCGATGATCATCTTGGTGGGACCGCAGTACCGTTTGTAGGACCGTGTTCCATCATGAGCACATCGAATCTGATTGGATCTGCTCCAAATGTGAATTGCACAGAATGACACTATATGCATTACCGTGTACGTATCACAGTTATCTATTGCAACTCATGTGTTGTTAAGCAATTCGGTCGATGCGGGTCAGTGAAGGGACGTTGCGTACAATCCTCCGATCATGATTCACGGACGGAAAACATCATCTCCGCCTCCTAGTGTCGAGATTCTTTTACGACCTGTCACGACAGACTTGCCATGTCTGCTTTCACTTACACCTGTCACCATCGCTGCTGACAGGTACAACACGCAAAGGCCTTCATAAGGACCATGGGCGGTCTGTAAATGGAAACCACAGGTTAACTAGGACTGACATCCACACGTTTGCAAGTCGATGGTCAACTCATACCCTGTTTCATGACGGAACTGCTCTTTGAATACTGCGCTGATACTGAGGCTGTGTGCCTCGCCTCTCCAGTGGCGAATGGTAGCTTTCTGGTTCCATTGGGCATGATAATGCATCGGAAGATTTGGTGTCGCTATCGACCCCCTTGGGAACAAGCTTTTATTCAACAAGGGCAACTCAGCGAAAGTTACGGCACGTTTTGACCTGCGTAACGCACATCCATAGTCAACGACGTTTCTGGGCCAATTAGGTTCCTGCTCAGACTCCGTAGTACAAACGAACAATTGCGGATTCGGACGTTGCGAACACATAAACGAATACATGGATTTGGATAGGAAGCATGATTGATTCAGAGCTGACACTCTCCAATATATATATTATTACTATGAACTGAGAGAAACATGCATACCAGATGCACACAGGGTGGTGGCTGGATCCTAGCCCGCTTCGCGCTGAGCGGAACCACTCACGATCACAAATACCGTGCACCACCCCCCCCCCCGCAGTAACGATCATTTGTCTCTTGGACCCAGTATGTTCGAGTTGGAGGGTGTTAAACAGGCAGGCAGATTGTCAATATTCACATAAACGACAGCCAGACTGGAGATGTCAATAAACAAGAAGGTAAAATCCAAGAAAATAAACACGCAGGCACACGTACAGGCCTGCCGCAGCGATGATATAGCACACATGCCACATTGACCTTATTAATGCCCTATGTTAATAAATCAAACAGGGAACAGCGTACTTATTAAGCGCTGCACTGACGCTTGCCTGTTCAGCTGTCTCGTCGCCTTTCTTATCTTACCCTGTCGTGGTCACAATAAAAAAAAAATTGTATATTTACCGACAGACGGCACACGGTCCCATAAGCTTGAGCAATCATTTGTATATTGGATAGGTTTCATGTTTTATGCGGCGTAAATCATAATGTTAACGGAAAGTTAAATAATAGAATTTCGGATCATGATTTTCTTTCTTTGGGTCCTAGACTCGAACACCTAATATACAAGATTTACCGTTATTTGTATCATCATTTTCTACTTTGTGGGGCTCAGGAGTAGATGATAAGAGGGGATACGAGGCTGCACAGACACAGGATTTGGTATTGTAAGTAATGACATGTAGTGGGTAAGCTAGTTGTAAGCAACTATCTGCTCATATGCTTTTTATTCCAGCTTCTGTCAATGTTTCTAGAGTTCGCTGTGAGTCAAATATCTTCAACACATTTGGTATGGTGAGGAACGTCTGAAGGGAATTTCGAAACGTGACAGAGCTTGTACACATGCATAACTGTAGGGATAGTTTGTTTCACAGATCAGTGTATCTCATTAAGAAGAAATTCGATCGAGTTTTATGATTTGCAAGCTTTGTGTGTATCAAGTAGCCGCCATTACGTGTGGGGTAGACTGCATTCTTCCGTAGTTCCAGTGCGGTTCTGTCTGCGTAAATTCGTTGGTTTATAATGTTGTAGAAGCGAACGAGGTTGTTCTTTAAGCGTCTCAGCCAAAGGGGATCCAGTTGACGTTTTCGACAGCGATCATATCTCAGGTTTGAGCAGCGCCCCATGACCAGCTTGGTAAATGATCGTTGGACATTTTCCAGCGCCGTTCTGTCTTTTTTTCTCAATTGGCTGTGAACGATAGTACAGTATTCCAGAGTCGGTCGTACTATTGTCTTGAATGACTCAAGTCGTGTTTCTGGTAGGGAGAAAGTTCTGGTGATATATCCGCCTGACTGCCTTGCTTTCGCAATCTGATAACGCACATGTTCGGAGAAATTGAAAGAGTTGGAGTACCTAATTCCGAAGTCCCGAACTGAGTCGGATTTTGGGATCACGTTTCCGGCAAGTGTGATGGAGCCTTCTGGGATGCGGCATCTGTACCCAAGTACTTGGGATTTCACTGCGGGAACTTCATTAATAAACGTTCACTAGCTATATTTAGTGCGGATAGGTCTTCACACATGTTTTCTAGGCACATTTGTAGTTGGGCTGGATGAAATGAGTAGACCAGTTTGACGTCCTCTGCAAACAGAAATTGGTGTCCATGTTTGATCGAGTCATGTATGTTGTTTACGTAGATTAGGAAAAGTAGTGGTCCGAGCACACTTCCCTGGAAGGCGCCGCTGGTTATTGGTTTTGGCGTAGAATATTGCTGACTGATTTTAACTACCTGGGTTCGACCAATTAGGTATGAGTCGAACCAGTTTAGCAGAGGATTTCCAATTCCATATTACTCTAGAGCAGACAGCAGTAGCTTGTGCGGCAGACGGTCGGACGCCATTTGTATGTCCAACAGAATTATAATGATTGCCATTCCTCTGTCAATCATAGTCATGACTTGACCGAGAAATTGTAGCTGGCAGGTAACGCTGGAGTGTTTTGATAGAAAGCCATGTTGTGAGGGCTTGATGAGATCCAATCTTGTAAGATATTGAACGATGTTCTTCTTGACTATTCTATCTGGGGTTTTGGAAGCAGCAGAGGTGTGATTTATTGGGCGGTAGCTTGACACTTGATTTCTCGGGCCATCCTTGTGCTTAGGCATTATAATGCATTGCTTCCATTGAGATGGAAAGCAGCCTGTACTGAGAGAAAGTGTGAAGATGTTTACTAACAGTAGAGCAAAACTTTTTCCTCCGAGTTTTATAACAGTTGGGGAGATTCCATCTGGGCCTGGACGAGTTGGTAGTTCTACGGAGGCGATGGCACTGGGATATTGCTCGGTCGTTCCTTTTGGAATTGGAGCATGAAACTGCTGAGTGTTGGGGACAAAGAAGGAGGCAGAACTAGAGTTGGTAGCCGCGCATATGTGCAGGAGATGTCGCGCGTTATTGAACCATCGTTTAGAGCCAACGTTGCAATTTACTGATACGGTTTTGGGGTTCCTTCTTTTGAGTAGTTGCATCCATGCTCCTACTTTCTCAGGATTTCTGAGTACCCGATTTTCTTCTTTGATTTTGGCCGTTTGGGTTAGTTGTTTTAAATGTAGTAAATTCTCGTGTATTTGTAGCAATGCTGCGAAGCTGTTGTTCCTGCGATATAGCGATTTAAGTTTCTTTAGTTTGATTTCGATTTTGTACAGAAGCTAGAGTTCACCGCTATGTTCATGGGTATTTCTCCATACAGGAGGTGCCAGCAGATGCACAACAAGGGCACTATTGCTAATAAACTCATTTGTAGCCACAACAGAGTTGTGAGTTAGGAATGACGTATTCCCATTCATGGTATTGATAAGTTCATTAAATGAATTCCAGTCCACATGATATAGGTTGCGAATGCGTTTTAGCATTTTCTTGGTCGTTTAGGTGAAGCAATAGTCATATCACCAAGCACCGTGTTATGATCACAGCCAGGTAGTAGATTATCAATGAATACATAAGCGTAAGAGATCCCCATTGTGAATACAAAGTCTAAGGTAGTGGCACTTCTGGTTGGCTTTCTAACATGCTGGATCCATCCATTGAGATGAATATATAAGATGTTTTCCTCAATCCCCGCAGTGTTTCTGAGTGTAGGCAGCATCCAGTTAACATGTGGTAGGTTGAAATCTCCACAAATATGTTTAGACTTGTATGTGGTGCTGGAAGCAGCATTTATCATATCGATTAGCTTTTGGGTTTCACATTGCGTGCTTCGGGGCGGCCGATTGATCCAACACACTAGAAGATTGGTAGACGGGATCACTAGCCATAGTGTATCTTCTAAATCATTTGGCGCAGGTTGATCTGCGGGGATTGCAGTCAGGTTATTTCGAAGATATATGGCGCAGCCACCACCATGTTTGTGTGAGCGGATAGTCAGTTAAAGGATTTGGAAAATTTAGAAGGTTAATGTATTGTGGGCAGAGATCTTCCTGGTTGCCCAGGCCGAGGAAGAGAGTTGACTTATGGGACCTCACCTCGAGCCTTTTGTCTTAAGACCTAACCCGCAATGCAGCGGGACGATTAACGAAGACCGTTGATATCCGGGTGGCTCCTTCGCTTTCCTTGTGTTCAGTAGCAGTCCACAGAGAGGCCGGTAGCCAGCAGGGTTGTTTATCCGCTCTTCGTTATATACTCATCTCTGGTTACAGAAGTGAGTGGTCAGTCACCCTATAGCCGGTCACATTGGCTTTGACACAGCGTCGTACGAACTCTTGGGGTATTTGATGGAGACGCAGGTGACCAGCCCAGAACTCCTCATGCTCTGAGACGCTGCCGCTGTTTGTCCGCGACTACTTATTTATCTCGCCTGCAAGGCAAACGAGACTTATTCGCAATTACCTCCACAAGGAAGGCATTCCCCTCTCCGCAACCTGTGGACGCACCCGATAGCGTACAGCTCCGCCACGGGGTGCTCTGCGATGTCTCCGATTACACACGGACTGAGTTGTGTGGTGTTTAACCTTAGATGTGAAACGAAACATCATCAAATTTAACGCGTCTCGGTTATATATTCTTCCATATTAACGGTTATATCCATAAACTCTTACCCTCCTGCATTCGATAAGTATGGCAAGAACCTCTGTTAAGCGGCGAGTGGTCGTAATAGTAGGTAGCTAGACCAGCGCAACTTATTTATTTATGTTTATTAATCTGACCAACTTTTTGAATCTCACTGTTTCCTACTCACCAGCTAGTGTTATCCATTGTGGGATACGTTGTTGCTACCTGGCGCGAGCAACACGCCTCTTCCATTGGACGAACACGGGTGGCTAGTACCCCTGCAGCTTAGGTTTTTTACGTGTTTGCTCAGTGCCTCCAGTGTCGAGCCGGAAATCTGTCTTAGTTTCACGAACACTACTCTTCTTCAGACCGACAACTCATCAGCGTACATTATCTGCGGGTGTTCTGGAGCAACATTAATGAGACCGTCAAATAGACGCTTTCCCCACAAGTCGAAGGTAATTGAGCAATAATTCCCGGAGACGACATCAGTAACAGAAAGTAGTGAACAAGTTTGTTTTCAGGGCTTCATCATCAAGCTAATCTAACCACGATAAAACAATCTAAAATAGACACTGGGTTTAAATTCAGTGAGTCACTGAAGCGGGGTAACTGATCGGTAAGTCTACGGGCTTGGTCTGGTTGAGATGAAGTCATGTGAAGTGGCGTGACTGCCGTTAGTCGCGTTGGTCTGAGGCCAAGGCAGGGTTAAATTATGGACGAGTTCCTTCTACGCACATAGGTCCGGATAATAGAGCCGAATTGCGATAGCAGGCAGCATCTGACTACCCGTGTGTAACGTCCGGAGACACAGTAGATCGGTGTGAATGCGTCATGCGAATTGATTCGTTGGTCGGAGTCTACTAGGGGCGAAAATACTGCATTTCTTGCATTCTTTCTCGCACCGCTGTAGAGTCGAGCTGGACAACGCTCTCGAGCCCTAACAGACAGTCGCCTGGTCGTTTTCCCGATATACCTTGCTCGACACGAGCAAAAGAAATTGTACACACAGAAGGTCTGCGACCGAGCTATCCTGTCTTGAAGTTGTTAGCGCGCAATCAGTGTTGCGGTGAAGCCTACGCGCAGATTAGCGACAACGTACACTCTCTGTTGCTGAGTAAAGTCTTCGGGTAGTCCGTTCCGCTATCTCGTCATCCTTAAATGGTAACGATAAATATATCATTTGCTTCTCCGCGGAAACGTGTTTGAGATTTTGTACTCGCTGTTCCACATGCCTCTGGATGCATTTTCCATGGTACCCATTACGCTCGAGTACGCCTCGTATAAAGCTCAACTCATCTAAAGACGTATCATCTGTACATATTTTCCTCACTCTCTCCGTTAGGCAACGGACGAGGTTCCTTTTTTGACTTATCGGAACAAAACTAGCGAAATGGATCTACTGTCCATTCCAGGTTTCCTTTCTGTGCACCCTCCTCCGCATTGACCCGTCTGATGCCCTGTTGATTTGGATATCTAAGAATGCCAACGAGTCGTTACGTTCTAGCTCGATAGTGAAAGTTATGTTACAATGTGCAGTGTTAAAGTAGGCCAATAAATCATCGACACACATTCCATTATCCGCAATACAAAATATGTCGTATACATATCGACTGTAATGAGCCAAGCTGTTGATGGCTTCATTCAGCTGGTTGCACTCCAATTGGCTCATGAAGGCGTCCGCGAGCAACGGTCCTAATGGTGAATCCTTTGCCTCCCCGGCTATTTGTTGATATAGCGTTCCATTAAGCTGAAACTGTATGTTTCTCGTACACATGAGTTGTTGTCTCAGCCAGGCTGGTGGGATACCAACCTCGACCTTTCGCAGATGGATGAAGTCGCACAGATAGTCTACGGGCTCCTCCAATGGAACATTGGTAAAAAGAGACACCACATCTAAGTTAAACATCTGTCGCCCAGTTAGCTCAAGTTGTCAGGAAAATCAAAGGTATTCTTGAGACTGTATCTAGCTGTGACTTACCTGTCTGGTTCCAGCCGTTTGACGAGCCACTTGGCGGTTGAATGTTACGATGAGTTATACATATCTAGTATCGGGCTTAGTGGTAGCCCTTCCTTGTATACTTTGGACAGGCCGTACAATCTTGGAATCACTGTCCCAGTCAGTCTGGTGTATTCAATTATATCTGCGTCAATTACATTCTCCTGCTTTAAGCAACGCAGGAGTTTCGTTATGGATCTCTCGAATGCCTGTGTCTTGTAATTCTCATTATCCATTCTACGAAATTTTGCGCCTTCAGACAGAATGGCATACACCTTGCTGATGTAGTCCGATCCTTCCATCAGAACGATCCCGACTCCTTTATCTGGCCTAGACAACAATATCGTTTTGCTTGAGTTCTTTAGGGGTGTCTAGATGTTCCTGCTTCAAATGATGCTTGGCACACGGTTTATAAGTTAAGTACTCGTAACATGCGTTCTCCAGTGTTTACTTACACTGCTAAGACTGATGACGGTACAAGCGTAGCTAATTGGGAATAAAAATTCTCAAATGGGGCCTCTACATCTAGCTGTTTAACATAGTTTCGTGGACAGCAGAATTTCGGACCGTTTGAAAGGGCTTCGAGTAAAACCATGTTTAATTGTAACGATGAGAAACTGTGAACGTTTCTCTCAGGGTCAGGAGGAAATAACTTCTATGATTTACCCACATTGTGTTGTTTCTGCAGTGAGGATACTCGTACTTCCACTTATCGTGCCACAATTCGCTGCATGTATGATTCGAACGATTCGTATTCTTTAACAGCTAGATTCTCCAGCGCGACAGAGAAAACGCATCGGTTAAGCTCGAGTTCCTTAGTCCGCGACACAATCGTATCACGTTCATTCATCGTGTGGCGTTTCAAAGCGGTATTCGTTGGATTAGTTCCATTACATCTGAGAATTTCTCAAAAGTGCTTAGGGTATTCACAACGTAAAATGCACTCGTCAAAAAAATTACACTGACGCTCTGGCTACTGCAATCTTTGTGCTGAACTTAACCTACTGGTTAAGTTCCCTAAACACAGTGGGATCCTTGAACTGTTTCAATTGAGAAATAATTCCCGGAGACGACATCAAAAACAGAAAATAGCGAACAAGCTTATTTTCAGGGCTTTATCATCAGGCTAATACAACTACGATAAAGCAAGCAATTGTTCCGTGTCTTATTTTAGTAAGGGATTTTACCGGGCTCATCACCAATGAGCCCCATTATTCTTCCATTCATAGTGGCGTAGGTCATCGGGGTTGCACTGTCTGTCTCTTCTTTGCGCTAGTCTATTATACTTACAATGACGTCAACCCCCACGGTGACTACAGTTAGCCCCACTAGCGACACTTGTACGGCAGTCCTACTGCGTCAGCGTTCGAAACGCTTGACACAACATAAAGTAACTGTTCTTTGCATTGTACTAACAGCATTTATCTAATTACTTCTCCTTCTCATCTATCGTTTCGCTTGCAGGAGCTGTACTCATGTTTGTATATCAAATAGGGTGGGATAAAAACAGACTTTCAACACATTTACCATCCATAAAGGGTTTTTACTAGATAGGTGCTACTGATTTAAATACTTTCGAGGAAACATCACCATTGTTTGATTTAGTGTCAAATGAGAATCTCATCGTAATTGCTAAGGCGTCTTTGTGATGTTGAATTCCACTTGTTAGCGGACTTTCGAATTATCCTAGACAACGATACCTACTCTAACTACGTTCAGAGGAAATCGATGTGCGCCGTATCTCCGACACACGCATTTCATATGATATTGTCTACTATACTCTCCAAACAGTGAGCTCCGATTACCGTGGCGAAGTCCACGTTGCTCATCTTCTCCGTACCAATTATCAGAAAGCTTGCACTAACCGCGCTGATTGAGTTGCCCAGACACGCCGCTTGAGACGGGGTCCACTCGGGCGTATTTTGGCAAAGAACCGCATGTACACTTTTCTCTTAGACAGTCCATTTTCCGCGCGGCGTTTTCGGGCAGCAAATCGTTTCCGGTCACCCCCCCCCCGTCTGCTATCGCCTATAGTCCAAGTGAGCAGAAACGCGTATCTTGTGATTATTTGGAATCCGGTCAGTTATCATTTCCAACGTGCCACTTGCGTGAGTGCTTTGCTATCGGCGTAATTCTGCTTGCATTGGCTGTCGCTTTCTTCCATAGCATTCAGTCCGCATTCTCTACATCACTGCGGTACGAAGGAACAATTGAGTGGACTGCTAGCTCGTTTTAGTTATAATCCATGAGCCTTGCACTGACTTACATTGGATCTAATTGTGATGACCCGTGTCATAATGGAACGGAAATCATCGATGGAAACTGCAGGATAATTGCACAAACGTATGTGCACAGAATGTAGGGAATTTAAGTCAGAGAACACCTAGTTGTTGCTATCGGACATGATTTGAAACCCAAGCGTAAAGGGCAGAGCTTAAGATCTCTGCTGATTCCTCTACTCATCTGTATTGCGGAGATCTCTATCCACTGAAACTGCGTGTCCCGAGCCCTCTATCGCTAGAGACAGCACGTCCCATCCCGATCAAGCCTCTAGGCTGTTTCCCTTATACCGTCCCTTCACTGGCGACCAATAGCTTCACCTGTGTGTTTATTGGCAAATATTGACCACTTGTTATTCGACGGTCCCGCTAGACAGCGATGCTTTCTGAATTTGTGACCAACGACAATCAGCTTCTCCAATCCTAAATACGCCATGCTTCTGATCTATTCAGCGGCACTATTAAAAGTGCATGATTGTCTACCCTTGACTCATGCTAACAGCTCGCTGTCTCCATCGTTGTTTGAAACTGCGGAAAGCCAAAAGACCTTACTAATGCGTTTGTTAACATCTTTGCTAATTTGTACATCCAACGTGTGAATGATCTGCTACTTTTACTGGCCGTCTGGTTTTCTTAGAAGCTAGTGGTGTTTCGCCCCACACTGTAACATTACCTTTCAGTATAAGAATACAAAGTACGTACCGAAATGTGCAGTTATTTGCGTCGGATTAGCTTAAAGCATAGCAAGTACCAGTCTCATGTGAGCCACTTGATCCTCTGATTGTAAAGCTGTATTCAGGTCAATGCACTCAGCCTCTCCTCAGCAGCAGTAGTGCACCCGGACTCATATTTATCGGAAACTACGTTCAATCACGCACACTTTTACCTCGTATTCATTCTTTCATTCGTAGTGTACTGTCCAATTTTTACATTTCCGCGTTATCACTCAAGCTCAGTCTTCGAGACTGGTATACCAAACCAACTTGGAGCATATATTCTCGTCCGTTAGGCTAAGCTGTACATTGTTCCACCTAATTTACTACAAGTTCCTGGCATCGAGTCTACTTGTGTGGCATCCACGGATGCTTATTTTACTCCGGAAACCCATGTATCTTAGCTGTGAATGCCTTATCCAGGCTGTAGCGATTTTATTTATTTCCTCCACATTTACTCAACCTGGATCCACCCATATGTTAAGCGAAATTGTTCAATGCGATCTCCTTCTAGGCATTCGATAGGAATTCAATATGAGTTCTACAGACAACATATTTAAGCGCTTTCTGCTTTTCACCTTTTTTATATGTTTCTATGACCTGCAACTCCGTGGTGCTTGAAATAAGCCGTCATCGACAAGCATCATGCTTCAGCTCTATACGTCCAGGATCGCTCCATTTTCCAGCTACATCCACTGTAGAGTTGTTCTATCTTTAGCCACCGATCATTTAGACGTTTGAGTCCTGCTTCAATGAATTAAACGCTTCACTTCATTATTTTTGCCTTCGCAACTTGATGCTGATGATGCCTTTAGCAGTTTATAAGAAGTTTCTAAAACCAATCCTTTATCTACTTGCTTGAAGACATTGAGACAAATTCCCGCACGAAACTAATTTATCGTGAATTATCTTCGGTTCGCTTTTCTTTACTTCGTACATTGTCCCGATTAAGCTCGCTCACTTGTGCACTGAAAGTCACTTTCTTGTCCTCTCTGTATGTACACCGCGTTCTTCCCGTCCAGATTCGTCGAGGCTTCACCTTTGATTCGGATACTGACACGGAGGTTATTCCCAAGTTGATGCAACACATTTATGATAGACATCGAAACGTTGAACCCCTTTCGTTTCTCGAAGTTGTCGAGCTGGTGATCAAACAGCTGGTAAGTCGCCTTCAGATCCTACACTCGTTTACTTTGCCACTGGAGCGTATCACACCCATCAACGCATCGTTTTTACTCCGTGGCATTGATATCTTTCTCGATATGTGTTTCGCGCGCATGATGCGTTTACTTGTCCACGGCCACATTTGTTAATGATGCCCCTTTTAGCAAAATGATCTGAATCGATGATTTAATCACACAGCGTTCAACCATACCACTCATCCATATGTGTTTTGAATCATCGTGCACCTGACACTTGGGGTGATGCGGTATAGTACCTCTTGTTCCTTGATTTAACCCGTTAGTCATTCTTCGAACGAATACAAACTGAAGGGGTCTATCTGTCTCTGTAATTAGATTGAGATATCTGTTTAAGAGCTTTTCCTAGTCCACCACAATGAAGCATGTAGGTTCGGTTTGTTCCTTGGCCTCTGATAGCTTTTTTCTACATTCATCTCAACCGAACGGTACTTGACTTGTGACATGCGCGGCCGGTTTACTTATGCGTGGGATAATGTGTGTTTTGCTTAGTACTGCTGCTATTATTCGGCCGGTGCTATTCTATGTAGATCGAATTAATTTCGATTTATAAACGCTTTGTTATCAGTTGAATCCGGTCTGATTAACTTTTACTGAGGTGATGTTTGAGCAATTCGAAGAGATGTTGATAAATACCAAACTCCCTTATCTTTGCAAGTATACTTCCCCGTCAAATTTGTTCTGTTCATAATGTCCACCTTGGTTCATGCTGCTTTCACAAATGGTTTCACTTTTATATCAGTTTTCGGTACTCTACACGCAACACTGATTGTAATGGATTGCTCTTAATCGGCTCGCTCGCATGTGGTTCCAGTTTAACTTGCTCCAAAGTACGACAAAAATTTGTCCATTGCCACAGCCATTAAGAAATCTGGTGGGCAGTACGCTAGGCACGAAAAGCGTGTCTGTTCTCACCTTGACCCGATTCTGGCGCTACAGGGATTAGCTTTGGTCAGTTGGAAGCAGGCGTAGTTGAGCAGCAATCATCCGGCAGCCCACAAACGCAGCTGCGTGTGAACCCTTTTCAGACGAGCGCAAACACATTGTAGCAGACCGCAGCTGAGACGGCCGAAGGAAAACCATATCTTCAGTCTGTTCATGTGAAACTCGTACCCAAAAGGCTTCATTTTACGCTGCCTCGCACCACAAAAGGCTCCTCGGCACACCTTGACAAACGCAAAAGTTGAAAAGAGAGTCACTTTGCCCTATATCAACGGAATCTCTGAAATGGCAGCGAGGCTATTAGTACCTTTTGGAGTCAAAGTTACACACCAGCTAACGGAAACAATTCGCAGTAAACTCTTTAAAGGGAAAGAGAAACTTAGCAAAGAGGAAGAAACAGGTGGGATTTATAACCTCTGCTGCCGGAACTGCGACAAATACTACGTGGGACAGACTGGAAGAAAGGTTGGCACAAGGATACACGAACACAGCCTAGCCATTCGTCGCCACGATCGGTACACTCTGATGTCAGTGCATATGGATGCCGAAAATCATCAATTCGACCTGAAGCACGCCACCATCCTCGGAAGGGCTAAAAGCCGGTAAGCACGTGAGTTCATTGAAGCCTGGCATTCAAGGCAGAACTCGATCAATAAGCACTTGGACATTGAAGTCGCATACGAGGCACTGAAGCCGCACTGATGATATTGTCTTGTCTGGCAACGAAACGTCTGCAAAATAATCACAGCTCTGAGAACGGCTCAAAATCCGCATCCACACCCCGAGCTAGGGATATTTTCATTTACTTCGAAGCTTTGTGTGCGACACACGTGTTACCTTTATGGAACTTGCATCACGGATTGTCTGTGGGAATGGGACCGCATGCGCTGGACAGGTTTTATTCCTGTATCTGGTTACCTTGGTTTCTACTATTTGCTGATACTGTACCTAGCTGAACGTAATTGCTTATCAGCAAACTGGCACTAGTTTTTAAATGCTCTTTCCAGCAGTGCGCCGTGTAAAACCCGATAACGTTCTTGCTCTCGTTTCCTTCCCGACTCTTAACTCCCTCTTTCTGCGGACCATGGTTCTAACGTCGTTACTAGGTTAACATAATGACTGTTTTGTTTCATCACTGAACATTTTAACTAGTTTATACCCAGTAGCCATGTGCTCAACTTACCAGTCAAATGCATTCTTACAGGTCATTTCAGTACTGTGCCATTGACACTATTGCCCTAATCTGTGACAGCTCACAAACGTGCCAAACGTCACAGGACAGATTAGCACTAGCTGTCAACCGCTTCGGGCTTTGCTTTGCACCCTCGAAGTGCAAAGCTTTTCTCCAAAATGGACATGGACCGCCTCCTTCGCTGACCCTTGGTGGGCGCAGCTAGAAGTCGTTCAAAAATTCAACTACCTGGGAAGTTGGATCAGCGCCTTTGGGATCGAACCGTATACAAAGTTCTCGAGATGCTTTTTGCTACCCTTCGCCACCTATGGTGCAGGTGCGACATCACTCTCGACCTGGAGGGTAGACTGTACAATGTAACGCTTCGTTCGACCTTACTGTACGGTTGTGAAACCTGGCCCCTTAGATCAACCGATATAAAGAGGCCAGTTACGTTCGACCACCGGTGCCATCGCAATTTGGCTCACATCTGGGTGGAACACCGCATGAGAAATGATCGTGTCCGACGCCTTGTTTACCGCACAAGAAGTGGAAATGAACCGTTCAGCACCGTTAATTCACCTATCAGGCTCCGTTGACTGGGCCACGTTTTATGCATGCCAGCCCACCGGCTCCCGCGACGTGCGTTGTTTGCACGCTGGCGTTTTGGATTGAAGAAGAGAGGTGGCCAAGCGATGACTTGGTCGAGAGGAATGAAAGCCATCATTTTGTAGATGGCTTCGGTTGGAACGTCTCGGCTGCCTGGTTGTGGTCCGCAAGACGATGAACACGTTTGGCTGGATACACCTGCTGACATGGCGAGGAGCCGATTTCAGTGACGTTCGTGCTGTGAGTTTCTTTGTCCCACCCCATCCCTTTTAGCCTCCCCCACAACCATGTTCTCATTTTGTAGCATAATATAATTTTAATACTAAATTTAAATTTAATAATAAATTTTATGTTTTACTGATAAATTTTTTGCTGCATAGTAGCCGGCTGGTAGCTTTCCGGTACGATGCCCATCTGTTGGTGGTAGCCCAGCTGGCATGCATCCGTTACGTTTTCTCTGTTATGTATTGCGGCACAATAACTGAGGTGTTTTCCTCCCCTAGCTAACGTGTATAATCATGATGATGATGAGTGACCCATCTGTTGTTTAGCACCGACGTTTATCATAATAGAGCAGAACACTGTCAGCGCCTCATGCATCCCATAGTGGGACACTCGTTTGTCTTCCGAAGCCGTTCGTTATTGTAGCAGCGTGTTAGCCCCACACAACTAATCTTATGGTACAAACCTCTGTTATCAACTCACTGGGCGTGGAATCATCATAGTGCTACCACTGGCCTTTCGTGTTTATGAGCCGCAAGGTAGGGTTCAACGTCCATCGTCTGCAGTCATGTCGGATCCCATCACGTATTTAGAATAAGATAAGGATGTTGACCAGCTGCGTTCATCCTACTGTCCTATTGGTTGGTATACATTACGTCTGCTTCTTTTGATCTTGATCAGCGAGGCTGTCCAAAGTACTATCCGTCTTACTACTTTGTTCTATGCCCACGATTTTAACGTTTTACAGCGTCACCAGTTCCTTACACTTGAGACAGGATGCTAAATCCTTCACTTCGGTCACGTATTTGCATTAGTTGCCGCACCAACGCTGTTCCGAATGCATGATTTAGATCTATATGTTGATCTCTCTGTCTCTTCCTCCCTCACATGGTACTGAGCGTCGACCTCCTCGGTGATACCAATGCCGGTGAAGTGTATCGCGTCAAGTAGTCGTAATATGACTCCATGCATATTTGCGTCTCATTATTTGATCCGGTTTTTCATGCCGGTCAAATCCGCGATGTCAGCCATGCGACGTGGTGTCTAGACCTCACATGTTGAGCTTTATAATTGCATCTTAAAGTCTTTGTGAAATAAACAGAATAATGCAAAGACACAGGCGTAACACAAATCGCATTTTTTCCTTTCATTTGTCTTACCGAAGTTTATGCGACATCTTCAGCGCTGCCTATTCGCGACGAGTAATTAACACGACTGTTTTCTCTAGTTTGACCTTAGGTGGTCTGAAGATCGGCTGTACTCTTTTGCAAATTGATAGCAATCTACTTCATTTATCTCTCTTTCTACCACTACAATGCGGTGACCCATCGAGACTTCATTAGGTTACTTTTTGCTGAACTCATCAGGCCGGATACTATCCTTGTCACCAATCCGTTCATTATTGCTTGTTACGGTGATTCGGTTCCCATTTATGGACCGCTTTGCCCACCTTCATCAGTATGTTCAGCTAATAGGCTCCGGATGTTTATTTTTCCACACACATTTCTCAATTCGGACCGATAGTTTAAGTGAGGTCTTGTCGGATCTATCATTCGCTAATCCTGCCTGGTCCGAGGATCTCAATGCTGTACCAGGGCAAGCATACACTCTCTTCGGATTTGCACATCAATCATATTTGACCTATCTGAACGTCCATTACAATCCATCTTTCTGGTTTGAATCCAATTCCACTTCTTTCCGGTCGTTCAGATTTATGTATATGAATGGACCACTGAGAACACGCATGTTGCAAGATGGTACCATTTGGTACCCCTGTTCACTTGCAAACGAGCAACAGATCAAACGGTAACGTCACAAGAAATGAATAATTTGGAATCGGTAAGTCACATGCAGGAAAGGGGACGGTGACTACAAGTTGTGGGCGTATCACGAACTCCAAAGGAGTAGAACAAACAGTTGCTTCTGGACGCACAGTGTTGGACGGTGCTTGTTTGTGGCCACTGCCCCGGCAAACTTGAGGACTCGGGCGTTTGTGTTACGATAGATGACAGTCAACGACCCGATGACCAGTTTCAATCTGATGCTCCGCAATCGATGAGACAGGTATCTTGTTCGTCGACCCAATTCCTGTTTGTGGCTGCCTTGTCATGGTGGCGATACGCTTCGGAATGTGCTTCCCAGTCCGCTTACACAAGCAACGGCCTGTTCTGCCGATATAACTACCACTACAGTTACAAGCAAATCGATACATACAATGCGTTGTGGCGGAGGCCGGCTTAGTAGGCTTGACTGGGGGCATTGGTGGCTTCTTGGTTGCACAGAGACGGCAGAATTTAGCGACACTCGATGCACGTCACAGTGCAACTGTTGTGCGTCGTTTTACCTGTTTGGCCACAACACCACCTTTGAAGGGCAGTTGTAGATAAACAGGCATTTTTGGTGCAGAAAAAATGACCGGCTTTTCACTTTCTGAGGGGCGGCTATGAAACCTAATAAAAGTTTTTGCGTAGCTATTTTCCCGTTGGGTTTGCGTGATGAGTTGCAATTCAGCTTCGATGCATTTTTTACTGCATGTCCAGTGGGCCAGATTGAATAACGTTTTGGAAAGGCGCCCTTTATATTTAACCGTCGTAAAACTGTTGAACTCCCTTGGAGTTTTGATACATCTTGCACTTGTAGTCACCGTCCACTTCTCTTGCATGTGACTTACCGATTTCAACTTATTCATTTCTTGTGACGTTACCGTTTGATATTTTACTTGTTTGCAAGTGAACAGGGGCACCAAATGGTACCATCTTGCAACATGCGCCTTCCTATTTATGTATATCTATTCGAACGTCTATGAGTTAATTACTTTGTGGTCTAGATGTTCCTGATCAGCTACGTTGTATCTCTACACCGTGTACCTCTACGACCTGTGGTTTCGTCTTCTATCTCTCTACTGTGCTCTGTTCTGACACTTCCAAAGGTTAGCTTTGTAATCGTCCGATCTGTATCAAAACATAATCTTCTGGTTGGTAGATTACCTGAAGAAATCATAATTCTACGAGAGAGGCAGCCCCATCGTTTTCTCGTTGGTAAGGTGCGCGACAATCAACCATGACAGTGTATTGCGGTCACCCATGTCTCAGTGGCCTAAATCGCTTCCTCTCGGTTGACAAGTCCTAGTAGCAATAAACGTCACTTTTCTGAGTGTGCGATGACCGTTTGATTACATTTGCTTGCAACGAACCTCATGAAGATACCAGGGTATTTGTTGCCCGACCCTGCTCTATCAATGGCTTGGCTACTATTTCGCATCTTGGCTTTGTGCCCGTTGTCCACTATATCGAAAATTTCGGTGCCTGCTGTGGGATCTGATTTCAGTGCTGACGTAATATTATCACCAATCTTTCCATTAAGACATTGGAAGATTGACTGCCCTTGACCACCTATGCTCACCTTTGACGGAAACCCAACATGGGCAACACTGAATTCTGTCTGTTTCTGTTTGAAAAGATACCCTTTGATATCTCATTGAAGCCCTCACTAAGCTTTAGTCTCTTCTGTATATATATATATATATATATATATATATATATATATATATATATATATATAACGTTTGACCAATAAACAATTGGCTGATTTTCACAACACATTGGTAACAGCAACCAAGATTGGAAAAGGGGCACTCAGCAGAGGGTTTACGTGGGTTTATGTATTGTGTGAGCAAAGACCTTCCCGGTCGCTCAGACGGAGAAAAAGGGTTCACTTAATGGACCCCACCTCGAACCTTTGTTCTTATAGACCTGTCCGGCATGTTGCTGGAACGTCCGACCTGCTATTGAATACGAAGCCGGTTGAAAGCCAGGTTGCTCATCGACCTTCTTCGTGTTCGGTAGCAGTCCACACAGAAGCAGGTGGCCAGTTAAATGTTCATCCGCCCTCCGTTCGGTACTCACCTCTGGTTCCTGGAGTGATCAGTGACCCTATAGCCGCCATATGAGCTCTTGTGTTATTCGATGGAGAACCACGTACCCAGCCCAGAACTTCCCACACCCTGAAACTGCCGCTGATTGTCCGTGACTACTTATTCATCTCGCATATAAAGCAAATGGGACTTATTCACAGTTGCCTCAACGAGAAGGGCATTCTCCAATCTGCAACCTGGGGATGCGACCGATAGTGTACAGTTCCGCCACAGGGCGTGCACTGCATGTGGTTGATGCACCTAGTTGGGCGAAACTACAAAATATCTGAATACTGTATTATAGAGCAAGTAGAAATGAATTTTGTACAACTCTTTCGAAATATGGTGAAAACGTTATAAAAATTGTCAGCCTTGAATATCGTTATCCTTCTCATGTAATATTTAAAATATCTGACTCACGGTATTGCAGGACTCACAAAGGTGACATGTCATTGTAAGTATGCAATCGTTCTCTGAATCGAATAGTGGTAAAATATAAATCTAACAACGTTTTGTACTGGTGCACAGATGTTGCCTCCATCACATGTTCAGGCAAACTGTTCCAAATATTTACCACTCTCCGTTCGAAGTACAGTGGGTGGGGAACACGTTTCACATCCGGCGCGACAAGTTTGTATCTTTGTCCGTGTGTGCTGCATGGCAAGTTGTAGAGTTCTACTTTCTCGCACCGGTCTTCATACCCCAAGCTATGTAAACTCGGGATGAGCCTGGTAGCAAAGTGTTGGAACCGTTCGATCTTTTGTGCCTCGCCTCGGGTAATCGGAAAGTAGGGGGGGGGGCGAACCGTACTCTAGCATTGATCTAATGATTGAAGAGAAGAGGCGAGTGGCAATCTCTTCAGACCATATGCCGAAGCTACGTTGGAGCGCCCAAAGCATGCGCGCTCCGGTACGATATAGCCTGTTCGTGTTGTCCACGAATTTCAAATTGTAGCGCGGGAGTACACCTAGGTCCTTCACGTAGGGTGTGGGATATAGCGCTTGACCTTCAAGGGTGTAGGTTCGGCTGTCTGCACCCTTCCCCAGGCTCATAAATACAGACTTGGCTGAGTTGACTGGGAGATGAACTTCTGCAAACCATGTGGATAGGCGGTTGAGGTCTTGCTGAAGTAGGCCACAGTCATCGGAAGCGTCAATTTCTCTCCAAATCTTCACGTCGTTCGCAAAACAAGGCACACGGTGACCGGAGAAGCTGAGGTAGATCGTTGATGTCGCTCAGGAACAGAGTGGGCCCCAGCACAATGCCTTGAGGCACAGCACTTGTTGAGGGATATCAGTCGGTTAGATGGTCGACGACCTGTACCCTCCACTTTCGTCCAACAAGAAAGTCGCGGATTCACCGGTGCAGTGAGCCACCGACACCGCACATCCTGAGTTTGGGAAGGAGAACCTCATGGTTGACCTTATCGAACGCTTTACTGAAATCGTTGAATATCACGTCGACAGACCGCATTGCTTATTGCCTTCAACCACACATGCCTCGTCACAAGCAAGTTTGTAATGAATGAGCAGCCTTGCATAAAACCATACTGTGCGGGCGTCAGGACCTCTTTTGACTGTAGCAACTGCAATAATCCCTTTTTTATGATTTTCTCAGCAATCTTTGCCAAAATAGGTGTCAGACAAATTGGCCTGTAGTTGTCTACTTTGCTAGGGTCGCCGCCTTTCGGAATGAGCTTCACCACCGAACACTTCCAGTCAATCGACAACGAACTTTCGGACAGCGACCTGTTGGAAAGGTCAATCACGACAAGAGAGATGTTGGTCGAAAGTGACTTGAGAATCAGTCGATGAAGTCCATCAGTTCTTGCAGGTTTCGTGCCGTCAAGGCTGGCGAGTAGTTGACATACCTCTTCAACGCCGCAATCCAGACTGTCGAGTTCGGTAAAAGCGGTACACGTCGAACTCGGAACAGACACCTGGTCATTTGAAAATATAGAAGCGAAATGCGCCGTTAACGCGGACGCACGCTCAGTGCTGGAGGTTAGGGGCTGTCCATCCGAGCCATCCAGCACTGACACCTCACATGCCGGCTTCAGGCGTCGCTTCACGTAAGCAAAGATTCTCTTTTGGGCGGTCTTCGCGATGATTGTGAGCTGCTCTTCGAAATGTTGGCTTTTGTTCCTTTTTTCACTGTTGCAGAGGTTCCGCCGACTTTTATACCCTTCGTAGTCATTGGTAGAGCCAGAGAGGAGGAATTTGTCCCACAGTCTCCACCGCCTCCGAGCCAGATTTCCATACTCCTTGTCAAACCAATGAGCCTTAATCGGTCCAACCTTCGGACATTTCAAAAGCACAAATTGGGCACACATTGATGTTAATCTTACTTTTATACTTATCCAGCAGTCTTCCACAGATGCACTTTGTGATAGAGACCAATCCGGTTGGCTCGCTGCTCGAGCTAGACCGTCGAAGTCCGTTTTCCAGTTGTTGTAAGCCGGTTCCAGCGGACGTGAATACGGCAAAAATAATTCCATATCAGCTATCAGTACTGAGTCATCGCTCGTAGCCAGGGGCTCCAGGATCCGAACGTCACGCACTCGTTGTTCGTAGCTCGTTAATATCAGATCGAGACAGGACGGGGTTGAGCGTGTTGTTATGCGTGTTGGCTGGCATATGTGTTGCGATGCACCAGTTTCAAGTACCAAATCCATGAACTTTGCTTCAACCACACCATGTTTAGGCATCAAATGCACATCAGGCCATCGTATTCGAGGACAGTTAAAATCGCCCATAAGTAGAAAGTGTGGACGACTCATGTGGGTTCGAAGATGGGGCAGCCAATGCAAACAACGACTCAGCGGGCTGTGATAGACTGCGCCCACAAGTAGTTCTCCGCGCCTGAGGCGGATGGAGCACCACAGTAGCTCACACAAACCATCGTCACTTCGGTAGTTGCTCACAAGTCTCCCACGCAGAGATGGCCAGATGTAGAGCAATACACCACCGCGGGCATTCGTTAGTCTATCGCTTTGGAAGCACGAGTAACCGTTGAGCTCAAGTTCCTGGGTGTATAACTCTGAATGCAGCCATGTCTCTGCGAATCCCACTAAGTCTGGCCGCTGAGACGCAACGAAACAACGAAGCTCATCGCGCTTGTTCATAATACTGCAAACGTTTGTGAAGGCTACTCGCAGGCTGCAGCAGGAGCCGCCGGGCGTGCTTGAAGTGTGAGCAACCTGTTTATCCTGATTCGCAGATTGTTGGAAACCACCCGAAAATTTACGATACGAAGATTTGTTTTCCCCTCACCAGTACGTCTTTTCAGCTCAATGATGGCAGACTTGAGCCGCTCCCTGTCTACTGGGTCCAGGTCTGGACCAACATGGATCTTCAAACCTTTCAGCCTACTTAGACGGGACAAGGTCCGTCTTGGACTGGGTTCGTCCACAAAAGTGATTCTCATATGTCGATTTTGGTATTCACCTTGCTTTCCAAGGTGTCATCACCAGCGTCGAGGAATCTGTCAATAACATGTCATTAACGTCCAAAGAAACTGGCCGAGAAGTCGATAAACATCACAGATTGAATTCACCGTGCTGTCCTGTCATCTCTCGGAAATGCAACGCTTCTGTCTGGTCAGCCTTGTGTCCTCTTGCCAGTGTTTCTCTACTAGGTTTCTCTCGCTTTGCTTGTATCAATTGGAACAGCCATACAGCTAAAAGCGTATTCAGGCACACTTCGACTTGCAGCCAATGCCAATATTCTAATTGATCCAGTGAAAAATCTACCCCTGTTTTAGCCATCATGCTAGCCTCTGATCACCATATTTTTCTGTTCGAATGGAAGATATAAGTAACCTCTGTTGCGAGGTCCTAATCGGCTCATTTGGTTCGTTTCATAGACTAATTTGCTTCCGCATCCCTGGAACATGTTCGCAAGATTTTTTCTCAGCATTCCACAAATGGTTATTTTTTGTCTCTATTTGTCTCTCTTTTCCTCATAGGAAGGCTCTTTCGCGTTGGCTTGCAAAAGTCGCTATTATCCCGGTGAATGTGTTGTGACTCGGTAAGTCCTTTGCCCTTACACTCTGCCGTTCATTCTTTGGTGAGCGGCTGATATCTCAGTGGTTCCAAGCCTCAGGCGTGATTCACTGAGAGGCATTTTACTTTCAAGTATCTACGTATACTGTTGTCTGCATCGACCAATACCCAACACTTGTTTGTCTCTCAATATTATCCACGGCTCTTAGGTTATCTGAAGTCCGTTTCGGTCACGCTGCTACATTCATGTCCAATCGACTCCGTAGTTATTTTTACTCTGTTCGAAATACATGGGAATTATGTACTATTCGCCAACTGCCAGTGAATTCGTGTACGCAATTTGCTTTGTGTGCTATGGTTTCGTACTTCCGTACTGTTTGCAGAGCTCCTAAATCATTCCAAGAGTTCGCCACAAAATCCACTTCTTTCTGCCTTTACAGCTTGGATTTTATCTACCTTTTATACATTTCTCTTTTTACACCATGTTGTCACTCGCAGAGTGTTTTGAAATAGTTGTCTGCCAACTCGAGGAGCTGGTGGCGTCGTCGTGACGTTTCACTCTCAGTAAAGGATACGGTCTACAAATCCTGTGTTCGCGCGATGCAAATTCTGTCCGATCCGTGTAGCCGACATGCGTAGACAGTTGCTGTTTACGGAGGATCGCCCATGTATGTTGGCAACACCGATTGTGCAGTCATGATGCCAGACACCGCCTCTATGGAAAACTGTCTTTCCCTCTGTGAACTTGTGCTGCTGCGTCATTTGAGATGGGTTGGTCACGTCTTATGCTCGCCTAACAAGCATTTACCATGCCACACCCTATTTGCGCTTGCATGACCGCATCGGAAATGGACGCATGGAGGCCAGTCAACCACTTGGCAACAAAGCGTGTACTTGTTGACATCTTGCCTAACCGGCTTCAGAGAATGACTTCAAAGTCATTCATTCACTACCTGAACACTACACCCAAGGATTCCGCAAACAGCTCTTATCCATCGCCGAGGCTATCTGCATTGACCATATGAAGCCGGAATTATGTATACAAAAAACGATTCATACGGCCGATACTACTACCTTGGTCAACGGACACTGTTACTTAGTTATTTGGCTGTTCTTTTACCCACTTAATTACTTTGGACTACTGAGCTTTGCATATGTATGTGTATTTAGTTTACTTGGTCTACCATCTCTATCTCTGTCTCAAGTTATCGATTTTGATCATTCAAACAGTCCAGACGTAAATTCCAGCCCGAGTTGACGCTTACCCCACACTATCAGTGTTTTGTAAACGTTTGGGTCCGATGAGAGTAACCGAAAAGAATTCTTCACCCGGAACTGATTTCTGATATTGATTCATATTAATGAAACGGTATATTCTCGACAATGCGAGGCACACAAAGCTGGTTGCACTGGAAGCAATGTGCGAAATCAATAATTCCTAAATGAAGGTAAAAGGTGCTAAATGGCATACAAAAACGATAAAAGTACTGTTGTTCTTCGTTTCTCATTATTGCTTCTTTTCCCAAGTGTTGTGACGACTTAGCTTCGATACAGCGCCTATTATCGGAACCACGATTAGTATCTTGGGACTTATCGAATTCGGATCGGCGTCCTCCGGGTGACTTATTCAGCCGACGCTTCTACCTCATCGTGCTCAGTGCACGACGTACAACGCATGACTACTCGCGACCTTCATCGAAAGCTCAAACTAAAGCTGAACACGGTCAGTACAGTATAATATTGATGGCACGGGTGGCCTCATTATCGGGAGTGCAGCGTCATTACCATTTGATAGCGGAACGGAAATGGTTAGGGTGACGTAATTACCACTCGAAAGCGGTATCACCAAAGAGATCACGCAGTCGGCGACTTGTTATTAGTGTCTCTTGGTAAGACGAGTAGAGTTTCCAACTGATAACGTTGTCACCGACAATTGCCAACTGGCAACGTTGTTGTCGGATAACACATTGCCTAAGCGTCTCATGGCAACACGATTGGAATTTGGAGGACTGTAAAAGGTGTCTGGCGCCACGTTTTGTGGAACCATAAATTCTGTACAACAATATCTACCTCACCGACCAGACAAATCTTCAGATCAATATATGCGCTCACAAGGGCTTACGGTTCGTTTGACCGAAACGCTATTATTCAATAAATGACCAGTAAATTTTGCTAGTGAAGTTACGTTTTTCATTGGGCTTTTCCTTTTGCTGTTCTATCGCTTTTGAGTTGCTTTTTTATCGTATCGAAGGCGTGCCTCAACGTCAAAATTCACCCTATCACGGGTGCATAAAAGCGCATTCTTGATTTGACTAGTGTGCAAGATGAGACGGTACCGGCCAGACACCTTTTCTGCTCCACGTCATAACCAGCCATTACCTCGCAACAACAGCATCAAGCAAACTTTACACAAGCAGTTCGACAACGACTCGACAGCACATACGCCACTTTTGCCGACTGTGAGCCATGTCCTGTAACGTCCCGACCCAAACACAAGGCGGGTCACGTGGACTCCAATCTAGAAGGCGATACGGACCAACACCACCAGGTTTTGTAGTCACTGATTACATTTTTCATTGCTTAGTTAACTTTTGCCCACCTCGAGCTCTACGCCACCCTACGTCTGACAAACAAATCAAGACTCTCTTCGGTAAACGTTGACCAGGCATACGTAGTACGTGCTCGAGCCAACACTACTGCTATCTGCAACACAATCTGCTATCTGTTCTTCTAAGGAATTAGCTTGGTTATCGCTGCCCAGTGCTCGCCTATTCACATCATCGTTATGGACACGCTGATGCCATCCGGAACCGATAATGCTTCTTAGGCAGCGATGGTCAAATATTTGAAAGCGATTCAATTCCTCAGACCGAAGTGGACAAATCTCGCAACGATAAAGTAGGGTGACCTTCACTGTGGCCTTGTAAACACGTCCTTTCAGACCGAGGGAAATCCCCTTCTGATGCCACAGATGTCGCAGATTCACGTAGTTTTACCTTTTACAGTACGTGAACTGACTTCCGTGGTTACGCGCCTATCGTTGCTGATGCAGCTGCCAAGGTAAGTGAACTCATCAACTACCTCGTGTTCCTCGCTATAAAGGGTCAGGAGGTCACCAAGTAGCTGAGGTTCTTATAAAGGCACATAACGCTTTGAAGCTTCAAAGCGCATGCCAATCGATGGGAACACTCTAGAGAGGAGATCCATAGTTGATAGGGCCGCCCGAACATCGATAAACAGCAAGACGATGTCGTCCGTATATTAAAGATCAACTAGCTTTTTACCAAGCAACACTTCAACGCCCGCATCATGAGATTCCGTAAGGGAACACTCCACGATGCGGTCCACAACCAAGTTGATCCAAACTGGAGCAATTAGACAATTGACGAACACCACTTGTTGTCAGGAAGATATCTGATGCGTCACCGTAGACCTTGACGTGGCCTGTAGTGTTCGTGTACATGGCGCGGAAAATGCGCACATACTTATATAGGAGGCTTTCCTATGCGTCTACTGCGGCGAATAGCGTGCTCCAGCGCTGTTCTTTTTCTGTTTTTCTATTTATCTTTTGATCTGGGCGATCATGAAATAATCTGTACTGGCTACGTCAGCTTGACTAAAGTTGTATCAAATGACCAACCGACAAGCCTAGTGTACGTGTACAAGACTATCGTACATGGGACAAAAACAGTCCCTTATAAAGCACTACTGAACATGCTTTTACAGATCGCCGCACTCATTTGTGTGGACACTACTGGGTGCAGGACCAGATTTACTCATCACCCATTCTCAATGCCGTGGCATGGCCGTTCAGTCAAGCCGACCCTTCACTTATCTAGTCAGATGTGTTACCTACGTTGGTCTGGTCTGTATGATCACTTGAAGTCGAAATTGTCAGTCATTGAACATTGGGATAAGTGTTGCAACCGCTGCTAGGTGGCTTAGTGGGTTGAGGTTTCTGTTGATATCCCAGCAGTCCCTGTCTCCAGTCGCAGTCCTGCTATCTCTATCTGAGGGGAGCAGCAACTGCCTACAAAGCCGGTCATGGAGTGTGCAGTTGCGAGCTGGCAACTTCCAATCCTCCTACTTTGTCCCTTTCTCCTTTGTCTGTGATTTTCTTCAGTTTGGTTACCTTTAGGAAGTGGCAGTTGAGCTACGCCATATCATAGCTAATGCATTAGCCATAGTGGCTGACACCGTCATACATAGTTTAGTGGTTAAGTCGCTTCCTCTCAACTGTACTTTACTATGTTCGGGTTTCTTAGAACTTCAAATAAATGCTCGCTTCTGACGTTTCCCACTAACACGAAACCGCAGTTCGGCGTTGTTTGAGTGGCCTTCTGGCTGGGTCTGTTCATGATGAATCTCCCTAGATCTTGGTGGAAATTGGGTGTTGCTTGCCCGAAATGGCGGTTTACATAGAAGTTGCGCTTCACGATCCATTCACACAACGGATACTGCAAAGTGCCCCTCTTTGGCTGTTCTTCGAAATTCCTAATTATTAGTTTTGTTACTCAAAGTATGATGCAATCACCGAAGGGCAAGGTAAAAGATGAGCCAAAATATAGCGACAAAAATTCCTAGAAAACGAATGAAACCTTTGCATTCATTTAGTGAAAGTACTGCTACGACAATGCAGGAGACCAAATGTATGAACATCATTTTCTGTGCGAATGCGTCACTACGAATTATTTACCTTTGCCGATTCACATTTGTTCCCTTAACTCGGGGACCTCTGCATCAGCTGGACAAATGTTGTTTTCTTTGTAGGACTGACTGACTGCACTCTACTAGCTTCAATGTCATCCCACCTGATATCATCATTTTAATGATTCACATTGTGGCTAATTGATGGGACTATTTTTGTGGCCACATCCCATTCGTCGCCTAGCTCTTATATGCATGCCCTTTTGGGATTTTTTCGACTTCCTCTGTAGCTCCCTCCCATTATGCGCTTATGATACTTTTTCTTTCACCTGGTCCCTGGATCTTCCGTTACGACCCCTTGCGCCACGCATGCTATATCCACTTTTCAGTTTTGGTTTCCTCGTTCGTCGCTTTGTTTTAATGGCATAGCTTTGTACTTTCCTTCGGTTTATTGTTTGTCATTCTTCAGTCCCATTTCGCCAACCACGACATGTACTCCCATCCGGACCCTCCATTTTAAATGAGGGTAATTTCACCGTCAACTCCATGTATCAATATAGGTTACATCACTAATGCATCTCACACTACTCTTGCACAAAGGATTTGAGGCTACGTTGTTCCACCGCCCTTAATCGTCTGTTTATCCGATGTCAGCCACGCCAACTAAGGGTGTCACCTTGGAGATCCTTGTTGGTGTGCTGAGCTAGACCATATCAGACCGCCTTTTCATTCTAGAGTGTATCCTTAGCTTTTTACTCAGTACAAACGCTAGCAGTATGCATGGTCATGTCTGTGTTGCGATTCCTCAGGTTGTGTCTACTTTTGCGGCCAACTTCCCAGTCCCGTTTCTCCCCTATCCTTTTCTGCTGCTACATCACGATATCACAAAAAGAATAATGTGGGTAGTTAGCCGGGGTGCATCACCTTTTAGTGGTCTCTGCGACTTATTTCAGTTTACCAACCCATCAACCTTCCCCAACTCAAAGCACAAGCTAGTTTAGCCATTCACAGTACAGTCGACTCACCTATAGCTAAACGACTAACCATAAACGAGCGGGTGAACACGTGAAAATAAACTGGAAGAGGTTTATTGTGAGGTCGTTAAAGTAGTTAAACCTAATAATAAGGCACCAGAGGAGAACTAGCTAGGAAAGATGTAAGAGGGTGTTGAGTGCGGGGACAGGTGAGTCGCTTGTCGCGTTTACTTAGTCGCGGAGCGGATGTGTGACTCAAACAAACGGGATCAACATTCAAACAAGCAAACCGCTTAATTCCATAATACATGAGCAAACCATAACTTTAGAATATTTTACAAAGTCAAGTGGGGGAATCTCCAGGTCACCACACACCGGTTTTGACTGGTTAGCAACCGCAGTGCGGTTGGGAGCGCGCATACTACCTACTCCACGCCTGCGAACTGACTTCAGTAACCTGGTCACCTGTCTTCGGCCAGTTATCGTGATGATGAGAAAAGCAAACGCTAGTGCGAAGTGTCACAATTTGATTATTTGATACGCTGTACATTTGGTCTTATTCAAAGCGAACAGTCCTGCTTCGTCCACAGGCGATACATTTACTTATGTATCGTCAGTTTCGCCATCACAAATGGCATTCTTCTTTTTTCTTCCGTGTACTTTATATTATCAAAAATGGCAAATTCGTAACTAATTGTTTTCGGTAGTTGCTGTCTCTTTGTTAGTCAATTTCATAGTGTACCGTTGAATCTACTATTGGCTCATGACTTTCGGACTACCAGATTTCCTTCAACTTTCGGAAATGACGTGAAAATTGTCACTACCCATTCTTTTTCCTGGTATAGTAATAGATCTCCGTTTTATTCTGCTGCTTCTTTTAGTCTGCGATGTTCCCCGGTGTCCACTGATTTAACCATCTATCTGCATCAATGCAAGTATCTCAGTGCCGTCGCTGATTTATTTGAACTTAAATAGGACCACCGGACTACAAAGCGTCTGTGTCATGTGTACTCCGCTTTTTTAGTTTTGAAGATGTTTCATCCCTCATAGCCTTCATTCCCTCCGGTTTCCGAGTACTCCACGCTACTTTACCTTCATCACTTATTTTTCTTCTGCCACATGGTTTTCGGACATTGGATGCTCATCTTTTAAGACAACAAGCAGGTTGAAGTTGGCCAAGTCAAGGCATCTACGACCGCGATGCGATGTGCACCGCTTCTTAGCGGTTGTGTTGAGTACATTTTCCATTTATCGCGGCCATCATCACGACGTGGCGCGTGCTTGATAACAAATTCATTAATGCGCAAGCCTGCTTTTCTGGGTCACATTAGGCGATCAGACCGTATCACGCATGCTGACTCAGCTGTCTCCCCTTTCCTTTTTATGGTACTAATTCATAGTAATCATTTGACAAGACGGATAACCCACGCTGAAGCATTCGCCTGCCTAATCCCACTGTTTGATCATTTCGATCCCCAAATAGTGTAACTAAGTGGGTGCTGTATCTTACTATAGAGAAGTTCATTTTTTATTTGTGCCATCAGTAACACAGCACACCATAGGATCGTTTTAGAAGTATTACTTCTTCTACAAATAGTCTCTCCGCATTACGAACTAGAACATGTATCTGATCAGCGCCGGCTTCGTATATTTCTGGACAGTACAACAATACATGTGCCTCCCGGTTGCAATTACATATGTTCAATAAAATGGGAGGTGCGATTGAGTTTAACCGTTGTTGAACGAAACAAGATGAGCGCTTGTGTATCGGGGTCACAGTTGGTCAGACGAACACCCTGAACTTCGAAAAATCATACGTGGGCCTAAGGATGTCAGAATTGGCACAAACAAAATCCAAGCGAAGCTTGCGAGGAATGCTGTACACACCAATCGAATCCCTCTTCACTTGTAAAGTATTAGGCGGTGATTGACACACACATCATTAGAACCAGCGAGGCAGTTTCCTTTTTTGATTTCATGGCGCCTTTTGTCTACTACTACTGTCTCTCCTCGCTATATATCTATTATTTCCACTCGATTTGTCGCTCCCTCTTTCTTTTGCAGTCGTGGCTCACCTTTGCTAGTGGGTATCAAGAGTCCGCACGAGTTGACAATGAATCACATCCCTATCTTCTTCCGGCACAAGTGTAAGCCAATCAGAGTTCATTTTTGTGTTTAATCGAACGTTGCATCAACAAGATAGTTATCACACACATGGATACCCTATAAAAAGCCACATATGTCCGGTTAACAACACTGTGACGTGGCGGAGGTGACTCGCCACTAAATAAAGTCACTGCCCCTTGCTTCATCCTGGCGAAGCATTGTATTCCAGCAAAGTTATGTTGTAATTCTGGGGAGCATTGGGCCCCTGTTTGACAAAGGAACAAACGAAAGGCGTATGAACTGAGCAATCAGTTACCGGCTCCCAATGGCCGCGATCCCCTGAATTCGCTCCGCTGCGTTGCGGGCAGGCTATTCAGCCAAAGGCTCGGGGTGGTGTCCCCTAAGTCAACACACTACTTCAGCTTGGGCAACCGGGTAGTATTTCGCCCTCTAAGGAAACCATGGACTTTGAAGTTTTGTGTTGTCTTTTCTTTTACTATTTCTGTGCCTTTTGAGTCCCATGGTTTCTGATGGCTTTATGTCTGTTCGTAGACCGTTGAATATATATATATATATATATATATATATATATATATATATATATATATATATATGCCGTTCGGCAGTAGTTTGAACGCACTTAACCCAGTCAAAGCGTCGATGCGTATTTTTTCTCGTTTCACCCTTCACATTCTCGTCATAGCTTTTCAGTATAGAAGTCTGCTTGAACATATTGCCCACTAAATCGGCTTTTTATCTCTTTCATTTGCACTCAGAGGATAGCAACGATTTAAACAACAATACACATTGTATACGATGCCACTTCACACTGCAGTTGTGCCTCAGTTGTTGTACGATCATTTTATTGTTCTTTGTGGCCCACCTTTAACTATCGACTTAGCCACCCATACTTTTTCTTGTCCCGTACTGAGTTCAAGTCACCCCGTGCTTATGCTTGAATGGCGCTTAACGCTTTGAAAACGCTCCGTTGTGATCACTTGGTTTTAACCAATTCACCTAGAACTGGTTCTCAACCTTTTAGTGGTTGTTACCCACAAAGCGATTTCAACATAAACAATAACCTCCCAAAACGTTATAGTTTAAAAAGCCAATACCTTAGAACCGTTGTTTTTTGCTTTAAATTACGGAGAACGAATACTATTTTAGTTACTTTATCATTCAAATAAAGAAAACACCTATTTTTGAACTTTTTATTAGATCAACCGATGTACGTCAATATGATGGTTGTTATTGCTTATATACAACGATTTATGGTATATTTTGTGCGGTTTCGGCTAATGCGCCAAGTTCATTCGGTGCTTTGCTTTGGTGTGTGATCCCTGATCGAATATGAACCTCAGTGGGTTCTCATTTCTTTCAAATATCTCTTCCAAGTCCTTCCTAAATTGCAACTTCCCACTAGCACCCTGTATGGATACGTCCTGAACACTAATCACATGTTTTGTTCCTTCTACCTTGTAATCATTCGCTCGCTCATTTAGCTGGTCAAATGACCTATTCTCCCACCTTTTTGTTCACCCAACTCTGTAATTTCACCCGGTGAACGTCTGCCTATCTCAGAAGAACAACGCTCGACGAACGAGCTCTTAGAGGCACTATCTAACTGCGCTACTTTGCAGGCTTTCATTCGTACTTTAGGTATTAAAATTTTCTACCGAAAAGTGCCTAATTCACTGACCACTGACTAATGATTAGTCACTGATGGATAAACAATAATGCTTAAGTAGTTAATTCCATGTTTTGGTACATCTGATTTTGTTTGGGGACAGGTTATAGTGACCCAATCCTCGCACTTGTATTTACCCTCAGTAAAATTCCCCTTGGGAGTAGTTACTCTCAGGTTGGGAACCGCTGTCCTAGGCCAAATAGTTACAACACTGGCCTGGCTGTTTGTGGTTTGGCCCACACATTTTGATCCAGTTGTAAACCTGACTTCATAGATGCGTGTTTCCTGCCGATGAGAATTTGGTTTCTTTTAGTTACGCCTATCTTCAGTACCACGGTAATAGGTGAACAGGTGAGTATGATCAACAATCGTGTATACCGTGAAAGTTGTACTTAAAGATGTAGATCAGAAACTGTAGACATCGTTTTGGATTTTACTCCTCTGTTACTCGAATTGGCGGTTAAGATAAAGACTGGTACATAAATCTTTGTGTATCACGAGGGATATGCAGAATCCTCAGTGATGTTTTTACTGGTCGCTTGTTTTGCATTCTCCTGTCATGTGACATACAACAGGATAAGTATTTCTTTTAAGCTACTTCATTGCTGATACGGGCTCGCTTAAATGAGATTCGTCATGGTTACACTCCCCTTTGTTATATTTTTCACGTACTGCGATTTTAGGAGTCCGTTTGGCCTATACCTCATACTACGTGTTTTCGGTGTTAGAGCATGGCGGCCGAAACTTTGCGTGGAACAGTGTGCTATCGTAATAGCCAACACCGAGATGTACACTATTAACACTGGTTTTACCTTGATGTGTAGATAGTGTTCTCCACCATGCGAGCTCTATTCTCACAATGATAGAGTGCTCTGGCTTCACGTTCTCCGGCTCAAACATAGCGTCCCCTAGGCAACTGCGGGCCCATTCTAATGAGTGTCCAATACTACATCCATTACCGTCCCGCAGCCGACCCCACTCGTCTTTCATAGTGATATGCTGTGACAATTTGCATCGATAGGCCTATTTGTTGTTTAGGTTTGTAGCTTGAAACTGACTTCTTTGTTTTTGGCTATATTTTCATGGCATGAAACTGTCTTACTTGAACACAGCGATGCTCACTTTCCCAGCACAGCAGCTTTCTACAATAACACAATGCGTACTGCCAGATGACTCTTTTTCAGACCCAGTTTGGCTCTAATCTTGTCGATATCGATACTTTCACTATGCGCTGTGGCGCTTCGCTAAGGTTTCCGGTTTGTTACCGACGCTATTCGGTCTGCTGGGTTGACCCGAACCACTACAACTTGGATTCCTTTTATTTCCTTTGAGAATTGAGCACCACTTCTCCGGAATTTTGGCGCAGCTTGCCACCGCGCCGTGTTTACTCATGTCCTTTTACTCATCGTAGGGTTATGGTTTCTACAACTTTCGCACACCAGTCACTCGTCCTCTAACACTAGCTGTCCGTAATCATGCGAATTCCTCCACCGGCCTACTTGTTCTCTAAAACCTCACGGCTCCTTGTATGCCAAACTCGTGCCTCACCCATGCCGAATCCATTCCTACTCCGGATTCCTATCAATACGCCACCAACACTTTTTCCTTCCTTGCACTGTCGTCTGTCCTTGGGATGATAATTTCACATAACCACAAGCTGTATATTTTCCGTTCACTGTGTAGCACCCTCAATCACTGCCTGAGAGTGTAGTTTAGATGGCAAATCTAACTCCTGTTCTTCGGTAGGTCTCGTTTGATTTCTCGCCGACCGCTGATCGCCCTGATCCTTGGGCTGTCCCTTTGGATCAACCCTCTCGTTCAGTCGTCGAGCGTGAGATAAGACGGCTGAAGTTGGCTAAGGCCGCGGGATCAGTTGCTCTTCATCCAGCGCTCTTCAAATTCGGGGATCTGCTCTTGATGATGATTTATACGAGTTGCCAGTGAAACTTTGGGAGCCAGAAACTGTCCCACACGACTGGAGCCGCTCCGTCATGGTCCCAGTCTTCAATAGAGGCTCACGTTCGGAATGCGTCAACCGTGGAGTAATCAGTCCGATTCCATCGCCTCCAAATTGCTTGCCTCTATCATCATTCCCAGACCGACTGGCACTCATGAAGGCCAAATTCATTAGGAGCAAGCCGGGTTTCAGCGAGTTCGGGACTGCATCGACCACATATTCACTTTGCGTCAGTTGTTTCAGCACCGTCACCTATATTGGCGGCCCAGTATTGTCCTGTTCCTCAATATCAAAGGTGCATTCGATTCGGTGGATAGATGTGCCCTTTGGGACTGTCTGCTAAGAAAAGGTGTGCCCGAGAAATATGTAATCATGCAAGCGCTTTACGCATGTAGCTCGGGCATAGTGAGGGCTTACGGCCGGCTGTGGCCGCCCTTCAGTATGTTCAACGATGTGAGGCAAGAATGCCCGCTGTCACCTTTCCTCTTCAACTTCACTATTGATGAAGTCATGGAAATCACGTTCACAATACACGACTTAGGTGTGGAGCTGCTCCCAGGATAACGACTTCTTCACTTAGAGTATGCTGACGATATGTCCGTCATCTGTGACAGCTCACAAACGTACCAATCTGCACTGGACTGATTAGCATTGACTGTCAGTCACTTCGGGATTTGATTTGCACCCTCGAACTGCAAAGCTTTCCTCCAAGATTGAGCTGGACCGCCGCCTACGCTGACCCTTGTTCGGGATTTGTTAGAAGTCGTTCAAAAATTTAACCAACTGGGCAGTTTTATCAGTGCCTGTGGAATCGAAGACGAGGTCACGAATCGCATCGCAAAGGCTCCAGGCGCCTTTCGACATCACTCTCTCCCTGAAGGATAGTTCACAATGCAGCGGTACGTTCGACCTTACTATACGGTTGTGAAACCTAGCCCTTTAGATCAGCCAACATAAAGAGGCTAATTACATTCAACGACCGGTGCCTTCGCAATTTGGCTCATATGAGCGTGCTCGACGCCTTGTTTATGGCTCAGGAAGTGGAATTGAACCGCTCAGCACCGTTATTTCACGCACCAGGCTCCGATGGCTCGGTCACCTGTTGCGTATGCCAGCCCACCGGCTCCCGCGACGTGCGTTGTTTTCGCGCCGGGGTGTGGATGGATGAAGAAGAGAGGTGGCCAAGCGATGATATGGCCGATAGGAATGAAAGCCCTTATTTCGACCTTGGCTTCGGTTGGAGTCTCTCGCTTCCTTGCTTGCGGTCCGAAAGACGATGAACACGTTTGGCTGGATGCACTTGCTGATATGGCTAGGAGCCGACATCAATAGTGGTCGTGCTGTGAGTTTCGTTGTCTCTCTCTCTCCCACTTAGTCTGCTCCTCCGACCTCGATCTCGCTTCTTAGCGTATTATAAAATTTGCATAAAAAAGCTTTTTGCAGCACTATATCAGCTGATAACTTTCCGGAGCAATGCCCATCCGTTATTAATAGCTCAGCTGGCGGTCCTTGTTTACAAGTATTTCTCTTCTTTTCTTAAGTATTACGACACACTTGCTGAGGTGTTTTCCTCCTCTAGCTAACGTGTATAAAAAAACGTTTGAGTCCCTCATATCGAAATTTTTCTATTATTTCTTTGGCGAACTATTTAAAGTACTTGCATTCATCGCGCGTTTTCGTCATTCTATTCTGCGCACCCACCCCGGTTGCATTATTGATAATTGACTTTTCCTTTTGGCGTATCATAACGGTACACACTTAGTGAGTGGACAGGCAAATTTATCATTCCGATCAGCGGCTACTTTCAGTATAAATGTTATGCAAAACGGTAGACATACCTGCTGGTTGACAAGATACCAGATATACGCCTGCGCTTGCTCTGGCTATGAGCTGCTTTTGTTTATATTTCTACCTTCGTTTGCCATATTTCTACATCCGAAAAACTCCGTCCCTGGTTAATCCTCAGGGAGTGCTGTTTATCTTTTGGTTTTAAACTTTGCCTCAGTCGAAAGTAAGGTTTCAGTTGAGTAAATCAAACCAGATCAACCTTCTCTCCCCTCCGTCCAATTTTGCTACTGCTGCGACTACTGTCGGAGGTTTTGCACATGAGCTTTCCAATTTCCTTTTTTAGAAACCCCAAACTATGCAACCGGGAAACTTTGGTCCCATTATTAGTAACACTTTCCAGAGGAGCTTTGTACCGGTCTTAATAGCGCATGTGTTGTACATCTCTTTGACCCTTCCGTTGTTTCTTTTGTTTTTCTCCTTCACCCCGGTTGCACTTTTGCATTTTCTGGAACCTTTGTATTTCAATTGAATTTAATTGGGTCAATTTTTCTCCACTTGCCTTGTGTTGACGCTTAATAGGGTTCTAAAATTGGCTGTGCCTAGCTTCTCCTACTGCTGTTTTTATGCATCAGGAGCGGATAGCAAAACAACCACAGTTGAAGCTGTGGTGGTCATCGTTCTCAGCTTTGGGACTGCGTCCTTGCCCGTTCCTTGAATTCTCGTAAACTGTCTTCTGTGTGCAATCCGTTCCGTGACGACATTTATTATTAGTACGTGTACCAACTGTGGAACCTATTCGTTTGTAGCTACTGCTTACACTCCATCTGACTGCAGATCTGCTACTGCCAGTCTGACACTGTTATGCACTGCCACCTTCTTAGATATCTTTCCATTTGATGTGGACATGAGTTCATATACAGGTAGTCTGTGTTCCCTGGAGACTCAGTTAGGTGGTGAAATCGGTCTTATTTCCGAGCGCTTGCACAGTGATGTGTGTTTGTTACAACTGTGCGTCGATCATCCAAGGTTTATAAGCCGCGTTTCTCTCATTCACAATGAAACGCGATGTGCCACTGGAGCACTCTGGTCACTTGACATTGATATACCTAATTGGTCCACATGGCTACTAGCGTTGTTTAGCTTGATTTCATCCTTGACTACGTACCTGAATTCTAGTCATACGCTATTCTTTTTTCTATTCTGCACACCTTTATTGCAAGCTAATCATCACAGTCACTTTTCTCATAATATTAAAGTCCTTGCCTGAAAATATACCTGCACTTTGTGACCATAATGATAAGTCACTGGTCCGGTCCGTCTTGCCTGACTGATTGCATATTACTACAGCCAAGTGACATACCTTTGTAGTGTTATTTATTCGCCGTGCTCACCCAGCGACTCAGCCTCGCCGGTGCTTTTCTTATCTGTATACAAGCTCTGGTCGTTCTCTGACATATATTTTATTTTTTCCTTTGCTTATAAGATGATCGATGTAGGCTTTCATTACTTTTACTTAACTAACTGGTGTGGAATATCATTGGACTTTAACACTTTGTTGCACTTAAACATTGTCTATAAATTCCGATCTGTGCGTGGGCGCTCTCGACGACGAATCATAAATGTTCTGGTAAGTATGTTGCGTAAAAGTTATGCATAGTACGCTTGCTAGCCCAATCAGTGCGCTAAACTACCGAATTTGTCACTTGGTAAAACCAAGCATCAGCCTCGACAAAATAGGTGTTTTTGATGAATCTACTTTGAAACTCGTTTTCTTTCGAAGAGTTTTAAGAACCTACATCGATTTCATGCTTTATTTCCTGCTATACTCATTTTGGCACTAGTCGTTAGAAAAGTGAACGTGGGTTTGCAGTTCTCTCACTCTAGCCGAAAATCTGTTGGCGTCAAATCTCTGTCATTATCTAAGTTCAACAAACGTAGATCATATATTGAGATACCATCGTTTTTCACCATGAGATTGGCAATCCACACGCTGGAGTTTATCACTACGCTAGCATTGTCTTCCACCCTACGGACACATAAAATTCACATATTGGGGTCGCTTCTCCTTCTCTGCAGTGCTTGTGCACTAAGGTTCTAAAGCCTTTTGTTCCAAGCCCGGAGTACGTATTTGACTGCCATGTTTCAATCGAACATACATCCGGCTGTTTCCTTCTAAACAGCACTGTTTGTTTCGAGTGCTGTTGGTTCTGGGCACCTGCGAGTGACAAATGTTAACTTGACACTCGCATTCCACGTACGCTAGAATTCTGCTAATCCCACGACGTTGAAAACCTCCCCATTGGTATTCATAATCTTATTGCAAGAGCGAATCGAAAACTGTGTGCGATTCGAAGCCTCGGCGAATTGTCTAGTCAGCTCTTCTTCTCTCACGCGTATTACTGCCATCATGTGATGTAGCCTGTGCAAGTTGTTCATCTCCATGTAACCCTAACATGCATTGCATCGCTATACCACGCGCATACAAACCGATGGGCTTTCCGATTCGTCTTTGTCAATTCCATACCTTCACATACATACCTGTCGTACGCTTTGCGTCGGCGAGCGATATTGTCACGTTATCAGCTTCCTTCCTACCATTTACATCTTACCATGCATTGGCGGTATCCGTATTCGGATTTGCCTGCCACTGTGACCTCCACGGGACGCCTGCGCTTACAGAGGGACAATAGATGGCTTGCGCTACACCACCCACACACCCTATATCCGGTGTAAACCCGAAGGAATAAAAGCGGAAGGCATATCGATAGGAGCTACGTTTCATCAACAGAGCCGGCCCACACTCCTTCAACAATCAGAACAGAAGTATTCCGGCCTAATTGGGAAATCTGCGTATCAGACGCACAAAAGGCAGTGGCTGGTCCGTAGCCCGTTCCACACAGGATGCATGGAACCAATCTTTGAGGCTAACACCGTCACGAGAACCGTGCACCCTGTCACCTCCAGTAATGACCAACTGTCTCCTGGAGCCAGTATTTACAAGGTGCAGGGTATTAGACAAGTAGGCACCTTGTCAACATGCACACCAGGCGCAGCCACACCGGGGAGCTCAATCAACATCTAACCCCCAAAATGCATGAATACTCATCATACAAGTAAACGTACCACATCCGCCGCCTTATTGGCCTAAATTAGTAAATCGAATGGGAGCGGACGGATTGCGCTTCTCTTCCGCGTGCAATAGTGCCTTCTTCTGCACCCCTTCAACCGCCTTCTTCATCCGCCCACAGAATACACACCGCTCAACTTTCCTTTGGATTCGCGTCACCCGTATTCAACATCAGTTCATCATACACTAATCTTGGTTATATCCCAGTAATGTTATTTTCTGCTTCCCTGAGTGCCGCTTCCCTGCACTAAGTTCGCCGTACAAAAGCTCTATGAGTATCCTCGTCGACTACATTTGGTATACATATATACAGTTAGTCCCAGAAGTCTTGTCCCTTCTTACGCTGTTATTCGGAGAGCAAGCGTCACGCCTTCGGACGAGAGGAGAGCGCACTAAATTGCCAACTGTCCAATTGTAGATGTTGGTCTATCACAAAATGTCTCTTACCCCGTCACATGGGTGTGGACGACCGGAATGATGGCTGTATGCATGCATCGGAGTACAGATGTACTTGCCAGGTCCATCGTGAAAACGCTGAATGGGCGCGGATGGTTGAGTTGAAGTTAACTACGGCACGACACAAGACAAGTTTACCGGTCGATACATACCGTGTTTCGGGCTGGTTGGAACAAATTCAGGCGTGCGCAATCAAGACAGCAGTGCATCCTTACCGGGCTTCTGCGGTATAATTGTGGTTGCGCTTGGAAAGGCCTGACCTGAGCACAGAGTGTTCAATAACACGTGCTTAGTGTTATCCTAAGTAATAACAATAGTGTTATTGGCAACGCTCTTGTAGACTGAAAGTTGGCTTCCAACAACCCACCTTAGCAAAATAGGCATTCCTTACAAATAAGTCCTGCAAATATGAAATGTAACGTTTTGAGAAAGGAGTCTTGAAAAGCTCTGCGGCCTAAAGATTACTCGCTGCCTCATGGCCTATTCTCCCATCACACTCTTGAGCGTTCATTCCGACATATTCAATGGTGAGGCAATATCCCATTAGTATGGAACTGAGAAGCTGCATTTCTAGGCAATATCTGATCCTCGCGGATACTGAGATTCACGTATTCCACAAAGCGCGAAGCTCATTGGCAAGCAAAACTGATTTACACATCGTGGGACCACAGCACACGTATGTGGGTTCTCACGCATGTTTATGCCTTAGGAATACGGGGAAGATGTGAACGAGATAATGATGTGAGAAAAGGCTACGCGGTTTTGTATTTTTATCACGTTCATCGGCGCACAGACATATCGGTCACATAAAAGGGAAAGATGGTCCAACAATTTTTCAGTAAGAATACAGATCGTGAAAGCGTGCCTTATCGATCTTTTTGCATTTGATACTCGGAATTTGCTGCAAGATGTGTTTGAATAAATACCACAGGAACAACTGGTAGACAGTTTGCGTGAGAACCCACATACGTGTGCTGTGGTCCCACGATGTGTAAATCAGTTTTGCTTGCCAATGAGCTTCGCGCTTTGTGGAATACGTGAATCTCAGTATCCGCGAGGATCAGATATTGCCTAGAAATGCAGCTTCTCAGTTCCATACTAATGGGATATTGCCTCACCATTGAATATGTCGGAATGAACGCTCAAGAGTGTGATGGGAGAATAGGCCATGAGGCAGCGAGTAATCTTTAGGCCGCAGAGCTTTTCAAGACTCCTTTCTCAAAACGTTACATTTCATATTTGCAGGACTTATTTGTAAGGAATGCCTATTTTGCTAAGGTGGGTTGTTGGAAGCCAACTTTCAGTCTACAAGAGCGTTGCCAATAACACTATTGTTATTACTTAGGATAACACTAAGCACGTGTTATTGAACACTCTGTGCTCAGGTCAGGCCTTTCCAAGCGCAACCACAATTATACCGCAGAAGCCCGGTAAGGATGCACTGCTGTCTTGATTGCGCACGCCTGAATTTGTTCCAACCAGCCCGAAACACGGTATGTATCGACCGGTAAACTTGTCTTGTGTCGTGCCGTAGTTAACTTCAACTCAACCATCCGCGCCCATTCAGCGTTTTCACGATGGACCTGGCAAGTACATCTGTACTCCGATGCATGCATACAGCCATCATTCCGGTCGTCCACACCCATGTGACGGGGTAAGAGACATTTTGTGATAGACCAACATCTACAATTGGACAGTTGGCAATTTAGTGCGCTCTCCTCTCGTCCGAAGGCGTGACGCTTGCTCTCCGAATAACCGTAAAAAGTGACAGCACTTCTGGAGCTAACGGTACTTGGGTTGGCGTCATCCGTGTCCAATCGGAGTTCGAATACAACGTGTGCACATACGTTTGTTTGAACTGAAGTGTGAACTGCCATAAATTGGATAGGGACACCTTAAACCTCATGAACAATGGTATTGCAAACGTGCATGGGTTTCGTTTGGAGGTCAGGATAACAGACATTTTCGCAAGCATGAGAATAAGTACCTGATGCGAACTGTGGATGTTTTCTTTAACATTTAGTCGTGCACATATATGACAGTCTGAAATCTTGGGCAGCAATATTTGAACGAAACCGATATAATATTAGTGATGCAACTGTCGTCAATACGGTTACCAGCTTGAATGATACATAAACAAGTGGTACAGTAAAGTTGTTTGTACTTTTGTGTTGCCTCCTATATGTTTAGTCCGGTTTGCGTAACTGATGGGGAGCTCGTACTGCGTGCGAGTGCAATGGCGTGTTCACTTCAGGCTCTCTTTGTCGCCGACCGGTCCGATCATCTGCTGCACATTCTCAAAGATCGTTTTTTGCGCAATCTTAAGCATTGACAAGTGGCAATACCACATATTCGCCGCTTACGGCCTCTTCGGCACAACTACAACCGCAGTACTTCTGAACAAGTGGCCAGAAAATAAATGCGACATCATGATCACTACTACATCAGCTAAGTCCTCCTGCCCACTGTCAAATATGCGGCTTTCAAAACAGTTTTCGCACTGTTTTACAAATGTCCACGACAAAGCATGGCTGTCATCCAAGTACTCAACCGTTAGTACATGCCGCTGTGTACTCTGCTGTGGCTATTTGGTAACGATCTGCATCGTACGTCTCGGGTGCAGCCGTTCGGTGCTCCTAAAATAAACCATTGTCGCTATGCGCCGATTCCTTTCTGATGTAACATACTAAGACACATTACTGTTCTCATTACATTATTCTTATTCTACCCAGAAGATTGGCTATGTCCAATTCAACTTCTAGTAAGCACCTCTGCGCTCCCATCTTCAATCAGCCTTTTCATAAGCGCAGGAAAATTCAGTATGGCTGATGAACCGGGAAATAGAGCTATGCTCGCTCTCATCACTATGTTGTGAAGCGAAACATGATAATCATGATAATCCCTGGACAGTTAATTATCAGGAGTATTCACTTGCCACGGATTTTCCGGGGCGATCTATTTTCGTATGCATGGTCCAACGTGCTCACAGGAGGGAAAATCGTTGAGCATTTTGTTACAAACTTCAAACGTTACACTTTGTGGGTACTATAAGCAGCTAAGTGCTGGTAACCTGTGATTCGCGTCTTACCACCGAACTGGGAACATACTCAATAATTTGCCACCATAGCATAAATCCATATCAACAACTCAATTCGCTCGGAAACTGCGCGACCACACCAACTACGAATGAGCTCATGGATGGATTGAACTTCTATCCTGCGATGCACCGGCTCTCTAAGCTTCGTGCTAGTTAGTATTGGGCAGCTGGTTGAGATAGGGTCATGTAATCTACCAATCGATTTCAAAGAGCAGAATGTAGGTAGCAAAAGGGATAGTGGCAGCCTCGCACAGTCTGGTGAGCAATAGCATGGATGGATGTGAACGGCGGTCGAATAAGAATAATACGAAGAGGAAGATGCCCTAGTTCTCCGTCTCGGTATGTCACCATAGTGGAATGCACCTGAGACGGTAACATGGATATCATAGGTTACGAAGTGTATACAGATAATCGCGAACTACAACTGAGTTAAGTAGACCCAATGGCAAGTAGGTTAGTTGTGGCTCTTCTATTTGCGCTATATGAAATAAAGATTCTGCACTGCACCAAATCAGTAGTTAATGATCCTAGAGTGAAACTGTCCCCAAGCGCGACTTACATTAGCGATGGAATATGGATGTCACAAAGAAGAGGAGATAGATGGAGTGGGCAACTTCAATTTAGCAGGGAAATGATGCGCTTAATGAACTGATTTTCGTAAGCTCAGCTAAGTTAAAGTTGGCGGGTGATGAACAGGAATTATGGCTTTTCTCACTCTAAGGAATAACATGTGAAACAAAACACGAAACATCAAGATGTCAATTGCTAGTCAGTTATTTGCCAGGACTGTTCACTTTCCACTGATGTTCCGGAGTGATTTATCTTTGAACGCATTATCTAACGTGGTCACACCAAGGACACTCGTTGAGTATTGTGTTCCAAATGTCAAAATTTATGCGTACTGTAAGCGGCCAAGCGTTGGTAACCTTCTGATTCAAGCGTATCCATTGTACTGGAAACACTCAATAATTTGCCATCATAGCATAGATCCATATCAACAACTCAATTCGCTCGGAAACTGCGCGACCACACCAACTACGAATGAGCTCATGGATGGACTGAACCTATGTCCTGCGATGCACCGGCTCTCTAAGCTTTGTGCTAGTTAGTATTGGGCAGCTGGTCGAGATAGGATCAAGTAATCTTCAAATCTATTTCAAGGAGCTGATTGTAGGTAACAAAAGTGATAGTGGCAGCCTCGCACAGTCTGGTGAGCAATAGCATGGTTGGATGTGAACGGCGGTCGAATAAGAATAAAACGAAGAGGAAGATGTCCTAGTTCTCCGTCTCGGTATGTCATCGTAGTGGAATGCACCTGAGAAGGTAACATGGGTATCATAGGTTATGAAGTGTATACAAGTAATCGCGAACTACAACTGTTAAGTAGACCCATTGGCAGGTAGGTTAGTTATGGCTCTTCCATTTTCGATATATGAAATAAAGATTTTGCATTGCACCAAATCAGTAGTTAATGATCCTAGAATGAAACTGTACCCAAGCGAGACTTACACTAGCGATGGAATAAGCATGACACAGCGGAGATGACGGGGCATGTGTAGGCAAGTTTTCATGTTTGCAGTAAAACAGTGCGCTTGAGTCAGTTGATTTTATTTAGCTCAGCTAGGTTAAAGTTGGCTAATGACGACCCGGAATTACAGCTCTGTTCACTCCTACGTATAACATATACAGAACATACGTACAGAACATGAAACGTCGACATCATGATAATCGCTGGTCAGTTACTTGCCGGGACTGCTCACTTTCCACGGATGTTCCGGAGTAATTTATTTTTGAATGCATGGTCCAACTTGTCCACTAGATTGCAAATGTCCCACTAAAGCGAGGAAGCGTTGCTTTTGAGTACTGTAATAGGTACAATGTTTGGAGGCTTTAGTACTGGACAGATACGGTAAGATAAGGTAAAGAAAGTCTGTGTATCCCAACTACGGTGAAGTAGTATGGTATATGTAACATCAAATCTCAGCATGAGGCATTCGTATGTGGGCATCTGTGTTCGGATTGCCAGTAGGGCAAATGCAGAGCGTCTTTTCAGAAACTATGGAGTTTTATCGCTGCGCTGCAACACTCGATTAATTGGTCCAGTATCAGCGCAAACGTCCTCGTCTCCGATGTTGTGAGAGAGCGGCGATTCCGTTCTGGCTCACCTTGCTCCATAATGTTTGGCCGATTAAACGTGCACCTTTCCTTCTCATTTGCGAACCACCAAGGGCCATATGTCAGTCCGTGGTGCTCGGTCTCACATTTGGCCTGTTCGGCATAACCGCATCGTGACCACCTTGGTGACCGGCCAGACCGGCTGGGTTAAAGCACACACGGCCGCATGCACTACAGCTCCATGTGAGAGTAGCCGAAGAATTGTGGTCCGCCGGCAGTTGATGATTGTGTGCCGCACGTTTAATTTCCCGATGCACCAGCTATCTTTCTTGCGCTTTGCCAACGGTACGCGTGATGAGATCACGCCAGGTGCGACGATTCGCGCTATCTCCTCCTAACCCTTAGGTCAGTACTTACTCGGGACATACTAACTTTGATATTGTCTTGGTAGCCCAACTTCGGTTTGCCTGCATTCCGGCCGCCTGTGCTCGGCTGCCCATACAGCGGTTGTTTCTGGATTCTCGTCGTATCCATACGGCGCGCATGTCCAAGCGACCGGAGGTGTCGCAGCAATGGCATGCAGCCCATAGTGTAAACTTCGCAACGGCGGATCACATCAGTGTCCGGCACATTGTCCCACCAGTGGATGTGCAGAATCCGGCGAAGGCACTGTTGATGGAATCGTTCCAGAAACCGGATATCCTTTCTGTACAGTGTCCACGTTTCCGATCCATAGATAAGGACCGAGAGAACCAATACCTTGATACTAACAGCGAGATGATGGTTCTTCCACACGCGATGTTCCAGTTTCACAAAAGCCGCACTCGCTTTCGCCACACGAGCGCACAGTTCGTCGGTGATGCGCAACTCGGTTGACAATGTACTCGCGAGGTAGCAGAACGCTGACATGTTCTGTAGTACTTCATCTGCAATCCGTATTTCTGGCCTGCACATGGGCTGCACTCCCTGTGCCGGCTGAAATAGGCATACAGCCTCGCCTGTGTTTATGCGGAGTCCGAATTTGGTCGCCGTGGAAGCTAATACAATTGTTATGCATTACAGTTCTTCCTCTGTATGTGCAAACAACGCACAGTCGTAAGCAAACAGCAGCATACGCATGATTGTCTCACGCACTAGGATTCTTGCTCCAACACGGCGGACGTTAATCAAACCCCCATCGATGCGGTGCTCCAGATGCACAACGTATTCACAAGTGTTGAATGCGCACGACATCACAACAGTCAGATAGATATTGAACATTGTAGGGGCTAAGACGCATCCTTGCTTCACACCTGAATGACGTTTGTATTGTGCGTTCTTTTGTCCCTCCCCGTCCACATTGCCTCCTCCTCTAACCACGATTTCAGTTCATAGGCATTACATGACTTCTGCGGCATAATACTTGGCTGTTTGCTCTCCGGAAGGCTGTCCATCCGTTACTGGTGTCTCAATCGGCGTGCCTCTGTTTCACTTTTCTTTTGTATGGCGGCATCATTGCTGTGGTGTTTTACACCTGCAGCTAGCGTGTATAAACAATACAACCTGACGGAGATCTCCTTGTAGGGACGGAACCGAGTTTTCATTTCCTTGGGCACAGAATGAGAAGCTACTTTGATGACAGAAAAAAGATTAAGGTTGTAATCATACCATTTAAACAAAGCAACTGATGTAGGTAAATCATTTACCATACGTTGTGACGTTCTAAGAAGATTGCTGAACGACGGGGTTATTTATTTACCTTCATTTCAGCAGCTGTACATATGGGTAGAGACAGATAGAATGGAAGATTTATCTGTTGTTGTGTGAGGTGAACATGATTGGCAATTGTCAACCGGCGCAGGTATTTTGGTATAACTGTACGCTAGACGTAAGCGAGTAACAGGAAAAACGAGTGCGAATCTTTTGAAATTGGGGTGATGATCTTGGAAAGATAATCGATTGGCTTCACCGTGCAGCCTGAGATGAGAACAACATGGGAAGCATAGACGAGTTAGAGAAGAACGAATGGTAAAAGCGAATTAAGATGGATAGATTCAGTGAACGTTTCCTTCTCGGCTCACACTTTTTGGTATGGCTGCAAGCTAGGCGTAGCAGAGTAAGCAGAATATGAAGGAGTGGAGACAAAAATGGTTATCTCAATCTCAGTTCGCAATTCCTCTGCAGTCCACACTTGTTGGTGTGTCTGTGAGTTCTGCTTTCCCGAGTGAAAAAGGAAGGTGGGTCAGGTGAAGCAAAGTGAAGGGAGTTCTGGCAAGAATATATCTTTTTTCCTATACACCTCTTCAGGAGGGCTTGACCAAGTGAATGCGATGTACGTTGCACATTTCATGTATCTTTGTTATCAAGTAATATTTTTTCATTGCAATTTAGTTGCAACATTGTTTGTACGTACTGCACCGTCAGGAATTTTGAAACTGCTCTTTTAAACAGCGGTGATGAGTCGCTTGCTGTTATTTCATTAGGGAGGCTATCCCAGATCTCAGTGTATCTGTTTAGGAACCATTCTCTTTGGACATTGGTTTTCGTTTTGAACACCGGGAGTTTGTTCCTGGTATCTCTAATTGCGTAACCAAATTCGTTTTTGAAGTAAATCTTGATATTTGGCGCGAAAACGCGCTTATGGATCAAATAAAAAATATGATACTTCACGCTTCATGTTTCTTAACCACAGTGGCTCCAGTTGTAGCATCTTACAACATTCAGAGTAGTTAAGTTAAGACGAAGCGTTAAATATGGCCTTTGTGAATGATCTCTACAAGTTTTCTAGGCAAATGCGGTCACGTTTCCTGCTGCTTGCAAATAAACTCGAACAATACCTTAGTACAGGGCGAACGCAGGCCTTAAACAAGTTCAAGTTAAACAAGTTCACACATCGAAATTGACGTTAAGCTAAGTTCTGAGCTTCTTCTTGATCTGACCGTTATGAATGCAACTTGTTCACCAAAATTCAGTGTTAGAGTACCGGATACCTATGTGTCGTGTAATCTTATTACAGAGGATGGGTTTACCACCAAAGTGCATTCGGCGGAAGTTCGCACTTGCATGTTCACACACTACACTTGTCCGCTGAGAAAGACATTTTGCCAGTCAGTCCATCACGATTCCAAGGCCAGTAGGTCTATGTGAACGTTTTCTTGCGTGTCGCTCAACCATCGGATATCGAAGGTGTGTAATATTTTTATATCATCCGCAAAGATATAGGGTGTCCCAAATTTCATTTTTTCCGTTATATTATTGATATACTTTAGGAACAGCCATGGACTTAGCACACTTCCTTGAATCACACCGCTTTTGATCTTTATTGGTGAACACAGTATATCCTATTTGTACCTACTGCGTACGATCAGATAGGTAAGATTTGAACCATAAGTGCAATGGATCAGTGATCCCGAAATTAGTTAGCTTCACAAAGTGGTTGTTATGCGGCACTTCATCAAACGCCTTCTGCAAATCAATAAAGAGAATGATGGCCGCTTTTTTATTGTCAATGGGACTTGTCAAATGGTTTAGAAAAGATAGATGACAAGTCCGACATCAGCGTCTTTGCGGAAACCCGTGTTGAGCTGGGTTTCTTAAATTAAATCACAGCAAGTGCATAACAGTTTTCTCTTTCACACTCCTTTCCACTATTCTTGAAATAATCGGAGTGTGGCTTATTGGACGGTACTTTTTCATGTCTCGTTTTGAACCATTCTTATGTCTAGGTACTATAACAGAGAGTTTCTATTGATTCGGGAATATACCTGAATTCCTAGATAAGATAAACATATTTAGCACCAAAAGTGATGTATCCCGGTTACCAAACTTATCGGAGAAGTTGGTAGACCATCAGATCCAGGATGGAACGAAAATCCCTAACCGACCAACGTGAGCTTGAATGACATCGTAATCGAAATGCACTGTGCTAAGTTTGCCAACATCAGAAGGAGCGCTAATCGTATGTGTGCTGCTTGAGGTAGTAAACAAGGTGGAAAAGTGTTCATTCATGGCGTGGGGTCCCCGGTCATAGATAGGTCAGGTAGTACGATGCATGATACCAATTTAGTTTGACTCTCAGTCGCTTGACCAAGGCTTTAGATTTATTGTCATTTATCAATGTTCGCTTCTCCTCTGTTAGTAGCCTTGCGGCACGAATCGATCGCAACTGGTCAAAGGGCTTATCCTGTCGGATAAGTAAGGACAAGTCGCGAGTCTGTCTACTTTTGAGCGAATTATTTTCACCGTACGCAGTAGGCATGCTTCGCGCGTAGTTTTCGTGAAAACCTTATCGGATCGCAGTACGAGTGGAGCAAGGTTATGAAAGCAGTGTTAGATATTTGTGTACGTTTCATCTGCTGCAACCTGTAGCTCTCTGGCAAGAAAGCAGATCCAAGTTCATTTTTCGCAGCATTATAGCACATGTGTTCCAGTTTACATTTCTAAAGTCCATGAAGAGATCTGTTAGTTGTCTTGTGTTACAAGGTGGGACGGAATCGAGGCCGCCAAACTGAGGTATACGACCCTATGATCACTACCTGGGAAACGAGATAATACATCGACCAATGTGGGATGTACGTCTTGGACAAAAATGAGATCTAAAATAGTTTTCCCTGGTAGATTTATGAACCACTTGGGACTATCCTTGGGCCCGGACTTCGGCGACGAAACTCACCAGCTTTGTTGATGCTGTTTACTCTGGCCATGAAATCTCTGGTAACTTATAGTCACCTCCGAGTATCTTTTGACTGAAGCGTAGCTCAGACACAACTTCAAAAGCAGATGTGAGGTGTTCTAAAAGTAACGCATCATAACAAGGTATATTGTAAGTATATCCAATCAAAGTTAGAGAGTAATTCATTTCAATAGCGATCCACACAGATTCATTTATGATATTGAGTTTCGGGTCTACTATTACTTGAGTTCGGATTTGGTCGCGTGCATAAATAGCGCACCCGCTTCCCTTAACAACCAGTCAGATGTTCATGAATGGTGAATAGCCCACTATTTGGTAGAACTCTTTTGGAGTGTGGCGGTCATGCCAGGTTTCAGTTACGAGTAGCAAATCAGGAGTTGAGAGAGTAAGCAGATGGCGCAAAGAGAGCGGCATTGGTAAGAAGCAACTTGATAGCGCCTTGCTGGTGGGGCATATTTAGTACTTCATTGATAAATAGGGGTATGGCATAGCTGCTGCATACAGCAGTTAGTCAGAAGTGTGGTCATCAACATTAGATAGAGCCAGATAAGGGAATAGGGAAGTAAATGTCATCAATGAGATTCCCAGATGGACTGATGCGCAACCAAGAGGTACAGTAAAACAGTGATGTCTTATCGCTAGTGTGTTCTATGGATGCCGTCTGCTATATGTGAAGTTGGCCTTACAGAGCTGTTGGTGGTCGCACAGCGTGTGAATGAGACGAGGTGTTAGCTGCAGCCTCTGCTTGTCCTCGTGGCTTAAGACTGGACCGATCCGATCTTCTCCTGTCCGAGGTATGTGCGAATTCCCGAGGGATGTTCCTTACTCTAACTTTGGAATGCGGTAATACCACACATTCGCTGATGGCGTCTGACGCGACCTCATCAATAATATATCAAGTAAATCCCGCTGTTCGGCTTTCGTAATAGTGTTCAAACTGTTTTAGCAAATTTCCATACAATAGTTTGATTATCATCCAATTACTCAACCTTAGGCAGATGTAGCTGTATACTCTGCTGTGGTGATAAGCTATTTAATAACAATCTGTCCTCACACATCTCGGTTGCCGCCATACTGCCTTACAAATCAATTGTTACCGTGCACCGATTTCTTTTTCGATGAAAGTTACTGAGACAATACCGTACCATCACAGTTGGACGAACTTACTTCCACGTCAATCCAGATGATTAGCCACATTTTATTCAAACTTTGGCAGGCGCCTTTGCCCTTCCCCCCTTAACCTCGATAGTAACTGCCTCTACCTAAGCACACCTGAGTTCCATATGACGGACGAAAAACGGCATATAGAGGCACACCCAATCTCATGACTAACATGTCGAGCAACAACAACAGTACATCAGCCTTTTGAACTGATGCTTCGCTGCCATACAACCATGATGACCTGCGAAATAAAGAATAATAAGAGGGAGAGAAGGGGGACTTACCTGAAAACCTTAATGCCCTAAGCAAACATTCAGAGTCAAGGCGCCTACACCTTGTGTTAACAACATACCGTCACAAACAGCTGGCTATCGTGCAAAGATAAGGCCGCATCGGCGAGACAGCTTCCTTGAGGTTTTCACTGCCCCACGTCATAATCGGCCATTGCCCCGTGGATAACTGAACACCAAACACACTTTAAACAAGAAGTCCGATTAGGAGACGGCAGCAGATGCGCCACTGGTGTCGCTTGTGAGCCATGTCCTGTCAAGTCTCGAGTCAAGCACAAGGCGAGTCACGTCGACTCCAGTCCGGAAGGCGAGACGGACCAACGGTACCCAGTTGGGTCGTCAATGACTTCATTTCTTTCTACCAAGTCAACTTCTCTCCACCGCGAGCCTTGCGCCACCCTACACCTGGCAGACTAAACAAAGCCCTCCTACTTAAGCGGTGACCAGGCATACGTAGCGCATGCCCGAGCCAACGCAACTTATTCAGTGCTATCTGTTGTTCTAGGGAGCTAGCATGATTATCATTACCTAGTACTCGCCTACGCACATCATCGTTGCGGACACGCTGGTGCCATCCGACTCCGGCAATGCTTCGCAGACAACGATGATCAAAGACTTGAAGGCGCCTCAGCTCTTCAGACCGAAGGGGCCAGGTTTCAGTACCATAGAGTAGGACGGCTCTCACTGTGGCCTTGTCTACACGGCCTTTCAAGCGCAGGGAAACTCTTTTGTCGCCAAAGATGCTGCAGGTTCAAGAAGGCAGCTCTGCCTTTGCAATACGTGAGCTGACGTCAGTTTCTATGCGCCCATCGTTGCTGATGCAGCTGCCAAGATAATTGAATTGATCAACCACTTCGAGTTCCTCGTTAGCAAGGATCAAGGGGTCATAAAGTGGCTGGTGGTCCTGCAGCAACACTCTGCACTTCGAAGGTACGAAGCGCATAATAGGACCACTTTAGACAGGCTATTCAGTGTTGATTGTGCCGCCGCAACATCGTCGAAAAGCAAGACGATATCTTCCGCATAATCAAGATCAACTAATATTTCACCAGGAAGCACTTCAATGCTTACATCGTGAGATTCCGCAAGGGAACATTCCATCATAGAATCCATGACGAAGTTTAACAAAAATGGGGAGATCGGACAACCCTGACGAACGCCACTTGCAGTCGAAAAGCTCTCCGACAGGTCACCGTAGACTCTGACGCGGCCTGTAGTGTTCGAGTACAGAGCATGAAGGATATTCACATATTTCGTAGGAATACCTTTCCGCTGAAGTATTTCGAACAGAATCGATCGATCGATTGAATCGAACGCGCTCTTGAAATCGAGGAACGCAGCGTTTGTCGGTCTGCGGTATGCGTGGCGCTGCTCTATCACCTGCCGCAAAGTGAATATATGGTCTATACAGCCCCGTCTTGGGCGGAAGCTTGCCTGCTCTTCTCTAATCCGAGTTTCCCGTTCCGCAGTGAGGCGAAGAACGATAATCGTGGCCAATAATTTTGTCACAATTGGCGTTAGGCTAATACTCCTGTGGTTAGAACAGTCTGTGCGACTGACCCTCTTGTATATTGCCACTATAGTCGATTCGCTTTATTTAGCCGGGGTACTATCTTCCTTCCAGATACATTCGAATAGGGAGGTCACTGCTTTGCAGAGGACCTCACCCCCATCCTTGAATAGTTCAGGTGGTAGGGAATCCGGGCCATCGGCACGAAAGCGATTGAGGTCTGTGATCGCGTTTCGGACCTCGGCCTCCGACGGAGGCTCTAAATTAACCGTCCATGGCTCGTCCTGCATCACCTGAGTAGGAAGAGGTCCGGCAGCAAAGGGCCACTTGAACTGATCTTAAAAGTATCCCGCCCAACGAGCCATACGGCGCTCCTTAATGTGTATCAGTGCACTAGCGATGTCTCTGATTGTCTCACTGACGCCTGGTTTCCTGGGATCAGTGGTGCGGATAAGCTGGAAGAGCTTGCGGTAATTACCTACTGCTCCTGCCTTCTCCATTTCTTGAGCCCGAGTGGTCCACAAGGCTTCCTTGTCAGCACGCAGGCTCCGCTTACGTTCGCGCCTAATAGCCCGTCTGGTCACATTGTGTTCAGAGCCAGCCGGGAGGTTTCTTCTAGATTTCAACATGTTCACCGACTTCTCGGATATCCAGGGACTGGTGCGGTAACGATGGAGAGTGCCACAAGCAGATGCTCCTGCGTCGTGCATGGTGGCCTAGATTCTATTCCACTGAAGCTCAGTGTCAATAAAACAAGACTGCGAAAGTTCGGTACGCAGTGTGTTTTAATAGGCTTGCCAGCCAGATAGCTGAGACGATTTCTCATTTGCAAATCGGAAGAGACGCTTGGTGCGCCTCCCGATAAAGTTCATGGAGAAACGACAGTGTACCAAGGCATGGTCGGAGTCGACGCAGGTACTCCAGTACTAGAGGCAATCCAGAATGGAACTACGCCACCTGTAACTTATGACTACGTGGTCAATGTGGGTCCATCGCTGGCCACCTACAGGAGGACGCCAATTGGCACTTCGGCGCCCACTGTGTCTAAAAGCAGTGCTACTAAGAAACAACTGGTGCTCCGCACACACTTGTAGCAGACGCTCGCCGTTGTCAATCCGTTCGGAGTTAAGCTCATAATTACTACGCAGTTGAGCTTCTGCCAGTACTATAATATCTGAACTAGTAGAACTGCGTAGAAGCACGTTCAGTTCGTGATAGAATATGTGATTGACAGTATTAGAATTGCAGTCGGTGGGAGCATAAGGGGAAATCACAAACAGCGTTTTGTACTACTTCGTGAATCACCTTTAGCTGATGTCGTCAAACGGGCTGCACATAAACGGCTGTTGACCGGAGTCCAATCAACCAATGATGGCTCAGCCTTGGAACTTAGAATGATACCTACCTACACCAGCTTGACCCGTGAGTGCTGCATCGGCGTCTCCGGATGCGTGCAACCAATAACGAGAGGACAAGCCGAGTGCAGTTACTTCAACAACCCCATTAGGGTCATTGATCCTAGTTTCGGACACACAACACACATTCATACCCAGGGTGTCCAAGGTGCATGCGAGTGCAGCCTGTTGACCTGTTTGTCTTAGAGTGCGAACATTGAACGTCGCCATGGAAACGGGACAGCGTGGCCTTATAAGGATTTTTGCCGATAGGCGTCGGATATGTGTTGTGGGATGGTGGCTGCAGATGGTTCTACTTCAGTGGCACTTTGGTTGCTGTCAAGTAAACTGGGAATTATAGTAAGAGGGTTTGTAATAGGGGTCGCGATGGGAGTACGAGAAACAGGTGGAAAATAAAGAAGGGAGGCGCCAGCAGTAGCATGTTTTCACTTATTCGCCCTGCTGTATGCAGCAGATAAGGCGACCCTTGATAATCTGCGCGACGGCCGATGCAGGATGAAGTTTAGGTTTGAAGAAAATGTCATGGTTGTATGTGGGCTGAGATACTGCCAGCGCGCCCAGACCTAGACAGGAGGACGATTAGGGTCCTCAACCAAAGCATTTGGCTCTAAAGTCCGTGCGCAAGACAGCAGGGAGGTGGCCCGGATTTAGTTTCACAGGACCAGGAGACTGGGTTTGTCTGATCTCTCACCATTGACCAATTTGGTGGGAGTAGCTCTCAAGGGGCCAGGAGGCACCACCCAGTATAGCTCAATGGGTTAATGAAGTACGCAAACCGTCGCACGACGTTAAGGTCCAGTCTCGTTGCGACGGCACATGTGGAGCAGAACACGTAGTATCAGCAACATAAAAATCGCTAGTCAGTTGCTTGCCGAGATTGTTCGCTTTACACGGATGACCTAACGTGGACACTTGCAAGGAAAGTTGTTGCGTCTTGAACCCCGAAATTCCAAGCTGCACTCCAAAGCGAGGAAGCGTTGTAGAGTACTTGGCTCCACGGATAATTGTGGATCGTTACACTCAATTCTTTACTCGAATACAAAAACGAATGTGGAATATTGTAAGCAGCAAGCATTTGGTAGCCTGGAGCTAACACGGCCCCAGCTGAATCAAAAACTGCAAGCCGTTCCTTAATAATCGCCACACAACAATCAGCACTCTTAGCAGCACAGCATCTTACCATGTAACGCCTTTCATATTCACACCGCCCTGTGTCTCTCACACGGATACCATTTCGTTTTTTGCTCAATACATTGCTCCTCGAGTGTCGGTTTCTGAGGGGCTCAAAGCATTAGCTCTTGCTGTGCTTTGCTCCAAACATAGGGTAACGCCTTCTCTGTGCCTTAATTCGCACGGTGATGCAAACCTTGTGAGTTACTACAACTTAACTATCATCGCTACTAAGCTAAGCTGTGTTTCACCCCTATTCTACATGACAGTTCTCTGTCAGTGTACTCTTTTTTTTGCTGACTTCCATCATACTAGACTTGGGGTAACCATCAAGAGTAAGTGAACTGGATGCCAAATACCGTTGAACCCGACGTTTTGAATTCGCTGTTTCCAATTTGCCTTCTAAGCCGATCTGCCACTTGGTGGGCAATGGTAATTCCCGCCTGAACAAGCTCTCTATCATGTGGCCATATTGTTTCACTGAACCCTATGACCAACTCTTGAGAATGGAAGACTATTTTTAGATACAATAATGCGCTAGATGGGCAGGCTCTCCCAGGTGCTCGCTTTTGCAGTTATTAATTATCCTGTCCAACGAACACCTCTATGACAGATTGAAGAAGTTACTCTACCTGGGAGTGTTACTTATAACCCCGTTAAAAAGGCCTGTTTTGCGGCTCGATCTGTGCTTGTTTATCAGTACTCGTACTCCTGTGGTACACGATACATGGCGCCTATTTCATCGAATTTGCGATCACATCCCGAAGTGGTTTCCTAGAGCCGAAGCGAGGTCTTCTAATAGCTCCTTTATGTTACACCTCTTAGAGTGCGGTCACGTAGACCCAGGAAACGGCTCAGGATCATCTACTCTATTCCTGAGTGTTTCTCGCGTGGGTTCTGAAAGCATCTCCTATCTGTTGCGGAAGCTATCCATACCCACCACTCTAGGCCGGAGTTGTGCGTACGAAAGCCATTTATGCGTTCCTTACCTCTACTCTGATGCGATCCTTTGATTTGTGCTCCAGTTAACCTTTGGTTGCGAAAAGGATTTGCCCTTGTACATAATCCGCTACCTTCAGTGACCCCGTGACTTATCGATTTGTCTCCATTGGAAATAATCACTGCGCAGCCGTATCCGGCACATTTAGCATGCAATCGTCATCATGTAAAGTCTGGATCTTGTGAGAGTTACCGAAAAGAATTATTTGCTCGGTATCTGCCTCTTTTCGACCCATTCCATTAAATTGTAATTTTTGGATTGCTGAAGATTAGCATCCTTCATTTATCACCAATTGGATACACACACATTTTTGTTCTTGCCTGACATCACGATTAGGCGGAATATTGATTTCTGATATATTTTTCGGATAGTGCGACATTTCCGGGTACACGCAATATCGCACAACAATAAACACAAGAGCGCGAATTCGTAGGAATGTAGTGACTTACCGTTGTTATAAAGAAACTGCCATGAATGCTGAGTTTGTAGGTAATAACGCGAAAGGTATGTAATGTTATATTCACCGCTACAGTTAGACTGTTCCTTTCTGCCCACTCACCGCTGAATAAGTCGTTTGCCCCGAAGGGCAGGCTGCTCTTTGAAGACTTGTTCTGTTGTTCCTCTCTGTTATTTCCATGCGACCTCAACGTTATTTGCCCATCGATTTAGATGTGTTTACCCATTTGAGCGTCTATCACACTCACTGACATTCGCATGTTTGAACATCTTCCTTTCCCTTTCTTCACCTTATGTTTAATCAGTACCTTATGGATAGTCATACCGTCATTCAGTTGTCGCTTAATGATTTTTTGCTGTGCTATGGGCCACAGCCACATATAGACCGAGCGGCAAGTTATGATTGTGTCTCGGAAGCTGGCCCTGTTCTCTGTACTAATGTATTCGGTTGAAAAACGTTTATCTACTGCTTGTGGATTATTATCGACAATTTGATTTTATCCAGTTTGTCTATTCATTCCTCACTCATTGTTATACTACCGTTGATATCGAAGTATCACGAGCCGAGCTGTTAAATCTCCAGTTACCTACTCTTATGGTCAACTGAACTTTCTGAAGAGTTGATTCGCCTCAAGCTTGACTTATCTATAAGAGGACTCAATTGTATCAGCTCAGCTCACCTGAGTGCCGCAGCGTATCCCCGTGATTCATTGCATTTGTCTGTTTTCAATGAGGACCGTTCCTTTCACTTCATCTGATCTACTCGCGTATGTTTTGCGCCTTCCGCTTCCACAGATTTTATTAATCAGCACACTTTATCGGGGTCCAGTTCCGAATTGTTCAGGGGTGAGCTCTCATCGCTTCTCACTCCACCCTTTCACCGAAGCATGCGCAGCTTCTCATACCCGTCTGCCTCATCCCTGTCGCTTTACTTCACTACCAGTCAGCATTTGATCCGCTTTCTTGTTACTGAACAAGTGCATTTACGCTGCTGCCTTTCGTTCGCACACCTGATGCAATTCTGAACTAGGTCTCCGGTATCGCTTCCCATGCGCTCCCTGAGCGGTCAAGTCGATTTTGGTCGCTCCTACATCACCTTTATCTCATTGATAGCTCTGCACACACCCTGACAGCCTTGCCAACACATTTTCACGTCCTAGTCTTCAGCTGGTGCTTTGTTAGTTTCGCAACAAGGTCCACCGTTATGGATACGCTTCTTTTCATGAACCATTCTGTGCACTTGTAATCAGAAAACACGAGTGCGCCCTCATTCGTGTTCGTGAATGATCGCAAAATCTACTAATTCACTTATTGTTTGAAGCATTGGCTCTTTAACTTATGTGTCGATATAATGTCCATCATACATAAAAAGTTATTTTTGATAAACTACATTTTTCTATGATTTTTGGGCCTGTACGTTAATGTATGAACACCTGTGTGTGCTACGATAACACGGGCCATCAGTTTAGAATCACTGTAAAACCTTACGTCACAGATGATCTCCTGCACTGATTGTAATTCGCAAGTGGTTTGCTTGTGTGATTCAATTCTGACTGGCCCATATAGTCGAATCGTCACAACCTTGTCGGTTTCCGATCTCCGCCTACGGATACGCTTTGATCGATCGCCAGGCGCTTGGTTAAGCATTTTGAACAGTTCAGTTGAATGTATGAGATGGTTTGTTGATTTTAACCACTTTTTCTCTTGCCTCACCTTTTGCACTCGTGTCTGTTCTGCTGCACTTATCTGGCTTCACTCCTTAAGCTAATGTCCTCAGTAATTTCTTACTTCGTCTGAAGCTGACTCGGTTATTTCCCTGCGACAATAACACCCTAACTGTCGCATTTTAACTTTTGCTGCTCTTACTTTTCATCTCACCTGGAAGCTCTTTAGGTTGCCGTCTTCGGAACACAGTAGTCTTTCACTGTTCAGCTTAGCTGGACAGTTTCTACTCACAAATTAGCAATTTGCGTATCATAGCATTTTTTGCGCAGATATTTCCCAAGTCTCGTATCAGAGATCCTTCCTTGAATTAACTTTTGCCAGGTCACAGGTACATTACTTGGTACCAATCCCTTGTTCACTGCATATTCTATCTTTATATTTCTATTTACTCTTTGAGCTCCGTTTTCTCCATCGATTGCTATCATAGACGACTTCTTAACCTGTCTCTCCCCTATCTCCTTTCCTCCTTTTTCCATGCCAGTACTCTACTTCGTTTTATTAATGCTGGTAGCTTGATCATCCATTTTGTCACGTTTCCAAATCGATTTTGCTTAAGCTGATCCGGACAGATATGTATCACAAACTCTTCCGATTGATTTTATAACAATCACGCTTGGTTTCATCCGCTTACTTGATCGTGTCCACTGAGGTCATGTTCGTGTCAACTCATTCGCTTTAAAAAGAAAATCATAGTACTGTACATTCGTTCCTCAGATAAGCTAGCGAACCGATGCTTTTGACACACTACCCTGTCAAGTTACCCTTCACTCAGACCCACCAACACTGTCAAAGTAACAGTGGGTTATATATATATATATATATATATATATATATTCGCAACCTGCTCACGTATAATGCGCCATCAAAACCATGGCGAAATGAAGGGGAGAAACGAAGTACAGCATGAGAAGGAAACGCTTTTTTCGGTTTTACACACACCATTTTGAGATCTTCTCTTTGTTTTGGAGTTTTATGTTCGATGGGACCTTCACTAATACATAACGCGGTTGAACAACACTATCTCCACTGTTGTCTGTTGCGCACCATAGCCTCCAACATTTGTAACCACTGGCAGTCCAAATCGCGTGGTCCCCACCCTGGAACGCGGACCGGTCCGATGGATGCTAATCCTGAGGTTGCCTTCTTCATACTTCTTCTCCATGTCATTGGTTGTCCACCGCAGCACTTTTTCCTACTCCTAGGAGAACAGCTTCTTGACTTGGAGTATGCAGACGACATTTCCCTCATCTGTGACAGCTCCCAGACTTGACAACCCTCGCTGGACAGATTAGCACTGACTGTCAGCCGCTTCGGGTTTTGCTTTGCACCATCGAAATGCAAAGCGTTCCTCCAGGATTGGCAGGGATCGCCTCCTGTGCTGACCCTTGGTGGGGATCAGCTAGAAGTCGCTCGGAAATTCAACTACCTAGGAACTTGTATCAGCGCCCTTGGAATCGAAGACGCGATCACGAACCGTATAGCAAAAGCTCGAAGTGCTTTTGCTAACCTTCGCCACCTATGGCAGCGGCGCGACATCACTCTTACCCTGAAGGGTAGAGTGTACAATGCAGCGGTACGTTCGACCTTACTGTATGGTTGCTAAACCTGACCCCTAAGGTCGGCGGACATGAAGAAGCTAGTTACCTTCGACCATCGGTGCTTTCGCAGTTTGGCTCACATGTGGTGGGAACACCGCGTGAGTAACGAGCGTGTTCGACGCCTTGTTTACGGCACAGGAAAAGGAACTGAACCGCTCAGCACCGTTATTTCCCGCACCAGGCTCCGATGGCTGGGCCATGTGTTGCGCATGCCAGTCCACTGACTTCCACTACGTGCGTTGTTTGCTCACCAGGGATGTGGATGGAAGAAGAGGAGGGGTGGCCAAGCGATGACTTGGTCGAGAGGAATGAAGGCCCTCACTTCTGAGCTGGCCTCGGTTGGAGCGTCACGGCTCCCTGGTTGGGGTCCAAAAGGCGGTGAACACGTTTGGCTGGATACACTTGCTGACATGGCAAGGAGCCGACCTCAGTGGCGTTCGTGCTGTGAGTTTCTTTGTCCCTCCCCATCCCTTTTAGCCTCCCCCTCCACCCACGATCTCATTTCGTAACGTAAAACATAATAATTTTTCTTTTTGCCTAGTAGCCGGCTGGTAGCTTACCGGAACAATGCCTATCCGTTGCTGGTAGCTCAGCTGGCATGCAACTGTTTTATTTGTTTTCCTTTTCATTTATGAATTGCGGCATAGTAGCTGAGGTGTTTCCCACCTCTATCTGACGTGTATAATGATGATGATGCAGCACTTTTTCCAGTCGCGCACGGGGAGCGCAAAAAACGCTCCATGGAGAAAGCGATACACAGGCATACACAATACGTGGCCGAACCAACGCATGCGGTGTCTGAGAATAATGGTTTGGAGCAATGGATTGTTTGCTCCAAACACTCGCTCTCGGACTTCTGCGCTAGTCACGCGATGCTGCCGCCACACTCGAGTAATTCTACGTAGACAACGATTGTCGAAAACTGACAATCGTTTTATGTCTTCCCAGTGGGTTGACCAGGTCTCCCAGCCATACAAGAGGACTGCACGGACAGAGCCAATGTACACCCTGCTCTTGAGTTTGAGACTGACGTCGCGACGTCGCCATAAGTGTTTCATTCTGATGAACGCAAAGCGGGCTTTTGCAATCCGTTGTAAGACCTCATCTCCAATATAGTCCTTCAGTTTTGATGCATTTCTTTAGATAAGTGAAGCAGTGAACTTGTTCCAGGACGTAAACGCCTTCTCTATTTGCTGTGAGCCTGCGGAGTAGAACAGACAAGCAAGTCTTGGCGGCAACAGAGATCAACGAAATTCCGCGATAATTGGCGCAATCCTTGCGGGAACCTTTCTTGTGAATCGGGACAATGACCGATTCTCTCCATGCAATTGGGGTTTTTTCGTCAGTCCAAATTCGCGTGAACTGTGATAGCATTTCGTTGACAAACGCATTCCCGCCATCTTTGATTAGAGCCGGGGGTAGGCTGTCAGGACCTGGTGCTTTATAACGCTTCAAATATTGGATTATGCTTCGGATCTGGTTCTGTAGGAGCATCTGTGGCAATAGGCCTAGCACCATCCGATGGAAGCGGAAGTGTCACAGTGTGCTGTGCTGAGCTGTTAAATTGGAAAGCATAGTACTCTGCCCAGCGACTCAAACGCCTGTGCAGGTTGGTGATTTTCATGCCGTCTGACTCACTAATCATCTGACTTACAGCGTGTGAATTACCACCAGTGGTCTCGATGAGGTAAAATAAACTGCGATAGTTTCCAGTCGATGCAGCGGCTTCCATCCCAGCAGTTCCTTTTGGTTACCAGGATTCACAGTCAGCAGAGGCTTGACTTCAGCTGTTGAGAGATAGACCGACGAAATTCATTGTGCTCCGCACCGGTAGGCACAGCCCGTCGACGATCCAGCGACTTCGAGGATATTACCGAAATCCAGCTTCTGGTTGTGCAGCAGGTGAGCTCGCATCTGGACAAGTCGGTGGACAGCATTCTTTGTTGCAAATTTGACCAGTATTGATCAACATCCAGAGCGTGGAGTAGAGCGAGATTTTCGCGAAGCTTCTATGGATACTGCGTTTTCACCGTTGGGTCCTCCAACTTGTGAGTGTTGAGTCGGGTATGCTTAGCCCCGGATGAACCGCCGAAATGCATGCAAACTATCGCACACCCCAATACATGATCGGTTTCAATACACGTTGACCAAAATATTCGGCAGTCGCGTACACCGCCGCACAGACATGTTACAGACATTACCTAGGCGGTCCGTTGGGTTGTTGACTTGCTGCATCTTGTACATTCTAGTGCTAACACTTCAATGACATGTGGACACATCTCGTCAAACAGGGACGACGAGTATTGCTACGAGATGTGCTGTCCTTGCCTTTCTCCTGCCGATAATAATGTTCATAAGTTTCCGCCTTTGCAATTAATTATTACGAAGCAATCATTTTGACACGAACCATCAGAATTAAGCCTGGTAACTCTGACCTCCCTCCAGTGTTTTTATGCTTCGCCGGTGTTGCATGCACAAAGGATCGAACGACTCTGTTGCCTGCGTGTCTTCATCTTATGATCCCAGATTCGGTCCACTAAACCCGCTCGAGCTGTGGCATCTACATACTCCGCTATTCGTTACTGCTCATTGCAGCCTGGCCTTCCTTATCCATCTGGTCTGATTTCTCAATTTCAACTACCTGAATTGTTTGTGCCGATGCATTTTTGACCTAGACATAGTGGCCTGCTTCTTGGCCTCTGCACGCTCGGCGAGCAATTCCATTTTTAACTGGCACATCATAACATGATTCACGGATATTGATCTTGACGATCCATTTGGGTGTGCAGTTTTCTTATCATTCTTCTGCATAGCTTTTCTTAACTGCACACTTGTGTTAGTCTTGATGGATTAGCTTGTTTTGCTTATGCGATCGAAATTTTTATGTCCATTGTTGTCACGATCGTTCACATCATAAGTATTTCTTTTCCGTTTTCCTTCACTCGGTGAGCAATCTAACTATTCTGTGTCCTACAATCAGCGAACGTAGGAATACTGGTACTGCTCAAACAAAATTTAATGGAAGGTTTTTTAAAGGTACCCAGTGGTTGTCTGCTTCTCCACTCTTAACCGTGCTCGCACTCATATTATAAACTGCTTTCATTTACACAATTCCACCGTTTGTACCCCGTTTAGCATATCCCTTGCATGCTTTCAGCAGCCCTCGTCATTGCTCGGTGTGCGTGTTGCCTACTAATAATGCATCACGCACATTTTGCTTTCGCGTTCAGCCATGTATCATCCTTTTGCTGAAAGCAAAACCCGATCAGTGGCATGTGCCGAAGTTCTGTTTTCCCCATCACTTTCCACCATCCATATTTCCCTTAATTCCTCCCATATGTTTGTTCAGCCAAAGGATACAACGTTTGCCAGGCGTTTGCCAGTGGGGACACTGTGATCCATTCTGAACATACGTTTAACCAAGTAGCAAACCACTATTTGAGTGGCGTCGCTCCCCATCGAGAAATCGAATTCTTCTTCGCCAGTGACGCGAGGCAAGTGTGGCGCTACTTTGCTTGCACTTCTCATTCTTCCTTTTACCCCTTTAATTCACTTGTTTTTAGCTCGTTCTCTCATTGCTAACCTCCTTACTAACCCATCTACGCTCTACACTTTTTGTAAGTACGACGTTTACAGCCGCTTTCCAAACACACCCACATAGTATGACACCATTTATACTCAGCTGTGCCTGGATAGCCTACTTTGTACTATCGCACTTTGGCTTTGGACTTATTACATTTTGCCCGACTGATTTGGCCGCACCTTAGGTTGTATAAATTCTCCCCCTTGTCTACTAGATGTTTGTTTCCCAATCTGCTTCCGACTAAGTGGTCACATTCTTTTACATGAATGTCGTGCTATTCGGCTCGCGGAACTTGTCTCTTTGCTCAATTTCTCCCCTTGTCTCTAGGATCAAGTTTGCTTCTTTGGTTTTCATTTTATTCATCTACATACATCAAAATGGCAATCCGCTCACGAAGTTGCTTGTAGCTTCCTCCGTATCATTATCCTGAATCCCATTGATGCACATTCTCGATTGCTGCTTACTGCCTGTTCTGATGTGTTTCTGATAGGTAGTCTTAAACACTATGTCATTAGGACTACTTTAGTTCGTCAAGTCGTTTACGATCACGCATGTTCGTTACCGATGTGGAATTCCATGGGCTTGATGGAGTTCTATCACATATCGTGCACTAGATACACCGAGGCGTTTGCACGTGGGTGCTGAGATAGGCGTTGATTTCACTCGTCTAATTTGTGCTAACTGGAATGCAGCCCAAAACCCGTGGGTGGGAGCCACACCCTACGCGCTATTTCACGCTCATTCATCTATCTCGCATTCATTCTGCGGTCAATTTGGCTTTAAATCACTATCGCCAGAGGCCGGTTATCGAATATTACGTGTCAATTATGCGTTCGGTCTGAGTGCATATTTTAGCCGGAGGCACAGATGACTGATTTTGAGCTTGCACTATATCATTAACCCCACTTTGGACGACAACTGCTTTTCAACCAATCCACAGTCCACAAATTTCCATTGGCCTAACATTTGATTCCTTGTGTGGTGGCTTACCCTCAAGAGCTCATATTTTGTTGTTACTTCATACCCAGCGCACGACATCTCAAAAGACTCAGCTTGTTAATCCATTCAACTCCTTTGTCCATACCAATTTCCTATGCTACACTCAATCTTGCTTCAAGTTAACATACAACTTCTTCATGTGCATGGGTAGGCTTATCCGAATGTTATTGTACTTCGGGAAAATCATCGTTAGCTTTACACTAGTCCGGCGTTTATTTTCCTTTTCCCATTAATCACGCTTGAAAACTCGTATTCCACATTTATGACCAATATCCGTTACCTTTGTATTTGTGAACTGTTTGCGAATGTGTTTGTGTATTGCCATCTGTGTCCCAAAGCTCCAGTCGCTACCCAAATCTCATGGGAGCGGCCGATGATTCGCTGCATCACGTGGAAGCGCATGCATAGCCAGTGCAGTTGCTCCCTTCCACCCTTCTACTCATTACTATTATCATCCCTCCTTTCTCATCAATTCGATTACTGGTCATGCTACGCAGCTTCTATTGATCCATATTGTGACCGGCTTGCACCATACCCGCGAGTGGTAGATTCGTATGAGCTCGGACCTGAGTACTAAAAGGTTTGCAGTCCATCCAATAGCACTCAGACCGAAACTAGTAAGGACTAGTACACGAATTCCGGTTATGCGACGTTTGTCACGAAACTGTACCCTTTGACGGAACAGTGTGACATCATTGGCGTGTTTTTCCGTTTGAATTGGTAACCGCTAACTAAATATCTGTTTGCTTTTTGGGCAGCTGGTGTTTCTAGGTCCTTCTTCGTCGGCACACTCCGAGTAACTCTATGTGCCATCTTTAAAAATACCGAATACTCGTGTTGCATGGAAAACTCACTTTCGGTTGTGAACCCACGGCTTTGGCTGACCAACCATCCGATTAACCCTGTCCAACTTTGTCACACAACGGCTCCCTTTCACTTATGTGTTGTTTATCTACTGAAAACCGTTTTCCATCAATTTGATGAATTCACTGATTAGTCGTTGGCTTTCACATCCCGTCTTATTCCTATAGTATTTTGTGAATTTTGTTGCAAACGAATTTCAGATCATTGATATTTCACGTTGAGGTACACTTAGGAAGGATACTTCTTGTGGACGTCTGCTCTGTTGTTGCTCTCTCATCTTTGTTTGTCTATCTTTCTCTCAACTCAACCACTTTCCCCATCGCGAGGTATTTGTTTACTTTATCATTCTCTCCTTTCATGCTTTCGCTTTCATGTCAGATGAATTCTTTTCGTATAGCAACTATTGACCTATTCTCGATGCAACCATCCGGTAACCTCACCACAACATCGCTTCTGTTGTAAGGACTCACGTTTCCACTAGCGCTGCTCATGTTGTTTTTCTTTGATGCATGTAGCTGTAAGCAAACCGGCGTGCGCTTTTATTTTTCGCCGCATTCGGTTCATATTCAACTACTTAAACGTTTTTTCTGCTAGTGATACCTCCATTACAGTCATTTGCATCATTTCGTTAACATCAGCTCAATTACTGAACTTTGGATGGTACCTTGTCTCCAGTAGTAGTGTGGCGCGCTTTGCTGCACTTTGTTTCAACGAGTTGCTCCATGATGGGGCATTCCACGGCTCGGCTCTTTCTTTGCGTTCCCATAATATTTACGCCTTCGCAACTTCACATTTTGCTTGACTGTCAGACTCCTACCCAACTTGGGTAAAGTGCTCACAAAATCAACATGCGCCACCACAGTTGCAGTTCGTGAATGTGCTCACCATCCTGGCGCCCTGGTAGGTTGATGTTCTTACTAGTAGGTACCGATTGACGCCGGAAGTTAGGCTATATGCGAAGCAATTTCCTTATCTCCTCGCATTCTACCTTGTATCTCCTGTTTTACGCTTAGTGGCTTAGCGTCCTCTTTAGGCTGTTCATATTTAAGACCACAGTCACACCAGAGACGGTCGTCACCAAGCGCCATTTATGGTAAGTGCAATTTTTTCCATCTGGCTTTGCTGATGTTTGTCAGATCTGGAGAGTAGGTGCTAAACAGTTACGTCGATGATTCCTGCTTCTTTTTTGGTACAAAGACCGAGTCCACCAATCTCACGACTCCTGCTGCCATCGGCTAAATTTAAGCACCGCAAACCGGCGTCATTGATGACCGTCAGCGGTCGGACTTAGTCGTGGTGAAGATAGGCAGTGTAGTTTACGTAATGGGTACATCAGTAAACACTATATGGTCTGAAGTGCGCATTCCGAATGACAAATTGAGCTCTAGCTCACCTGAACTCTAACGTTGTATGGGGGTCCAAACCACTCGTTTCAGGTGTTTTATGCAGACAGTGTAAACGCTGACCCAGGGAAACTCACCTCCTTTGTGTGCGTCGAGTGCAATCTACATCCATAGAAACGTTTTCACTCTTCATGGGATTTCTTGTCATCATATGTATGTCATGCTGGCTCACTTTGTACTTGCATCGGCCGACATTGAACGCCATTCCGTAAATTATGAAGATTTGCATCGCACGGTCCTTTATTACTCACTTGTAACTTACATCTGCGCTGCCCTTCATTACAGTTCCCTAATCGAGCACACTGATAAGGTGATCTTTTTAGAGGATGATGATATTGCTGCTGTCAGCGACGGTCTCCTCACCATTCACCGACTTAACAGAGCGGAGAATGATTCAACGACGCGTGAGGTGGTTACTTTGCAATTGGAGTTGCAGCAAATCATGAAAGGTTCGTTGTTGACTGCACTCTCCGGGTTTCCGGTTCCATGGTCTTCTTAAAGTTGGTTTATTTATGTGTTACCACTTGCTTTCCTGCGTCATTATTGCTCTAATCAACCTTAAATTCACACCCCGGTTATGCTCCCATTAGGCAATTTTGATTACTTCATGCAAAAGGAGATTTTCGAGCAACCCGACTCCATCATGAACACTATGCGTGGCCGGGTCAACTTTGAAGCACGCACCGTGCATCTCGGTGGTTTGGTGGAACATATGACCGTTATTCGACGTTGCCGACGCCTCATCTTTATCGGATGCGGCACCAGTTTCCACAGTGCGGTCGCCGTACGTAAGCATTGTGTTTGTGTAAACCTTTGTTCAATTTCATATTTCTAATGCACTGAATTTTGCCCGGTCATCAACGTTATGGGAGATACCAACACCGAAACTCTTCCTCTAAATGATCACTACATTATCGAATTCGATCTGGGGATCCGTGTCTAATGCATACGCAGCCACGGCCGAGTCTCTTAATAGTGCCCCGTATTTAAAATCGTTCATCATCGGTCGTGAAATGCACTTTTGTTTCCCATTCTTAGCTCTTCTGCAATTTGGCCTATGAATACATATGCGCATTCTTTACCTTTTATAGACGCAGCTACTTATCCTATCCTTGGGAAAAGGTTCCTTCAAATGCACCAGTGTTGGACGTAATGTTTTTCTTTGTGGAAGACCACCCTTATATTTCCCTTGTTTAATATCCTCCGAATCGCGTCTGAGGCTTCTTCCTTGTATTGAACTCCTATCGTCCCTATCCACTTCGTTGTGGGTCTATGCCTTTGCTCAGGCTTTTGAATTCATAGCGCTTTCAACTTCCTCCTTAAGGAAATCATGTTCCTCCACAGTTCTTCCAAGATAATCCATAATGCTTTCAAGTTGAATCCAACGGGTGCGAACACTCATACAAATTACTTGTTGTTCGTAGAGCGACCAATCTCAACTAAGCGGATGTTATAACAGCTGAGCACACAGAGTGGGATGATACTGTCTGATTTGGCTTTAGTCACTCAATGGTCCGTAGCATTTAGGGCTGTTCATTCCCGCTGGATTCAACTTGAAAGCGTCACGAACCATGTTGAAAGATCTATGGAAGAACATGATTTCCTAAAGGAGATATTTGAGAGCGCTATGAATTCAATTGGCTGAGAAATGGTATAGTGTGTTGTTTAGCACCTTAAATAGCTTATGTTTGACTGGCCGCTGTGGCTAACTGTTATAATCGCGGTTACTGGGGCGTAAAGCCGGCAGAACATAGACCCACAGCGCCGGACCGTGTATTGACCAGATCTCAAGTCACATGAAACAGGCAACACAACCGACAATATAGGGGTAAGATGAGAGGGTGTCTCAAGCAGGCTGTCTCGCATAGTCGGCGGCCTCATGCATATGAACCACAGTAGAGCAGTGGGTGAGAGTGAAGTTCACGGTCAAGGGTGTGAAACGATGTGGTACATTTAAAGCATCGGATCGCCTGGCGTAACAGTAATCACTATCTAATAGTTTGTCCATTACCTCTTTCTGCGCGGCATTTTTTGTCCTCCTCCATGTGTACAGGATTTGTGCCTCGTAGAACAGCGCTGCGGCTATCCTATATATATATATATATATATATATATATATATATATATATATTTGCAAAGGTCTACGAACAGACATAATGTCATCAGAAGCCATGGGATTCAAACGAAGGTACAGAAATAGTAAAAGAAAACACAACACAACGATGTCCATGGTTTCGGCTATCCCAGCGTATATGTGTTTCGGATGACCCGAAGTGTAGTGGAGTAAACCCATCAGTATCTGACGGCTTAGTCATGCTTAAATTTCCCCCCTTCCTGTGAACTAGGCAGCCAAGATTAGTATTGCACTGCTACAATATAGTGAGTTGTATCTTCTCGTCAATGGAATTTAAGTGCTCAAGCAGCACGTCCTTCTGATCCCTTTAAACTATTACAAAGGTGTTGTCTACGTAGCTCCACCAAACTTTCAGTGAGCTAGTAGTGTTTGTTAACTTTCCGTCCTCGAAATATGCCTTATAAAACTTCGCCAGTACATGGGATATTGACGATTCCAGGACGAAGCCTAGTTCCTGACTGTACAGCTTCGACTGAGAACCAAATTACGACTTGTTAATGCGCACTGTCATACCCTCAGCTACCTAGTCAACTATAATTTTCGTTTGGTTCTTAACGAATTTACTCGTTCATTTGGTCACGTTTATCTGCTCCTCTCTCACCATTAGTGGTTGGCTAATACCTGGTTCAGCACTCTTCAAATGAGTCACTTGTACGCACGTTCTTCTCATCTGCGGGACTTGGGGTTCTTTCACACCATCCACTTTTAAATCTATGCGCTACGCAGCTATCTCTGCACACGCTTCACTTCGCTTCGCCGTTCCTGTGTGCCAAAATGATATATCCACACACGTGCCAATGATGCCGTCCTGTTGCACTGACGATCAGCTATTCGTCCGACTTAATAGCATTTACCAACTACTCGTTTCATTGCTGTGTCAACATTCTGTCACTGATTACAATCTGGTACACATGCATACAAAATTTTCCGCACGCAGACGCGCGCACTCTTAGAGGAGCTGTCCGAGCTTCCAGTTATGGTCGAGTTAGCCAGTGATCTGTTGGATCGTAAAACGCCTATTTTTCGGGACGACGTTTGCGTGTTCATCAGCCAATCTGGAGAAACTGCTGACACTCTGCTAGCGATGCGGTATTGCATGAGCCGCGGTTCTCTCGCTGTTGGCATCACAAATACTGTCGGATCATCCATATCAAGAGAATCGCATTGTGGAGTTCATATTAATGCAGGACCGGAAATTGGTGTCGCCAGTACAAAGGTACGTACTAATGACTGATTGTTTCTCTTTCACATACTTTGCTTTCCATGTTTAGATGCTTTACCTTTTGAATTCGCCCCCTTGGTTTGATGGAATTTGCCTCTATACTCCAGCGCTCCTTAACGTGTTATACTCTAGTTTAACAATGTGTTATTGGCGTTACCTTATTTCATACCATGAGACTGGCTAACCGTGCCCAACCCGTCCATAGTGCTCCACCGTAGGCCAGCTCAAATGTGGGTAACGATCCGGCCAATAGATCTGTAGCAATTAGTTATTGGTTTGCGTTGCTTGAACCGCTGCTTTCTGTGCACGCATGAATACTTGTGACCAGTGTTTATCCGAGGCGATATAATTAAAAATAATGCGCTCGAACAAATTAGCCTTAAATAACGCAGGGATGGTCACATAGAAAATGCTAACATCTGCCACTTTTCGTCTTCTCGCTGCGTTCTTTTAAAAGCTAAAGGAAACTAATTGTTTCAAATTTGCCTTGGACTATAGTCGCTGATTGCCTGACTTTCCTCGTCATTGCTTTTTAACTTAGTCATAGAAGAAACGTAATCGGCCCTAAAACACAGTTGTTTCTAGAAGTGAACAAGGTGTAGTATATATATATATATATATATATATATATATATATATATATATATATATATATATCACATTGTTCAAGCTAGGTTGGATCCGCTCTGAGCACCCTTCCAACCCACACTCGATTATCGATCGCTGGTTGAGCAACCGATGAATGTGTGCACCTTTTTTGCCTGACTTTCGGTTCGTTGTCCCTTATGCTTCCGTCCGCTTGATCCATCATCCATTACCACATCTACATTTCGTTTTCGCCACCGTTAGACCAGATAATTTTATCCTGAGGAAGATCGGTGACCCTGTTATATCAATATTTCCATCGCGTTCTTCATACTTCCGATTTTCTCATATATGTTCACGAAACGTTGTGATTTTCGTCACCTTCCCAGTTTCGCCAGTGATTTTCTCATCGTTTCGGGATACCTATCGCTAATACCACCCCATCCAACTTCCTGGTGACAATGCGATGGCTACGTAGCGTTTAGTTCACATAGCGCAAAGGGATAGCACACCTATTTCTCCTTCAACCCAAGCCACTTCATCCCTTCTCTCTGTTATCCTTTTTACCGAGAGCTCCTTATTTCACACTCATTCTTCAACGAACATGCGTTTATCAGGTTCATCGACAACTCTTTAAATTTCGCCCCACCGGAGGTGTCTACAACCCATATTCCCCACTCACTTGTCAGTCTTCACATATGCAGTCAGTCTAAGAAGACTTTCTGTTCACCTGCTTTTTGAACTTTGTTAGTCGTATACGGTGACTTACTTTCCAACTGTTGGAGTGGTCCAGGTCTCCGGTCCGTTACTTTCTTGTTGTTTTTGCAATATGCCTCATGATCGCTCTCCAAACGGTTCTATGTCAAACCTCTCGTTGGTTCTTTCAGGCTTATACCAGTCAAGTTATTGCTTTGGTTATGTTCGCGCTAGTTTTATCTGAAGACCGGATTTCGCTGCAACCACGGCGGAACGCTATTATCGAAGGTCTGAATAAATTATCAGGTAAGGCGTTTATTGCCGGTACTGTGTTTTTACACATATTGTGTATGTTCGTTGACGTTTGCGTTCTGTAACTATCGAAAATAGCCTACAGTCCTGTCTATCGGTTTCACCATAATTCCCTTAGTAATGGTTGGACAGCTACACCATATACTTCTCTGACAGTTGTGCTACACCCTGGCCATGCAAATTTCTCTCATGCCTCCTCATTCCAATATTCACATTGTGATCTCTGTCATTTCGAATTCGCCACTAATACTCTTACAGTTTCTCATCAACCGTGTTGGTCGGTTTTGGCAGGTTATTACACGTTATGCCCTTATTACTCACATCGATCAAAGGCATTCAGGTGCATGTGACAAGTTCCCGGCTGATCCCATTATCCATTCTAACTTCCAGACTGAATTCAATCCTTATAGTTATTAAAACGTATGTGGCCTCCTATGTGTTTCTCTTATTACTTCAACCGAACTCATAGATCGGAAACCTGCCTCCTTCGGCTCCCAAAACCTGTCAGATGTCTGCACTGTACTTTGTACTGCAAAGGCTTTCTTTCCTCTAGTTCCCCTTATCTTGTCATTTGTCTTTTATGATATAGCTACTTCTACCATCTCCTGCGTGGCTGCTGCAAAGCGCAGGTTCGTTTGTATCCCTCGCGCAGTATGCTGATTACAGTACCAACTCGCTACTACATTGGTCTGGGATTCAACCTTTTCCTAGGCTGCTGTATTAATGCACTGAGTTCACGTCGTCTAATTGGCGGTAAGTAATTCTCTCAAAGCAGAGAGCTACCAGGGTTCACACTTCGACTAACCAATTTCGGTCTACATGGAAAGTATACTGCACCTTACAGGCACGGTGTTCCTCAGCTATCGCACACATCTCTCGGTCGGCAAAGCAACCACTCCCGTAGTTCTGTTGACTCTTCTATCTACCAGTATCCAATTAGCTTGAAGCTGTTGTGAGCCTTGGGAATTGCTGCACCTTTCGGGTGTACTATCGTGCTGAATGGGTCAAAGCATTGTCTCCCCTTCTACTCCGAACTGGATGCGCCTAAAGGGTTACAATGAGATTTAACCTTAATGTAGTGCGACGGTTTGCGGACCTCTTTGATTCGTTGAGCTATAGGCAGTGCCAGCGGGCCCCTTGTGAACTAATCCTACCAGGCTGGTCAATGGTTAGTCGTCATATGAACTCAGTTTCCCGGGTGTCGGAAATGATTTGGAATCCCTTTCTGTAAACCCCATCGCTACTATCGCGCTGTTGGCTTGCGGACTGGATTTTGAGCCAAAAGCTTTGTTTATGAACTCTAATCGTTTTCCTGTTTATTGTGCATGACGAAACATATGGTAACCTTCAGCGAACGCGTTTCAACCGGAATCAAAACAACAAAACTGGCACTGGACACCGCTACTATTTACAAACAATTAGATGCAAATAATTTACCATTCCTCAACAATACGTTCTAGCACAGTCGTATCACTAATTTCAAATAAACCCAACAGTCTAGCACAGTGGTTCTCAACTTTTTTGGGGCAGTTGCCCACGAAGCGGGATCACTTTAAACAGTCCCCCTCAAAATCTTTATTTTAAATAGCTAATTATCCGCTAGCTATTGCATTTTTCCTTTAAACTAGGGAAAATGATTACTATTTTACTTGCTTTCGATCATAAACTCAATGAATACCCCTATTTTTGAATCATTTTCACTAATCATGAGGCGATGTACGTCAATGAGACGGTTGCTGTTGCTTAGTCCTAACAATTTATGGTATATTTGGTGCGATTTCGGCTACTGCACATCGTAACTCATGCTCCAAGTTTATTCGGTTTCTTACTTTGGTGTGTGATCCATGGTCAGACTGTTATAACGCTGTACTCGCAATCAACCGGTTGATTCACGCCTGGTGGTCAATCTGCGCCCTTACGCCTGCTCTGTTCGACGCTTTGACAAACCCGACAGGAAGGAAGACAGAAGAAGACTCAGCAGACCAGAGTTGTACTAAGATTGAGAACGCTCATATTTATATGTCGGTCTCACCAACCCTCTAAACATCGCCTGGCCGATTTGGCTGTAAGCCCAGGCTCCACACTTAATTGTCCCCTCCGTCTTGCCCGAGCACGCCAGTCTTCATCCGCCTACCCGGGGCATAGTAACGCACGTAATGTCTGACGCGCGATTTCATCAGCTTCCGGTCAGACCTTAGCAACAAGCATGCTGTCTGATGCCCGATTTCATCAGCTTTCGGCTGGGCTCTGGCAACATGCTCGCAGGGTCTGTCCGAAGCACGATTTGTGGCGAACACGCGCGCGTTGTCAATCAGGTTTCTCTCCCAGCTGTCACAAACATCAATAGATATCAGTGGCTTCCCACTTGTTTCAACCATCTCTTTCAAGTCCGTTCGGGATGACAGCTTCTTGCCACCAGTTTGCATCGATACGTCCTGTTTCGTCTCTTCTACATTGGTCGGTTGATCTATGAACACACGTTTGTGTTCACTTAGCTCCACAATTCGACCCGGCTGCCTGACTCACAAAAACAACTATAAACCAGCGATCCGATAGAGGCGTCATCTAGCTGCGCTGCTTTGCAGACTTGTGTTCGTAATTTAGCTTATACAAATTCTTACCGAAAATTGTATAAATCAATAACCACTTACTAACGACTAGTCGCTGACGGCTAATCGATGGCGATTAGACAGTTTGTTACATGTTCTGATACAGGTGATCCTGTTTTTAATTTTGTTTGACAACACTTTAATGACCCAATCCTCGTAATTATATTCACCCCCAGTAAAATTCCATTTTACTCCCTTGGGGGTAATTAACCCAGGTTGAGAACCACTGGCGTAACAAATATGGCTTCGACTCACGCCTGGAACAAAGTAGGGACATCCCCATTATTACAACTGACCAATCAGCACAGCGGGAACTCCTAGCGCAGAGCACGTTGGCATTGTTTGGTTGACCATGTGAATCGTGTGTGTTGATTTTGCTCTCCTTTGGCACATCAATGCACCGGTTTCCCTGTTGGATCAACGACGTTTTTGAATGTGGAATATTCACGGGATTTTCCTACTGTTCCGGTCCCACTTGAACATGATAACTATCACTGCGAGATAGCATGAGTCACGTTCATGACGCGTCAACGTAACAACATGGTCTACACATCAGTGTCCATATGTCGCATTTTGGATAAGTATTGTAACCCTCCCCAGCACCGCTAACTCATCGGGCGGTGCTATGTGAAGCAATAAACTTGTTCAGAAGTAGAAACTAGGTCAACCTGTGGGCGATTGTATGTGATCTGGCTGGTTCTCCAAATGCAAGTGAACATCGAACTGAGTCTACATCGGACCACAGAATCTGGATTGAGAGCCTGAGCAAACAGGGTAAGAGTTGGATCATAGGTAGTGGGAAGCACAGCGAAGGAATCATTGAGCTGGACGAACGTATCACAGGATTGGGCATACGTGTTTCTTCTGCACCTAGGTTAGTCGCTCTGACAGTATCTCAGCCCACGTGCAACTATGACTATTTCTTCAAACTTCAACCACTACTTGCATCGGCAGTCGCGCGGCCTTCCACTGGGCACCTTATCTGCCACATACAGCAGGGCGGATAAGGGAAGATATGCCACTGCTGATGCCTCCCTTATTTCTTTTCCACCGGTTTTTCATACTCCTCTCCCGATTCCCATTACGGTTTCTCCAGCGCATACCAGCGGAGCACGTGAATCGCTTTCACTCGACCCGCTGCCCCAAAAACCAGAGCAAGCTAAGCCATGGTGAACCCGGCTGATGCCTAACAAATCGATCAACAAACCAATGTTGTTGTGAAATCAATACCCATGCTCGCACGCACATTCGGCTTATGCAGGCTGTACAGTGCGAATTCTTCACCCGCGTTTGGTTCACCTTCTGTTCCCAAAATAAACCGGTTTTTCGCGTACTCGCCCTCATTGCTGGGGATTAGCCTTCTCTTTACTCTAACAGTGTCCGACGCAACAATCACTAACCCTCCTACATTTCCCACCTTACTTGACAACATCTGCAACGCCACTGAAGCCAGACCATCTGCAACTATGGCAACAGTCCCTTATAAGGTCACACTGTCCCGTTCCCCGGGCGGCGTTCAACGTTCACGCTTTACGATAAGTAGGTCACCAAACTGCACTCGCACGTAGGTTGGACACATTGGGTATTGATGTGTGTTGTGCGTCCTCTCGGGGTGTTGAATTAACTGCGCCCGACTTGTTCTCTCCCTCTTGGCTTCACGCATCCGGAGACGCTAATGCAGTAACCACTGGTCAATCTGAGGTGGGCATCGTTCTCAGCTCCAAGGTTGAGTCATCATTGGTTAATTGTATTCCTATGAGCAGCCGTTTATGTGCAGCCCGTTTGACGATATCAACTAAGGGTGCTTCACAAAGTAGTACTAACCACTGTTTGTCGTTTCCGCTTATGCCCCTACCGACCGCAGTTCTGATGCTGTCAAAGACGCCTTCTACTACCAATTGAACGCGCTACTACACAGCGTTACCGGTTCAGAGAACATATTTCCTGAATGCTCAACTAGATTGTGTGACCTCGAAAGCTCAGCTAGGCGGTACAAATCGACCGAACAGATAACGGCGAGCGTCTGTTGCAGCTGTGTACAGAGCACCGGCTGTTTCTTAGTAGCACCACTTTTAGACGCAATGCGCACTGAGGTGCCATTTCATTTCCACGTATAGCGATGGACGCAAATCGATCATGTTACCATAAGCAACAGGTGGCGTGGTTCCATCCTGCATTGTCGCTCGTTCTGGAATACTTGCGTTGACTTTGTTCCCGCTTTATTGCACTGTCGTCTTTCCATGGACCTAAAGGAGTATCACTTTCCTTCCACGATTGGCAACTCCAAGTTATCCTATTCCTGGGTCAGGCAAGCCTACCAAGATGTCCTCCGCACCGGACTTTCCCTCACTCGCACTGATGACACTTAGGCTAAGTGGAATAAAAACTCGACCACCGTGCACGACGCGGGAGTCTCTGGTTGCGGCACTATCAGCTGTCACCGCACCAGTCACTGAATATCCGAGAAATCCAGAAGAAAACTGATGGCCTGTGTACTGCCGGAGTAGCCGGGTACCACAACGGTTCTCAGGAAATGGAGGAGGCGGGGCCGTACGCAACCACTGCACGCTCTTCCAACTGATCCGCACCACTGGTTCCAGGAAACCAAGCCTCATTGAGTCACTCAGGGACAACGCGTGTTTCCTGGCTCACAGTAAGGAGGGCTGGCTGGCTCGTTGGGCTGAGCGCTTTCGAGATCAGTTCAGTTGGCTTCTTTGGGCGAATTGATTCTGGGTTTTTGCTTAAGGTATTAAAGTTTTACGGTAGATCCCCTTCTTTCTGTTTTATTATTTTTCGCTCCTCATGTCGTGGTCGTACGGCGGCAGCGCATCTGTTCAACTGGCTGCTGTACCGTTGTTGTTGATGATAATGCTGATGAGAAGCTCGCTCTCTGAACCTAATGTGCGTGTCCATATTGCATTCTTTATACTCTCATGTCTACCTATACACTTTTAATCTCTCCCAACAGATCAAATCCGAACTGTGCTCGAGTTAGACAAACTTATACGTTCTTTAGCTGAGAAATTATATCACAAGCGAAGCATTTTGGTGATGGGTCGCGGTAGTAATTATGCCACCTGTCTTGAAGGAGCCTTGGTACGTTTACCATCCTCATTCAGTTCACCCATGCATTTGGCGCATCTCTCACCATGCTTCAATTCAATGTTGCTTAACCCACCTGTTTTTTCGTGTATGCTTCCTCAGGAAACCGCAGGTTTACTCATTTACTGATAACCACCCTGGATACATAGGGGGCCAAAGTTGAAACTGTACGTATCATTCAGCACTTACAAAAATTGGTCAACTGTTAAGACAGGTCTACTCCATATTCGGCGATTCCCTTCTCACTAATCGTTACTTTGGCATAAATGCTACAGGTTACATCACATGTGACGCTTATCTCTACCTGCATATGCAACCGTGTTAGCCGCTTCCAGACCGAAAGTAAAACAGCTTGCAAGTTCTGGCCCCATCGAAAGTCATAGTAACCTCTCAAAGTCTGAAGACGGTTCTAATTCTTTTCAGATTGTCTTGCTTAGATTTCTCTGAACAAGGGCATGATACTATGCAAGCGGTGGTAAGCTATCTGTAGTAAACAAAACCGCAACTTCTTTTCTAGTAGCCTCAGACTTACTTTTATTTTTCCGAAGTATGTCCATTCACCTCCTACCTTGTATATGCCTTAAAGTGAATCACCGATTTTCTAGCAACATTAAGTTAGTTTTCTGACAATGGTGGCACCTAGTCGGTATGTAATCAGCATTTATCTATTAACCGAGTCGAAGACCGACCTCCATTATTCTTCATCGCTGACTGACCATCCGCTATGATGCAAGCGTTTGGTTTGGCCGATTCACATATATCCCGCTTCTTATTTACTTTTTTGTCAGTCTGCATGTTGGTTGAATAACTATACGCTCTCTGATGTAAAATCGAACCATTTTCTGTATCCATGACGAAGCTGACAGCGCAGAGAAGCTTCTCATCCACCAACCTATTTTGTTTGTGTGGACAGCTTTCCCCTGATCTGTTTTTGAACCAATAACTGGTTTTCACGCTATTGCTTGTGCTTATTCTCATCGACGAAGATGTATGTAGCGCTGCCTAGCTTGTGTACTCAACACCCCCAGGTGGCAGGCTTCTCCAGCAATTGTAATCGAGCTGTTTCACCAACCCACAAATACCCACCTCCTTATCAACTCTGTTTACGGTCGTCCGACCCCAATCTGCACGATTCATTGATCTATGTAGCTCTTATCAAACCCACCAGCCTTTCTTTTCCGATACGGTTGACGGCATCCGGTTCCGGATTGGCTTGCTACTGCGGCCTCCATAGGACAGCCACAGCACGCCTGCGCCTACAGAGTGACCGTGGTTGGCTTGCGCTGCACCACCCAGAGCTCCAACCACACACCCTATATACAGTGTAGACCCGAAGGAATAAGGCCGAGATGCGTGTGCATGGGGCGGAGCCGGCCCCACACTGCTCAGGGAAACCAAAGCACGCTGTAATTGGGAAATCAAGCGCACACAAGGCGGTGGCTGGACGTAGTCTGCTCCACACTGAGGGCATGGAATCGCTCTTCGAGCCTAGCACGGCCACAAGGACAGTGCATCCCCCCCTCCCCAGGAACGATTCTCAGTCTCCTGGAGGCAGTAATCGAGGTGGAGGGTGTTAGACAAGTAAGCACCTTGTCAACATGCACATCAAGCGCAGTCACACCGGGGATGTCAAGCAACAGTTAATCACCTTAAATGACATTATCAAGTAAAGTAGATCGAAAGCACCATACAGATATGCCGACATAACTCTTCGCTTTATTAGCATATGAAATAATGCCTTATCAACATATCCTTGGTAAATTCAAGATGGCAGAACAATAGATAAAAACCATATGCAAAAAATGAGGAAAGAATAAACGATGTTAACCACCTTTCGTTTAGGCGATGTGTGCAAGTTAATAGAAGGTTATTCAGTTAGACATTAACTTAATGTAACAAAATAAGCGTTAAGGCAATACGACAAACCAATCGCCTGAAATGAAGAAACTCAGTACCCAAGCGTGCGGTTAGTAAATCGAATGGAAGCGTATGCAGCATACGTACCAACGCGGCGTCGGTTCTGCTTACGTTCTCAGCAGGGCCCGTCGTCGTTTCGTTACTGGTCCCGTGACCTCGCTCCTGGCTGACTAGACCTGTCTGACTCAGGCACTCGCGATTGCATGTGATACAGCTGTCCAATATATATATATATATATATATATATATATATATATATATATATATATATATATATATATATATATATACCGACGGACGGCACACGGCCCCATAAGTGGGAGCAACCATTTGTATAGTGAATAGGTTTTATGCGGCGTAAATCATCATAGTACAGAAAAGTTTATGAATGGAATTTTAGATTATGATTTTTTTCCTCCGGTCCTAGACCCGAGCACCTAATATGTTAAATTTACGGATGTTTGTATCATCATTTTCTAATTTGTGGGGCTCTGGAATAGATAATAAAAGGGAGGGGATATTAGGCTGTACAGACACAGGATTTGATATTGTCTGTAATAACATGTAGTTAGTAAGTAAATATCTGCTCATATGCTTTTTATTCCAGCTCCTGTCAGTGTTTCTAGAGTTCGCTGTGAGTCAAATACCTTCAACACATTTGGTATAGTGAGGAACGTCTGAAGGGAATTTCGAAATGTTACATAGCTTGCACTCATGCGTATCTGTAGGGGTAGTTTATTTCACAGATCAGTGTATCTCACTAAGAAGAAATTCGATCGAGTTTTATGATTTGCAAGCTTTGTGCGTATCAAGTAGCCGCCATTACGTGTGGGGTAGACTGCAGTCTTCCGTAGTTCAAGTGCGGTGCTGTCTGCGTAAATTCGTTGGTTTATAATTTGTAGAAGCGAACGAGGTTGTTCTTTAAGCGTCTCAGCCATAGGAGATCCAGTTGGACTTTTCGACAGCGATCATAATATCTCAGCTTTGAGCAGCGCCCCATGACCAGCTTGGTAAATGATCCTTGGAAGTTTTCCAGAGCCGTTCTGTCTTTTTTCTCAGTTGGCTGTGAACGATGGTACAGTATTTCAGAGTCGATCATACTATTGTCTTGAATGACTCAAGTCGTACTTCAGGTAGGGAGAAAGTTCTGGTGATATATCCGCATGACTGCCGTGCTTTCGCAACCTGCTAAAGCACATGTTCGGAGAAATTGAAAGAGTTGGAGTACCTAATTCCTAAGTCCCGAACTGAATCAGACGTTGGGATCACGTTTCCGGCAAGTGTGATAGAGCCTTCTGGGATGCGGCATCTGTACCAAGTACTTGGGATTTCACTGCAGAGAACTTCATTAATAAACGTTCACTAGCTATATTTAGTGCGGATAGGTCTTCACAGATGTTTCCCAGGCACATTTGTAGTTGGTCTGGATGAAATGAGTAGACCAGTTTGACGTCATCTGCAAACAGAAATGGGTGTCCATGTTTGATCGGGTCGCATATGTTGTTTACGTAGATTAGGAAAAGTAGTGGTCCGAGCACACTTCCCTGGAAGACGCCGCTGGTTATTTGTTTCGGTGTAGAATATTGCTGACCGATTTTAACTACCTGAGTTCGACCGTTTAGATATGAGTCGAACCAGTTTAGCAGAGGATTTCCAATTCCATATGACTCTAGAGCAGACAGCAGTGGCTTGTGCGGCACGCGGTCGAACGCCTTTTGCATGTCCAACAGAATTATAATAATTGCCATTTCTCTGTCAATCATAGTCATGACGTGATCGAGATATTGTAGCTGGCAGGTAACGCAGAGGTGTTTTAAGAGAAAGCCATGTTGTGAGGGGTTGATCAGATCCAGTCTTGTAAGATATTGAACGATGTTCTTCTTGACTATTCTCTCTAGGGCTTTGGAAACAGCAGATGTGTGATTTATTGGGCGGTAGCATGACGCTTTATTTCTCGGGCCATCCTTATGCTTAGGCATTATAATGGATTGCTTCCATTGAGATGGAAAGCAGCCGATAGTGAGAGAAAATGTGAATATGTTTACTAACAATAGAGCGAGGTTTCTTCTTCCGAGTCTTATAACAGTTGGGGAGATACCATCTGGGCCTGGACGAGTTTATTTTTTTATGGATGCGATGTCACTTTGCACCTCTCTTAACGTCCCAGGGATATTACAGCATATTTTGTTCGTCGCAATCAGCCGACAATTCAGATATGTCGACCACCAAAATCCTTCCATTCATAAGTAATATTACAGCATAATTCGGTCATTTTTTGGAAGTGGAGGATAAAATGGCTGTTTTGGGGACAAAACAGGAGGCAACACTAGTGTTGATAGCCTCGCATATACAGGAGATGTCGCGCGTTATTGAACCATCGTCTAGAGCCAACATTTCAATTTACTGAAGGGGTTTAGGGTTCCTTCTTTTGAGTAGTTGCATCAATGTACGTACTTTCTCAGGATTTCTAAGTACCCGACTTTCTTCTTTGATTTTGGCCGTTTGGGTTAGACGTTGTAGATGTAGCAGATTCTCGTGTATTTGTAGCAATGTTGCGAAGCTGTTGTTCCTGCGATATAGCGATTTAAGTTTCTTTAGTTTGGTTGTGGCTTTGTACAGAAGCTTGAGTTCACCACTATGTTCATGGGTATTTCTCCATACAGTAGGTGCCAGTAGATCCACACCAAAGGGCAATATTGTTAATAAACTCATTTGTAGCCACAATAGGGTTGTGAGTTAAGAATGATCTATTCCAATTCATGGTACTGATAAGTTCATAAATGTGTTTCAGTCCACACGATGGAGGTTGCGAATGGGTTTAGCATTTTACTTTGTCGTTTAGGTGAATCAATAGTCATAGCACAAAGCACCGTGTTATGGTCACAGCCAGGTAGTGGATTATCAATGAATATATAAGCGTAAGCGATTCCCATCATGAATACAAGGTCTAAGGTAGTGGCACTTCTGGTTGGCTCTCTAACATGCTGGGTCCAGCCATTGTAGTGAATAGATGAGAGAATTTCTTCAATCCCCGTAGTGTTTCTGAGTGTAGGCAGCATCCAGTTAACATGTGGTAGGTTGAAATATCCACACATAATTTTGGATTTGTATGTGGTGCTCGAAGCAGCATTGATCATAACAATTAGCTTTTGGGTTTCACATTGCGTGGTTCGGGGTGGCCGATAGATACAACCCACTAGAAGATCAGTAGATGGGATCACTAGCCATAGTGTATCTTCTAAGTCATTTAGCACAGGTTGATCTGCGGGAATTGCAGTCAGGTTATTTCGAAGATATATGGCACAGCCACCACCACGTTTGTGTGAGCGATCCTTGCGGAAAAGTTTATAGCCTAAGATGTTAAGCTGAGAATCACTAATTTCTGACGTGCACCAAGTTTCAGTGATAAAAGCAATATCGGGGGATCTCATAAACATAAGTGTTGAAAGTAGATCTAATTTAGGTAAAAGAGAACGAATGTTAATGACGACAGATTTGAAAGACATTGTTAACTTGGAATGAAAGTGGTGGGTAATGTTTGTTTCTTCGTCATTGTATCTAAGATCTGTGTGTTGTGAGGTAGCTGAGGCACACTGAGCTCTACATCGTACTGGATTGAATGAAGTACATACTCCAGTAGTTTGATTATTCTCTGATTCATAATCGCACGTGATAGGGGCTGGATTGGTGGGGGAGGATGTGGTAGTATACCATATTCTAAACAGGGACTTACATCCGTAGTATACAGGGGTGGGGGATGCTGAAGTCTACAAAATCGTTTTTCTTCGGATTGTATTGTTGCCAATAGATAATACAGGTGGCGGTGGTGGTTGAATTTTGACTTGAGGTAGATATGGGTTGCACCCTCTTACCTGTAAGTCCGTGTGGCCTACCACCATTTTGTTTGCTATTTCGGTGTCGCACACATAAGGGTTTTGCCAGCTTGAGGTTGCGGGATTTGGATTCGTAGTCAGAGACATTGTGGGTAAGTATTGGGCCGGCTCTCTGCGACTTATCCCGACAACAGTGTCGGTGTTGCATGTAGAAGCTTGAGGACGTACACTTTTTCTCAGTTGGCCTAGCTGCATATCTCTACGTTCTTGTAGTGGTCGCTTCAGACCTACTGAGCTTTGAGTGTTTATGGGAGAAATTCTGGCAGGGTGTTTTCCTCTGTTTTTGCCTACTTTTCGGTTGGTCGGAGATAAGCCATAGCTTACTTCATTCGGGTCGGATTTAGATTTGTTTTTCGTGATGCCAACGTGACGATCTGAGTTTTTGTCTCGCTCTTGATAGGTCTCAGGTACAGTTACTGTCAACTTTTGTAAAGGCTCGCGGCTTGGAGAAGGGACAAAGGAGTTGGGTGTGTGGTCAGCTGGTGTCTGCGTCGTTATATTTTCAGCTTGCTTGGTATTTTTAGGTATGGACACATCACTACTGCTGTTTGAGAACCTCTCATGAGGCCGCTGAAGACTGAGATGCCCGTCATCGCCTATTTTAGACGACGCGGTTGACTTATCAAGGTCGACATTGCTGATGACAGCGTCAGTACTGGCTTCATTAGTAGGAACATGGGGTGTATGATGGGCGGAGGGATTTAGTTTCATTGTTAGTCGCCTTTGAAGAGGCGTTTGATTGTATTTACCGATAATGTTTTTAAAATTAGTTTAAGTGACATCTAGTCTTTAACTGCGTACGAATTTGGATGCGCTCCTATCGTCTGGAAAGTGTAGGAGTATCGGATATGTGGTCATGTTTTCCTTTTTCCTCAGTCTGAGGCATTGACAAGAGACTCCATCCATATTGCATGCTTTTAAGAGGGTAATTGTTACTCTGTCGATATTCGGTTTATCAGGCACGTTAAAAATGATAACATTATGCGATCTACGGAGGTGTTCTTGCGTTTCGGATGCAGTTGAGTCTAGTAAGGAAGCAGCTGTGCTCAATCGGTCTAGTGTAACAGTTGCTGAACCTCTAAGCAGTTCACAGAATGATAGGACTTGTTCATAGTATGTGCTGAATTCATGAAGTTTGCATTTCAGCGTGGCTACTTCTTCCTCAAGGGCTATAATCCGGTCTGTCGTTTCAGTCGGAATTGTGGTAGTAAAGTTGGAGTGGTTCGCAGCTACATCCAATTTTTTTGGAATTTAGATGATGGACGTCCCCTTTTTACAGTAATATCGGGTGGGTTTATAGCAGTGCTATCAAAGGGTTTTATAATCTCTTCTGTTTTCAACTTCAGCCCAGGGAGGGAGCTTCTCGTTTTCCTATTGTTGACAGGTATTTCTGGTGGGTACTCGAAAGAATGTTATGGTGCCGAATGTAGGACTAATGAGTGTTGAGTAGGAATACAATCGCTGGAGGACGAGAAAAATAATATGGCACAGTTTTTACTACTATAAGTGGTGCAAACCAACCGGTTTAAATTCCGGGTTGTTTTCGCTGATGGGGCAGTTCTTTGGTTTCTCTGTCACCTGCGCGGCTTGTTCGTTAGTCTCGTTTGTTTGTCTATGTGCACGGGTCCATGGAGTACGCTCCCGGGCGGATGGGAAATGACAATCTGATGTTAAGGTGATTCGCACACCAGTTGTAACACGCACGCAAGGTCGAGTGGCTTTGGGGTGAGAGAAAGGTTGCTTCTATTGATCGATGCCGTTTAGGGTCGGTTGTCGGTGAGATGTAGTCCACACGATGCAGCTAGGGTCCAATAGAGGGAAAGCCGATTTACTGGTCGTATTAGGAAATATGGCTCTAAGTACCGTGAAGTGTTGTAGATTGTGATGATATGCAGCTGGCCAAGTGGTTGTTGAATAGAGCTAGTAATTCCGAGCCGAATGATTGAAATTTGGTTGATGTACGTTGAGATGTGTAAGGGAAAATCCACTGCAGAGCGGAACACAGAGTGATTTGGCAGGTTTTGCAGAGTTTTTACAAGAACCGTCAGATATCCTTCAGCATTTGTTCTGATTATAGAAAGAGGACGCAAAACGGGATTAAATGGTGTATAATGGTCTGTGATCCGTTGAGACTGCACGTAGTAATCAAGCAAAGTGTCAGACCTTCGGTTTTACGTCTGCCGTCAGGCAAGTTACTTGCCTGGGTGTGAAAGAGAGAATCTGTTTCTAATCTAGGAACAGATCAGTATATGCAAAAATGAGCACCCTCTTGTTCGCACGAATATTGATGACAATTTTGGCTTATAAATCTTTTAGTGCACCTTGGAACATTATAACATGCGAGTTATCGTATGCGAACATGAATAATACAACTTCTAGGCCCAAGAATCGGTCGAGTTTGATTGCGGTTGGTAGGTTGTTTTACCAAACAATACATCTGATGAGGAAAACGTTGGAGCGCATATTTGTTCTAGCGCTTGGTATCAGTAGCGTAAGTTTCTTGTTGCAGTGCCTTTGACAGTTTTCATGGTACGGTTTTTCTCCACTGCTTGCTTTTTCTCTAAGATGAATCCATCGCATTTATTTCCACTAGTGATTTATTTGCTCAACGGTTATCTCGCATTCTTTGTACCCGGAATCCCGTTTAGCATTCAAAGAAGTAAGGTCGAAACTCTTTTCGGTTCTCGATTTATCATCTGTACCTATCCTTTAACAATACAACGGAGCTAACATTTAAGCATATTCTTTTCAGATTTCTTTCCTTTCAACTTCTCTACTACTTTTAGAAACTGAAAGAACTTACCTACCTGCATGCCGAGGGCATCCTCACGGGTGAACTCAAACATGGACCTTTGGCCATGATTGACAGTGAAAGTGCTATTATCATGTTGCTCCCACATGACGGTTTGTTTCAGGCGAGTATTTTATTCTCTTGTTCTCTTTTAATTACGTAGCGGATTCTGATAGCAGTATCATTCTTCTTTTGTCAAATTACTATCATTCGGTGCATATTTAAGCCACCCTATTCTTGATGAGGCTAGAAATAACCAAGTGCGATTGATATTCGGTCAGTTCATTACTTCTTTCTATTTATTTCTTCTCACGGTCAATCGCTTCTTCCATGGAACATGTTAGTATGGAAGCTAAGAGCCCTGCTTAACCCAGTGTCTCCACTCAAAGGCGCTCTGCATAGTGTTGCCGCGCGATTTTGTACAGTCCACGAACTGTATAGCTTGAAAATTACAGGGTCTGAACAGTAGCCCTGCAGCTTTGTTGGGATCTTTGACCTTTGTCACAGCTTAACCACCTGCTGTTTTGTGTTGGTTTATTTCTTTTCTGATCCATTTCAAAATGCTCGTTTGCAAGTGATCATGTAACACGAAATATTACCAACTTGCAATGCTTTTTCCCTCATTTTATTTATTGGCCTCCATGTTTATTAGTTTGGTCGCCTGGTCTGGCATTTTGCTCTAGTTACTAATTTGGTTCACCTCGGGCACATTCGTTTTCTCCCTTTCATTGCTGTTTAGCTGTTTGCACTCAAGAGATCACACTGTGAAAACATATCGTTACGTGAATACTAGACAAAACTGTTAGTTTCTATTTGGACCATGTGCAAGTTGGTTTCTACCACTCGTTGTATTCTATGTCCACCCAGGCCTTTTCACTATTCTTTATCTGCTTAATTCGTACCTCCCAAAGACGTAACTGCTTCTGTGTGTCCTTGTTCTGCGCGTTCCTTTTTTTGTTGCTCTGGCACAATGCTTGTCACAATGCACACGGAGTTTCGCTAACCGCTATTAGCAAAAGTTCTTGGTTATCTCCAAAAGCATTCCAACCAGGTATCCCCGCCCCCCTTAGTTCCCCATTGCAGGAGTTAATAACGCCCCATCACAGTCACCATTGAGGTTAGGGTCTTGGCACTTCGTGCGTTAGTCTGCTTATTTCGTTCCCAATCTAAAGCAACATATACACAAAGAGCGCGGGGCGACCACTGAACGGATATGCGAAACGTGTGACCTAGACATTAAAGTGCAGTGCCTCTTCCGCAGAGGCCGGTGTCAAGGAAATGCCAGGGACAACGTATGCTAACAGGACCCATCCATGATTTCAAACCACGTAACGAGTTCTGCTCCGTTCATTCCCCTAACACTAGATGAACGAACTTACCGACCACTTCCAGTGAGCCTGATGAAAAGGTTGGAATTCATCCATGAGTGTATGTCCAGCAGGACCTATAAGTTGATCATTACCCATTCTCTGGATACTCGCATTTACTCTGTCAATCTCCACTGTAGATTTATCAGTTTCCACTAATTACTTTCTACATTTTGTTCGGTTGCACTTTTGCAACGTTACTAATATTGTTCTTCGTCGATTTTTTGAAGAAATTTAAGATACTACTACTTTAGCCATGAAATCATACACACTGAATCCGAACTTCACAAGAGCCAACTGTCCCACTGACAATTAATGAGTTGTTTGCCTTTTCTACGAATTTAACTAGAAGACTATCGATGTTTCATAGTCACCGACAGACAGCCGAATTTTGCCGTACATTTACAGCTTTCATATCTATTCTATTTCTGTTGCCGAATATTTCTGTTCAAATTTGTGAACTTACTAATTCCTTTCGCATCTTTAATACGTTTGTTTTACTGTGCCGTTTTTATGACGTGCCCGCGGCATTCATTGCTCAGTTGATTTGTGGTCCTGTTGTACTGTTTGTGAGTTATTTCACTCGTAGGTTCATTGTATTGTTTTATATTAACTGCGATTTTAGAACCACGAGTTATTCCGCTCACCACCCTTACTTCTGCAGCCCAGATCCTGCGTTAGTTTGGTGAATCGACCCGCTCTTCCTAATTCAGTAGCCTTGTTAAACACATTCATCGATTTATCATACTACTTGTAAAATCGTCATCGTCGCAATCAACCATGTACTGTCAACAGGATGCGAGTAAAAATTAATCGCTCTAGCAGCCTGCATTCGTTACTTGCAGCTACTAGCATTTCATCAAAATTTTCTTGGTTAATGTTTCAAACAGAATGGCAATGGTTTGAGTATGGTGAATTGATCGGTAATTTGTGACTTTTGTTTGGGACCGCTTTTATGGCATGGGGTTTTCCATTGATCAGGAAAATAGCTAGTTTGTAATATGAACATGTACAACAGAAGTAATGATAAGTGTATTGCATTTAGTTCAACGTGTCGGTTGGTTAAGTTGTCTGTAGAGTGCAAACGCGGCACTGCGGATAATAGATAACCAACTTAATCTAGCGGAACGGAACGCCGGAAATGCACGTCGGACGACGACGTCAACCGCAGAAGCACACTTGCTCACGTCATTAGGTGCGAATCAGAGGAGTCAATTTCGATCTTCATTTGCTCCTCGAACAATTCGAACTCAGGGTGACGGATCGTCCGCTCAGACGACAGATCACTGTCGTTCTTACACTTCGCATCGCGCCGCTCCGCTACATACTGACGCACTGATGATGTCACTTAGATTGATGATGAAACGTTCGCAGCAAAATTGCCCAACTCAGCGGACAATTCCACCGCCACGTGACAACATCACGAGTTGGGGCATCCCGGGGTGTTGTAGATACATCCGAGAACCATATGTTGAGAAATGTTAGTGACAAGTAATCACAGAGATTCCTAGACATTTTCTAGCTCATGATAGTCAAGAGACATTGCTCTAAATGTAATACACCCGCCTCCTCGCCTTGTATACTGATCTTTACGAAATAATTGGTAGTTGAGAATTTTTAGGGTTGAATTCAACGTATTAGTGAAGCACCGCGTTTCATTGACTGGAAGTATACTTAAAGCACTCGGCTGTGCAATCATGTTTAGGAAGTGCTACTTGTTGTTAATAGATCTCGCACTGTTTAAAAGTAGCGAAATCGGTATGTGTGTGCTTGGGGGGGGGGGGGTTGCGAAGCAGAAATTTGAGGTAAAGTGAATACAAAGATGAAGAGTCAGATGCAATCTCTTATATATTTAGGGAAGCGGGCCTGTTTTCGATCGGGATTAGTGGCATTGCTGGTTGTTATGTGATGGTTGGTGCATGAAGGGTGAGGTGTTTCTGTCTTGGTATTGAGTCATTCGTGTCAAGTATAAATTACATGAAGAGTGAAAATAGCTAATTTTCTTCTATTGGATGCATTGGTAATGGGCTTGTTTGTGGTATCACTTTCACATCTGATAAAAAAGTATCGTAGTTCGTTAGTGAACTGAGAGGAGTCATGCATTTTTTGCGGTCGGATAGGATGTTTTATTGTCCCATGTTCAATGACCTTCAGACAGTTATTTCCTTGTTTACGGTTGTGGCAGTCCGAAGGCGCACCGGGGTGATGATGGCGTGGAGGTTGACAAATAGGGTTGGTTAGGGGACTAGTTGCTCTGCATGGCTCGAATTGGGATGACAAGTAGTGTTACGGTAGTAGGGGGGTTTGGCGTAGACCCTTAGGAACTGTCGACTTTTTCGTAGTTAATTACTACTTGTGGGCATCAGTCGTCGACAATTTTGAGCAGTTGACGTTTAGCGATGCCACGTTTATATCGTGCATAAGACTGTTTTCACTAGGCTTTTCTTTACCTAGTGTTTACTAAAGGCAATATATCGATAGAGTTAGAGGCAGTGGCGAGACCGGTGTCGGGATATAGAGTCTCGATATTGATCGGTGAATGCACAGAGGGCTTTACGATAAGTTCTGGAGCCTCAGCGCTCGATTTAGCTGTCGTTAGATAGGAACTATCGAGATTCACACCAAAGGCTCTGGGTGCTCCGCTTAGTGTGTTTTTATCCAGAGGCTTGATGAAGGGGTCTGCTACATGAGTATCTTCTTTATTTAATGTCTCAGGCTCAGAAACTAGAAGTGCCCGTTGCTGTGAAGTGCGATCCGTTGAATTGAGTCTGCTGGGTAATGCTTGACTGACTGCAGAAGAATTGGTCTGCCGATTCTTCACTCGAGATTTTGAATATAATGAGACGGCTATGTATCGTTGTCTTCCTTTTTAGACTTAAACCTTTGCAATCGATCTCGAACCTTTTCCAAGACTGAATTTGTCCGGTATTTTAAAAGCACTCATATTTTTCTTTCTGTAGGATTGGTTGTATACCTCAGCTGCAATGGAGGCAATAGATTGTCGCGCTTCCTCAGCAGTGTCATCGGTTTTGTCCGAAGGGTTGCTAATGCAATCCAAGGATTTTTGAAAGTTTCAACCAATTTCAATCCCTTCTACCTTTCAACAAGTTGCGATTCCAATGAGCATATTTTGTCAATGAGCCCTGGGATAAGCTTAGCGTTTAGAGTGGAGCAAACGTGGTTCAGTTAATGTATTGATTTTTAAACGTGTGATCCGTGGTGTGGAACACATACCGCCCTTTGTCTGCCGAGCTCGATTGAGCCTTTTCTAGCCCATTATGTATTAAGCTTATTTGTAGGCCAAAAACCACGGGAGAAAAATACGGGTTATAGGATGAAAGCTACATTCAGGTGAATCTACTACTTAGAAGTGTTGCGATATAGAGAGGACAATGAATTCTAACTACTTGCATTATGCTTGAGTGGTGAAGAAAGAAACAGGGAAAAGCGCGTCGTTCTCATTGGTTGGTCAGCTGCAATCGTGACACGATCAAGTTATGCGTCAGTCATCGGTGGATCGAAGTGGGTGACGAATGTTAGTTGAACCAGTGGTCGCGGATCGCTTGGCAGAACAACAGCGTGTTGCGAATGCAGGCTGTTAAGATCAGCACTGAGACGATGTCTGCCGCAAATTTGGTATTTGTGTCCATCACGGTGGGCACATGGCTGATGGGACAAATTTGTCCGTTGATCGACTCGTGTGGTCGGCGATGTCTGTACACGTTGAAATCCAAAGCCGAATGTGAACCAAGGGTGCGGATGTTGGTTAAGTTATATATCATAAATTGATCCCTAACTCCCTTAGAAAACGTCGTATAAGAGCGACTCTGGAGTTGATGGATAGTTCTAAAGATGCTCCATCGAACAGTATGACATAGTTAATAGAACAATCCAAAGGTGATAAATTTCTACGCACGGCAGCTGTAAGAAACAGCTGATTAGTTCAGAGGATAGAAGAAATTAATTCGATCCGAGTGAGCGTAGATAGAATGCAAAGCCTAAAGATTAAGATCACTCATCCAGTGAAAAACACAGGGTGCGAAAATAATGCAACTGCACAGCTCGTATACAAAAATGACTTCATTTGATTGAGTACCTCGGATCTATGCCGCATATTTTGGTCGGCATGCAGGGGTCTACAAATGACCGTTATTTCCTTTAAATATCCATCGGGTTACAGCTCCACTACTCTAGGCTCATTCCTTGATGTGGTCCATAACGAGGCTCAATAGGAATAGTAGGGCTAGACCACTTTACCATATACAGTTGGTGATAATGAAAGAGAGCGTTTCGTCGCCACATCCGCACGTGCAGCTCGAGGTATGCAGATAGGTATTGTTGCTGCTACTGAGTTAGGGAGAGCGGGCCGATTCACTAAACTAACTCACGATCTGGGCTGCAGAAGTAAGGGCGGTGAGCAGAATAAGTCGTGACATCAGCCGTGGTACTAAAATCGCAGTTAATATAAAATAATACGATGGACCTACGAGTAAGTGAAACAACAACAGGACTACAAATCAACTGAGCAATGAATGTCACGGGCACGTCATAAAAACAGCACAGTAAAACCAACGTGTTAATGATGCGAAAGAAAATAGTACGTTCACAAATTTGAACAGAAATAGCATAGGGTACTTGGCAAACGTAGCTATGGAATCTTACCCACCTATTAAACTCCAACTGCTTAAAGGTTGGTTTTTATTGCATTATCCTACCTTGGCGTCTGAGTCTAAACACTGACATGCTTAGATCGCGATGGCCCCACCGAAGTCCTACTGTATTCGGCAAGCTAAGCGTAATGTACGTTCCGCGCCACCAGAAAAGCGAATAGAATGCGAGGCCCCAAACGAAAAGCGAATCTGTTCCTCGGCTAACAATAACCTCATTGCAGAACTAAGTGATAATTTGCTCTCTTTGAAATCACAACTTAATGAGATATGAAATACGGTGGCACTCTTTGTACCCCTCATAGATCGCCTGATTACGCTTGACTGCATGAATAACCCATTGGAGAAAACTGATCTTGTTCTACTAGGGAAAGTAAGACAGTTAATTGTCTCTGAGGTGCACGGACGGATATCTAGAGCAAAAAATGATCGTTTTTAATGTTCCGTACAGGTTGGGGCTGGATAAGTTACAACTGATGATACTGAAAGCTTGTAATATGTCTGACGTTGACTGCAAATGCCAGCGTTTAAACAAGAAGGCACGGAAACATTGGTGTCCAGTCACTTTCAACTTTTTGAGCGAGGAAATTGCGCAGCGATTCTTCCATTGTAGACCCATCCCAGTACCCCCAATTTAATGGCATTTTGATTAAACCAGATAGGACACCCTTACAAAGGTCCGAAATCGGCACTGTACCGCGCACGCCGGCAAAAATAACTAGGCTTTTCAAGAAATGTCAACCAAATGTTCGAAAGACGAGTGCATCCAAGGTGGATACTAGATACATTGATTTAGACCTCGATAATTTAACACCATTGTCAACTAGCTCCAAAGCCGTTCTTCCTAGCTCCACTGAAACACTCTCTACACAACGAACGGATAAAGCATGTTCTCCTATTCCTGACAAAAGCACTCCCATTAAATTGAGCTCCTCATACATAAGGATTAAAGGAAAGTCTTAGTGCTTGGAACAGTGAAGTAATGACATCTCGTTGAATATGTCACAATCCGGTCTAAACCACCTAGTCTATGGATAGACAACCTGATGTAATTTATTTTTCACTGTCGCCCAAGGACGACTTCTCCAATCCAGAGACCTGTGTCTTTAAAAAATCTATGGATACTAAAGACTTGTTTGCACCAAAAATTCCCTTTCGACCGACCTACAACCACCAGGGCAAACAACTTTCCATGTTGATTAAGACCAATAACAACTGTCTCTTGCCTTCGCCTGTTTATTATCCTACACTTCACAACGATCAATGGAATTGCACAGATATTGGAAGGATATCGACCAGTAGAACTATATTTCAACCTGTTCCTCTCCATGTTCCTTCAACATCTCACGCGGTTTTTTCCAACAACAATTTTTTTAGCGGCGTCGGGAATGGACTCGCACCCATTCCCATCTCACATACATCCGGCGGAGGTCAACATTTCGATCCCACTCTTCCTCCAGTTTGTCCAGATGACAAAGCTAGTCCATTGCCAAATCAACGGCAACTTAAGCATAATGCCTCGGTTCCCGTCGTGTCCGCAACTGTCGCGATATTCACACATGACGCGCTGCCCTTATAAACAAACGTTCTACTGGCTAACTCGGGCGCACCATACTCGCACTTACCTATCATGTGCACCATGTTCGAACTCAAAGATTCAGACGATCACACAACGGACAGCGATCATTCCCCAATACTTAGTACATTTTCAGTGATTCTGCTTAATGCCAGATCCTTAATTAACAAGCTTCCTTTTATAAACACGCACAGTTCATTGACCCACAAGCGATCCTCGTCATTGAAACATGGTGTTCTTCAGATGCACTTGACTCTACTGTAATGATTTCAAACTACCACCTATTTCGCAAAGATCGATGCGACAGAAAAGATGGTGGGTGTATTATATACTTGCACAAAACATTTACAGCTAAACTTATAGACCATCCACAATTGGAAAATATCCCTGAGTCTATTTGGCTGTCAATTGCAGGTGCCTCATCTTAGATACTGCTCACATGTATCTACAACCTACCGAATGCGTCGAACGTGAGTATCACCAACATCACTTCTGCATTTGACTTCGCATCAGGTTACCACTTAGCCAGATTATTGCCGGCGATTTCAACCTACCGAAAATACGCTGATCATTTCACCCAACGTCAATCTTGTACGCCTCTTTTCTTTCCTCTATCAGAGAAGGGGGCTAGACACAGTGGACTACCAGTTCGACCAGGTCAGCCAATGCCCTGGACTTAATATTCACCTTGGGGATACCCAACCCACAAATCGAGATTTTAAACAATCTCCCTGGCAGCTACCATAAAATGATCCGACGCAGTTTCCAAATTAAAATGGCCAATAAACTCGCCTCTACACTACCAATTGCAACTCATAAGCTAAACTGGGAATGTTTTCAGCAGTTCATTCGTTTCTCCGAATAGGATGTATTTTTCCCCCTCTACCTGTGTGTACACCGCTGTGGAGCAGTTCTATAAACAAATCCATCATGCTATAGCCCTCCTTGCTCCACAATGTGTTCATATCCCTCATGCTTCCAAAGATTCTGTCGAGCACTTAATCAGCAAGAAAACCAGAAAGTTATCTGCAAGTTACAGAAAGACTAATGACTTTTCACTTATCCTACAAATGCACTAATTTCCCAACAGAGTCAAACCTGCGCACTTAACTCGATGAAAAAATGAAGAACATATAGCCTTACGGACAAGCTGCAAAGCTAGTAAGCTTGTCAAAATACTGCATCGTAGAACCAATGACCGCTCTCCCCTGAGTACCGAAATTGTTGACGGTGAGGGCCACTTACTCCATGACTCAGCTGAAATCTGTGAGGCATTCAGTGACTCTTTTGCCACTACAATAAATCGCGAAGTTGACCCGGTGCCTCTGTGCCCAGAGTCTACAGTAACAAACCTCTTTGGTAGAGTCGATATCTCGCTCAACGGTGTCCATCAGGTCATCCTCCAAGCTGGGATCTGATGGCATTTCACCAACCACCATAAGAACTAGGACGGCGTGATATACCACTGCTCCTGATGGGAATGTTTACTCTATCGCTGGAATCTAACCATTTTCCAGACCATTGGGAAATGTCATTTATTATGCGTCGGCACAAAGCAGGTCCCAAACAAACGATTGATAACTACCGACCAATCCACCACATTCTGATAATCGCTCGGCTATTTGAAAAACTTCTCATAAAGAAGATGATGAATTTTGTTGATTCTGTTGGCGTAATCAATAATTCCCAGCATGGTTTTCTTAACAAGCGGTCATGCACCTGTCAACTGCATTACCTTAACAACATTTCAGAATCAATCGATTCCGGCTATGCAGTAGTAATCCTGTTTCTTGACACACACACGAGCATTCGACGGAGTACCTCACAAGCGACTGTTAAAATAGTTGAAGAACTTTGGGATCCAGGACTCATTACTAGGTTGGCTACCGTCGTACCTGAGTGGTCGTCATCAGGTAGTCACTTTAGGTGATTATCGCTCTTCTCCACGCTCAATCACCAGTGGGGTCATTCAACGGAGCGTGCTCGGCCCCTTACTCTTTTTGCGCTACAACAATGACATCACCACATCTGTAACACATGGTGCATCATTTTTATTTGCTGACGATATCAAAGTCGTCTATACGCTTCGGCGTGACGAGCTTCACAGGACACTACTGCTCAATCAAAATACCTTACATTCCCTTGATTCATCATGCTGCACATGAGTGATGATCCACTCGGTTAAGAAATCAAGCATTATGTCTTACAGCTGCTGCATCCTCGAAGGATCTATCACCCTAAACAATGAGTGCGTCCTTACACAGTTGTCCACGCGAGATCTTGGCATTACATACTCGTCTGCCTTCAATTTCTCCGAACAGACCCAATACCAAGTAGCACGTGCCAAACAGTCAAACCAAATCCACACAACTCGTGCTAGAGTTGAGCTTTTCGTGCTACTCACTCGCCCCATCCTCGAATACTACAGCATACTATACGGCATTATGAGAATAGGTGATAAAATTGCTGTGGAGCACCTGCAAAGGTCATTTACTAAACATCTGATTGGTAAACACCCTGCAATGAATTATCGAAAACGTCTCAATGAACTTCAATTCGAACCACTTTGAATTCGACGATTAAAGCACAACTTGTTGCTGCTTTTCAACGTACTACACAAAAAGACCTATTCCGACCTGCCTACACTCAAATTACAACATTGCTCAGCTCGAGCGCTTCGCAACAAAGATTTTACAGCAAATATACCCGAGGCTAGAACGAACGTCCGCTCTAATTTCTTCCTGGGCAGATGTAGGTCTCTGTGGAATAAACTACCAATAGCACTCAGGCCATGTGACGATGTGGCAACATTTAGAAGCAGATTTTCCAGTTACCTTGATCTAACTTACCATAATCTCTATATTCACATGGGAAAATCCATCCATGAATTGTTTCAAGAGGGGCCCAATGTTCTCAAAACTAAGGTTTGGCTTCAACCATCCCCCAGAACGTTACTGCATGTAACGCATACCTTTAATATTCCACCTATGTATGTCACTCATGTAAGAGCATGGATACTTCTGTACAAATTCATCTGTACCTCTACAGACACAGTTTCTCACATCAGTAGATACTAATTCCGCAAATTATATGTCCTCCGTATCCACCACCTCCCACTCCACTCTCTTCAAATACCACCTCGTTGAGGTCCTGTACCTGGATTCCTGTGGACAACCTAACGGATAACAAGACACTACACTTACTGTTAATTAATTCGCGTTCGTTGTTAAATCCAATGCACTTCCTGAGTAATGTTCTTCACCTTTCTTCTGATATAGTATTAATAACAGAAACATGCTGTTCAGCGGAGACGCCAGACACATTGTTCGGCATATTGTGTTATAACATCTTTCGTAATGACCGCCTTTATGGTAGAGGCGGTGGCTGTATAATCTACGTCAATCTACTTGGTTCTTTCTCTGAATGAACCACACTTACGTAAACTTCCTGATTCTGCGTGAATTACCATTTTTATTAATCCAACAAATCTTTTAGTAGGTTGCATTTACAGACCCCCATTGTCTGCACTCAGCGTAACTGATGACTTGACAGCTGCTTTTCCTTTTATTGCCGACCTCTCATACAATAATATAATAATCGATGTGGATTTTAATATGCCCGAAATCCCCTGGTCCCTTAACAATGAACCACAAAAACACAATCCGTTTATGTCTACTCTTGGTCGACTGGGATGGGTACAGCACGTCAAAGAACCTGCACGGCTTGGTAACACACTTGATCTAATATTTACCATGAGATGTTCACATGTGTCCACATACATCAGTGACAGATTGTCGGGTAGTGATCATGACATTGTTGGTTGTTCTTTCCAAATTATTTCTAAACCGATAAAATCATTGAGCAAATACCGCCTATTCTTTTCTGTGAATTGGTCAATTTTCTCGGATCTTATAAGGTCTTCAAACTAGGATCCATTTGTCTTAGCACAGAATGTACATATTGCTTGTGATGAGTTCTGCCACCGTATTCAGCTTTGTGTTGAAGTTGTGGCTCCAGAACGCATTAAGAAGTTGAAAAGACTGCTGCATCTGCAGGCACCTCGAAAAAAGTAGCCACTAAACTTCATAAAATAAAGTTTCGGAAAACAAACGATTTTACTCTGCTGATGCCCCATACCAGAATGCTTACAGTTATACCAAGACCACCACAAAATGCTATGCTCTGAGGAGGTAATGGCACTGAAGGGCGCCAACGTGGTAGGCTGCATCTCAAAACGTTTGGACTATAGGCAGAGTAGAAAATCAAGTTGTATAAACTTTATTGTAAATTCTGATGGAACTGCCATAACCGACCGTGCAATCTTATGTTCGAGCTTCAATGACTACTTTATGTCTGCTTATAGCACTAATGCGAGACAGGATGCTCTACTCAAGCTGATAAAGGCAGCAATACACCAAACTGTTGAATCCGTACGTAGTGATATATGTCGCCAACTCAGGTTAGTTCGGCCATCATGCTCACTAGGCCCTGACAACATCTCGCCAATTCTAGTCAAGCACGGAGGTCCAGACATCCCCCTGTTTTTGCTTGATGTATTTGCACTTTCCATGCCCAATGGGGAGTATCCTATGCCCTGGAAACAATCAATTGTAATACCACAACACAAAAGCGGACCTATACAAGATGTAAAAAATTACCGCTCAATCCACCACACATCTACTATCGACAGAATTATGGAGAGGTTAGTTAAAGGACGCATAATAGAGTATTTCAGTTCTATGAGCCTTCTCAGTAAACATTAACACGGTTTTTTGAAAGGTGGGTCGTGCATTACCTGTCAGTTAGATTATCTTGCTTATGTGGCAGAAGCAAGAGAGGCCGGAAGTGCCATCATTGTAATATTTCTTGATATCCAAAAGGCTTTCGACCGTGTCCCACACAACTTATTGTTGCGGAAGCTTATGTCCTATGGCATGACAAATTCGCTTCCAGAGTGGTTGTCTTCCTACCTTGAGGGTAGAAAGCAAGTAGTCAAAATTGGTAACCATACAGCTGAAGCCACCTCAATCTCTAGTGGAATGACTCAAGGTAGCTTGCTAGGCCAGCTTTTGTTCTTAATCTATTTCAACTATCTTCTTGATGAAACCTTGTACAGAAAGCCATTCCACTTCGCTGATGATGTTAAACTTGCGTATTGTTCCGCCTCTGGGCAACGTAGTCCTACTTTAGCCCTTATTCAGTCTGACTTATCCGCATTGGAACACTGGAGTAACTCCTGGAAGTTGCACTTTGCCATTGACAAGCGGAATCTATTGTACCACGGCTGTGTACCTTCTCCGAACATTCTAACCTTAAACGATACCCCTATTCCTGTGTGTAGTGCAGTCCGAGACCTTGGTCTAAGATATGCTGCCTCATTTAATTTTTTATAGCATGTTATATTCTTGCAGGCTTCTGCCAGAAAAGTGATCGCCTGCATAAGTCAAACTCCTATCTTGAAGGATTCCAGGCTTCATAGCACTAGGAAACATTCAACGATTATTCACAAAGCGATTTTTGAACTTGCCTAACACTATGACATACCGTGAGCGTTGTGAGGCTCTAAAATTGGAGCTACTATGGCTCGCAGACTCAAGCTTAATCTCTTTCTTCTATACCGCTTACTATTCGGATTACGCTTTACTGCTCAGCCACAACTCGGGTTTCAGACTCGTATGCGCTATGAACTACGAAACAGCGAGCACACGTTGCAAATACAAAAGTCTCGCACAAAGCTCCGCTCAAATTTTTTCTCCGTAAAATATGCGTTAATATGGAACAAACTTCTATCGAGTATTAGAAACTACACTACCTATCCACAATTCAAACGCATGATTAATATTCACCTGACTGTTGCAAATATCTGGTCAACACTAAGCCAAACGGTGACTCTAGATGATTTATATGGGAAAGGTCCCCTGGATACACTTGTATTCGACATATGACCTAATTGCCTCAATATTATAATTTTACCTAGATCTAGTTGAATTCTTGAGTATGTATCTATAAATGATCTTACTCCTATCGCTCCATCTAACCAATTTTGTTTTCTCCTTTGATGCACTGGTTCGAAAATGCACTACGCCTTTCAAGCTGAAGTCTCTGTACCATCGTCGTCACTCGCCAAGATTTTCCATCAAATTGTGCTTGGCCTATCGGAAAGCAGTTGTATTCATTATTATGTTTTTATTCCTTATACTTTATCTTCTTCCTTGTTTCATTTTTGGCTATGACTGGACTAATCTTTTGAGGTGACGGATTACAGCTTCCAAACTAAGAAATTATACCCATGCAAATCATACTGTTACTGTCTCGTTGGCTTATTACATAAAAGTGCCATACTTTTTTGATCCGCATGACGTAACGGGCTGAAACTTCATCGCCCATCATGTATGCATAAAACAGCCCTTAAAAAACATATGGTACCTATTCTGATGGACTATTTACTATTTTGCCACACCGGCACAGAGCCAGTTAGAGCATGGAAGTGCAGATGAAACCCAGCGAGGGAATACCCTGCATTGAAGCAGGTCCCCTGGGGACAGTTCCATGGGTGGCGGTACTACTTTACTTACACTTTCGGTTACATCTACCTTTGTTACTGTTCCCAGTTTTTTAATCTCTCTACTACTACTTTCAAACTGCTAAGCACTTCAAAACCCATATGGAAATCTTTGTACAAAACACATACAATTAACTATATTATACGATCACGTTGTACAAGTTGATCAGACCACTCAATTGGTCTGTGCCTCTCACTGTCAAGGAATGAAACGTTTATTTACTTATAAATCTGTAAATGTACGGCAAAATTCCGCTGTCTGTCGGTGACTATGAAACATCGATAGTCTTTCGGTTAAATTCGTAGAAAAAGAAAACAACTCATTAACTGTCAGTGGTACAGTTGGCTTTGGCGAATTTGGAATTCACAAATATCTGACATGTTATTGCACTTCTAGGCACTTTCTTCTCAGTACACAACGCCGAGGAGAAGCTCTTTTACCTGAATCAAGCACGGCTCATGCACCTGAGAAACCAACGGATGCTGGTCTTCCGAGCATTTGATGGTGTGGATGGCAAGAATGTGACCAATACAGTCCCAGCTGAATGTGGGCCAATGTTTTCTAGATATATTTACCCTTCACATAACCGATTGGGTCTCAGTGAGAGCAATGCAACGAACCCCTTGGGTTCATACTTATAATACTATGCCGTCGTTAGGGTTTAAGCTTACTCTGAAGGCAGAAATGGCCCCAGCAGAATTCCATCCGGAGGTGATGTTTTCCATGGTCCAAATCTTTCTGGGGAGATTAATTCCGTGATGTGGGGGTTTCCCTATATTTAACAATAGCTGTTAAAAGTCTGTCTTTGCCAGGTAATTTATGATAATTCACTAGGGCAGGCTCTTGGTAAATTCTGCCCTAGGTGGCAACTGCATTCTGCATCTACATCCTCAGCTTGCGTGTTAGTTGTAACTTCCTTTTTGTAATGTTTATGAACAATTCTCGTTCGTTTTACAAGGGAAGTTTATACACTGTAACGGACACTACGACTGCATTTCATAGAGTAATGGTTTTGGGTTTGTCAATTGGTTCATCATTATGTGCAGTGTGATCCCTTACTGCGTTGTGCCAAAGCCAATATGGTTAGTCGTATAGTCTCCGGCCACTCACTTCTACAACGAAAAATAAGTGCGTAGCTGAGATCAGATTGGCAGTCTTGTTTGTCACCAGTTATCTATGGTTTTCGGACAGTTTCCAATGTCCAAGCAAGGTACCTTGGCCTCTGTGCTGCATGCTCTATCTCATCGGACACTAATGATTCTGTCGCTCGAGATCTATGCGACCCAGTCTTTGGTCGTCATTTCTCACTTATCCATGATACAAGTAGTTTACCCTTCTACCATACCAGTTGCATCACCATAGCCTAGGTTTTCTGCTGTAATCAATCCCTTAAAAACCCTCTTTTCTGCCTTGTGCAATTAAAGCTCTAGGTACAAGCGATTTGTTGATAGGTGAAACAGCGAAACAGCATTCATTACCATTCTGGTTGAATGCTATCGGCTCTGACTGTTTCCTTTGATAGTCGTTAGATCACTAGCCACTGATTATTATCTTGAAATTTTACGGAGTGAATATTTTGTTCAACTATCATTTTAGTTATAACAGTGTACTTCGGCGGCTTCGCTGAAAGATTTCAATCCTTCTGTCTTCCTTTATGCCCTTAACTAAACAGACCATGTTTCAGCAATTATGTCTGTTTTCAATGCATTTTACCAGACTTCCTCACCTCCTGACCCTCGCTAATAGTGATTCCTGAATCCACGATTCGTTAAAATTTTGCATAAAAGCACGCTGAATTCGCTCCACTCGATGTATTCCTGTTCGCTTTTTCCTTTTTATTGCTTTTTGAATCTTAAAGTTGCTTTTTTGAATCTCTAGAAGTCCATGAACGCTCTGAATGAAGTTCGTGCTCGGAAGGTGAGCTTGATTATGCATCAGTTACTTATCCGTGACAAACCCTTTGGTTCTAATTTAGTACCTTGTTTACAATACAACAGGACACTATTGGTGCACTCTCAAAGCGACCCTTAACAGGGTGTGTCGATAATCGATTTTCCCGATGCGTAGCACCACAACAAGCAAACCTCTTATTGACCCATTCTTTGGATTAACCCGTTGCAGAACTCATTTCATCAGGGACAAGCGTTTATTCTGTGAAAATTACAACACATTTGACAAACTCCTCTATATAAATCATCCATTCACCTGTATAACTAAAGACCCCTATTAGCCGCTGACGTTCCTCCTTTGATTCAGTTAAACCCACACGAACGTCGGCCATCCCGTTTACAGGGATCGAATCCGTTATGTGCGTCTCCCCTTGGGTGTATGGCTCGCTCGTTTAAGGTATCAGTCCGCTGTTAAATGACACTCCCATCCCGTCTTCCCTTTTTTCATTTCCTTTTGCCTCCATGTTGTTCCGCACTCCGTAACCTTTTCTCACTCTGCGTTGTCTCCGCAGTGTTCCCGTTGCCCCACTCTACAAGGTGCTTCACTCCCAATCCACATTGTTGTCTCCATTGTCTTCTCAACTGTACTCCATCAGTTCTGGGCACTTACCCCCCAACTTTTATTTCGTTTCTCCTTGCACCGACCTTCGCAGCCACAACATCATTCTTCCACTTTTCTTAACCATCGGGCGCTGACTGTACCCATACTTCCTCCCTCAACGTTAGCTCAGGTAGTGCCCGTGCACTGGGGTCGTTGTACCGTTCCTTGGGGGTCATTCGTCTTCTCAAGCTGTTCCGTAGCCTCTCAAGTTGTGGGGAAACTGGGCGCACTATTGTGGCGGATGCCAGCATCAGAGTTCTACTCCGTCGGCTGTATGTGCGCTGCACTGGGCTCAGACCGATATCCGTTGAAAGAGTATTACACTTCTCCAGTAGCATGAGATACGGATCTTCGCCAGTAGCTATAGTCTTGGATAACAGTCGCTTAGTCTGCTTCACTGCTGATTCCGCCTTTCCACTCAATTGACTGATGCAGGCTGGTTTGCTGGTGCAACAATTGCCACTTGGTTACGAAGACCTGGAACGCAGCGCTGATAAACTGAGGACCATTGTCGGAGACCAGCTCCGCCTGTATTCCGTGTTGCGCGAATTGACATCTGACCTCGTTGACTGCTGCTTCTGTTGTCGTAGTGGTAAATCGTTCTCAAAATAATCACTATAGTAATCCACTGTGAGTAAGTAATGTTTCCCGTTGTCACGAAATAAATCCACCGCCACTTATCACGGTCGATCGGGGACATCATCCAGCATCATTGGTTCCTCCGTCTCTCGGATTTCATGCGAGCGGCACGCCTCATCTTTTGACATGGTCCTTGATTTGACCGGTCCTTCCTAACCGGAAGATCAATTCTCTTGCTCGGTTAGTAGTATTGTTGGTACCCAGGTAAGCGCGATAAACACATGTCATCCTTTTTCCCGGGAGCGATGACGGGATCAGAATACGGCTTCCCTTGAACAGTAAACTATAATAGACAGCGTTCCTCCCGGAAATTGAAGTAGGGTGTTAGTTCCATTGACAGCTGCTTCCTTGTCTCTTGCCACCCATTTAGAATGGCGTCTTCCAAATCCGAAAACGTTACATTTTCCTTTCGTATCATCTCGTCAATACCATTATGATAACAAGAAATAATCAACATGCTACTCAAAAGGTGTCACCAGACTAACCAAAATATTAATAATCTTTTGTCACTGTCAGACTCTGTACCAGGTTCACTGCTTCGACCTCTTCCGGATGATGCTCGGCTACTGGCAAATGCGCTCTTGACAGCGTATCCGCGATGAGCATCTGTGCACCCCGCGTATACACGATACCCATGTCGTAGTTTTGAAGCCGGATAAGCATACGCTGAAGACAGCACGAGAAGTTGTGAAGCAGTTTACTGACTATCGACACAAGCGGTTTATGTTTGGTATGCACAGTTGTCTTCCTTCCGAAAGTATACTCTTTGGAACGCCCCATGGCATAGGCTACCGCGAGCATCTCCTCAATCTGCACATAGCGCTGCTCGGTCACTGTGAGTTCTTGACTACGGAAATCCAACGGTTTTCCATTCCGTAGGTGAATAGTACCTGTTGCGTCCTGGCTGCTGTTAAACTGTACTTCTAAAGGCTGCGCTGGATCATAATATCCGAGTACGTGCACGTTGCTGATTAGGTGCTTAATGGTAGCGAATGCGGTTTTTCTATTGTTTTCCGCAACTCCAGTTTACTCCTTTGTGGGTTAGCTTCCTGATCGGCGTCATGATATCGGTGAGTCTGGGCATAAAACAGCTGAACTAATTCGTCATACCATTAAAATGATGAGTCTCCTCAGGTCGTTAGGAGACGAGGGTGGTGTCTCTCGTGTCTGCTTAATTTTTCCTGATCGACCCTGTTCTCTTCGTTCGTTAGCACATGCCCATGAAAAATTGCCTTGTCTATCGGAAGCTCTTTTTTTCTCATTTGTGCTTGACGTTCTTTTACACAAAGCTGCAAGAAACGGCGGAGATTAGCCTTATGCTCCTCCTCCGTTGCTGCGTAAATGAGTACATCCTCTGGTACACGTTACACCAACTAACTCCTCGACTGCTTGTACCAACCGTTTTTGAAAGATTTCACTCGAAACCGTTAAACCAGACGGTAGACGTGCCCAATAAATACGCCCAAACAGTTTGGCAAAAGTCGTAAGGACGCTGGACTCTTCATCTATAACCATGTGCCACAATGCGGAATATAGTTATACCTTTGGGAAATACTTAGTTTTGGCGAAACGTGGCCAAATGTCTTCTAACGTCTGTAGCGCATAATGCTCTACGCAAAGCCTAATTCAACGGTTTCGGGTCAATACACAAGTGTACTTCGACCGTCTTCCTCGTAATGATTGCGACCTAACTAACCCATTCGGTTGGCTCGTCAACTTTGGCAACCACGCCCTCCCTCACTAATTTGCTCAATTCAGCGGCGAATCTGTCATACAATGCAAACGGAACCCTGCTAGCCGGCAGCGCATTCGGTTGTATCGAGGGGTCTAATGACAAATGATCGGTCCCTCAAATTTTCCCACATCCGAACCAAACACAAACGGATGCTGGTCACTAATATCAGTTTCTCTCTGGCGAGCATAAGCGAAACAATTATGATTAAAAATAACAAAATCGAGCTACTGAGTTGAGTGAATGCCTGGAATCGATGTGAACTGCTATTCCACGACCAAAAAGTACGGTCGGGGCTGATTGAATGTTTTGCATCTGCGGGTGATTTATCACGCACGGTCGCTCTCACATTAGCCGAATGACAGTCCCCTCGCCGAAGACTGTTCCCGGCTGATCGGGTGTCGTGCAGCGTAAAATTTGCAGATTTCTTGTCTCACGTTTATGACCTTGTTGGTTGTGCACCCGAAAACGGCACACAGTTCCGCGTTAGTTGCGAATTCCATTTGTTGATATTGATAGGCGGTTGAGGACTCATTGTTGTAGCGATAAGTTGCGTAGTCGCAAAAGCCTCTTTGTCGAACCTCCGTCGATGATTCCCAGAACTATGCGTTCCCCTATGAGACTGTCTCCCATGCATTTACATAAATTACAGGATGACGCCAAATTCTCTTACTCAGTGACATCGACTTATTCATTTGGCGTCTGCATGGCGGAAAGGAAACTTTACTCGGTTTTGTTGGTTTGCTCTTCGCGAAATCCACAGAACTTTTCAATAACTGTCTCCAAATCATTGGGATCTTTGTCGTAGTGCAGTGTCCCTAGCCGATGTGCCTCCGTCATAGTTTAATCAGTTTAATTGTAACTGAGCTGTTCGGATGTAACAATGGTATTATAAGGGTTAAAAAACCAGTGCTTCACAGGTCGCGTATGGTGGTTGTGGTGAAACTACAAAATATAAAAGAGACGTTGTGAGCAATAAGGGGTTTACACCGGTGAACTCACCGATGTATACGTGGTATGAACTTTAAATCCAAGGTAAATCCATAAGGAATGACGACAAATGGGATGTTGGCAAAAATCTTATATCCTCCTTGAGTAGACATATGGCATGTGAAAAACGTGGAGCGAAATCTGGGAGTTGACCACCAGTGAAATCTTCTGCAGACACTTGTTTTTATCCATGCGTAATGGGTCATGTAAGATGGTGCAGCGAAAGAAGTTCACGGTCAATTCGGGCTTTGAACTCTGCCAGCGTGTGAGCACAAATGACAGATTCCGGTAGGGCATTCCACGTTCGACAAACGCGTACGGAAATGAAATTCCGACGGCATTCCAAACGACTGTACTGTTCTGCCAGTTTGAGATGATGTCCTCTAAACCCTAGCAAGTAGTGGCACGTGTAGTTGAGATCTCTAAAAGCTTGTTAAATCAAGCAACCGCCGATACTGTCCGCTGTAGACCCCGAGCATTTGAAGCCTACGTTCATATGGTAAATTATACCGACGCTTGACATTTTTGGTTCCCCGGCGTTGGAGTATCTTCAAGGCGGTGGGATCTCACCAAAGCCATGGCTGCCAGATCTGTAGTACGCATTCCACATGTGACCATTTGTATTAGCAAATAATTGTGGAATAAACGAAGGTCTAGTCGTCTGAATGCACGCTTCTGGAGGCCAACGCGTTGGATGGCCTGCCTAGACGCCGTATCAGGCTGGTTCGAACAGTCTCATGGGGGCTGGATAGATCTGGGAATCATCGACGGAGGTTCGACAAAGAGGCTTTTGCGACTACGCAACGTATCGCTACAACAATGAGTCCTCGACCGCCTATCAATATCAACAAATGGAATTCGCAACTAACGCGGAACTGTGTACCGTTTCCGGGTGCACAACCAACAAGGTCATAAACGTGAGACAACAAATCTGCAAATGTTACGCTGCACGACACCCGATCAGCCGGGAACAGTGTTCGGCGAGGGGACGGAAATGTGCCAAATGTAGAAAAAAAAGAACCACTTTGCTCGTGGCTGTCAATCGGCCAGTGTGAGTGCGCTGGTTTGTCACAAGTCCCCAGTAGATGCAGAACATACAACCGACAACGTGTCTCGGGAGGGATCACATTGTAAGTCAATTAGTCGACGGAAGAGTCGTACGATTCAAGTTGGACACGGGTGCTATTGTCAATATTCTAACCGGAAAGCATTCTCCCGAGGTGTGCATCCGATAAGATCAAGATTGCTTGCTCATGTGGATTAGCGTGTTGCTTTCCACTGTTACTTCGGGATTGCTGCGCTATACGTGATTTGTTTGTGGGAATTATGCACCAATCTTGTTCTTATTTTGTACTTTCCAAACTGTGCGGATGTAGTGGGTCTTCTCTGGCTATTTTCGGAGTGCTCATTGTTCGGCCCAACTGTCGTCTGTGTCCGCCATCTTGGATTTGTTCCACGGTAGCGGCTACCATGACCGCCACAGCAGTAACCCGAAACGAGGTATTTTGTGCTGAGGTAGCAAAATTAGGGTTGACTTCGACAAACTGTATTAACCGGTACCATTCAAAGTGTGTCAAGGGTTGTAGAACCGACGTAAAGAAATACAATATACCGGTTTCATTTTGCTTCTGTCCGAAGTGTACCATGGTTCCACTAGTAAAATGCGTACTAGCGTTAACACCAAAGTACGACAGCCTAGTCGCCGAAACTGAACATCGTTTGAATGCAAAAACTGCTTTGCTCGAGGCGACAATTTCGCATCTTGCACCTCCTCCGTCTCCTTCAATTGCTGTCTTGAAACTAAGGAATAGGGCCGGACGTTCACACGGCCACGCAGTACTAGAAACCTTTGGAACCACGAACCAAGTCGCCATCGCTACCGATAGAATCATGCCTAGCCGCACCGCTCACATCCTCTTATCCAATGTATCGACTGATGCAACATCGATAACACTCACTCTTCCGATTGACTAACGAAATGAGAAGCGCTCTACAGACCGATCCACGTATACAACCGTTGCTGCTCGGTTTAACAAACTGCGACCTCATAGCCTCATCCAGTACTGCCACAAAACGGGTCAGGGACCAGGTGCAACCTGCAGAGACGTCACTAAATCCCTTGATAACCGTGTTCCTCACATCACCGATGAGATGGCGGAACTACGCAATTCGGCCAATCCGTGTCCAGTAATCGAATCCGTTACGTCCGTTTCCCATTGATTGTCTAGCTCGTTCGTTTGATCCATCAGTCCACTCGGTTATAACCCTCCCATCACAGAAGCGTTCGTTTAATGTTCTTCCCAGTGTCGTTTATGCAACTACTCAGTTCGGACCGATTACTCCCCCACGAAACCTAGCCGTCTTATCAACTGTAATCGGAGGACCTGCGAGACGAACCTGACCCCAGGAGCTCATCAAGAACAGGAGAGAAGGAAAGAAAAGCATATCGCACAAGCGCTTTTCCTTTCTCAGCAGAAGGTTATGCTCTCTTTTTATATCATAAATAACTCACGAAGCCGTGCATGAGATCAGACGGGACGAAGTTGCTCACGGAAGCCTACCGTGTTGTGGTTTGGAATTCGCGTGGTCACACTGCGAATGCCACACGGCGTAGCTCTTTAACTTGCTCCTGCGAGTTTTGGAGTCTGTGACGCTGATGCGTATTTTATTGGGATCCCTTACCGTTCCTGCTACCAATTCACAAGGTGTTCGTTTCATCACAGCACATTTGATTTCTTCATATACGTTGAACAAACGTCGTATCAGTTTACAATGACTTACGCTTGGAGGACAGTTCATTTAGGTTTTCACCACGCAGTAGCCGGCGAGCGCAATCTACTATCTTTGTTGTGCAGAATGCCCATGTTGCAGTCACCAATGACAAGTCACTACGAACCCTTGATACTTTGTGTAAGCCAGAAGAGGCATTATCTATCTTCCATAATCATTTTAATTACATTTTAGTGGTACGCCACTAGCAGTTCTCTACGAACTAGCCTTGGTTTGGTAAAATGCGAGTGATCGATTAGTATGTTGTCGTATACAACAGGCCAACGTCTGACCGAAACAAGTTATCCTACGATTGGCCACCTTTTCGAATACCGAAAATTGTGTTCACCTGTGCTGGTTTATCCATCCGCCGCTGTAATACTTTTGAGTCCCCGGGGGGTTACAGAATTCGTTCAAGGTGCCGCTAGCTCGGGTCTTTGACTGCGTGATTTGAAGAGAGATCAATGTTACGCCCATCACACCTATCAGCATTAAGTCGACCACACTTCCTCATTTGAGTGTACGGTGGATCAAGTGTTGTCGAGAAAACAGTTCTTTTTCTCCCTGTTGTTGATAGTCACCGATACAAACATACAGACTCAGGTGGCAGTCCCTCCGTTCCTGCGTTAGTAGGTTCATCTGTTTTGAGTTCAACTCATTTTTGACAGACGAACCTCTAGTATGGTCTTGTCACCCGAACCACTGGACTGCGATGTGTAAAGCCACTTGTAAATACAGTCAAACCTGTCTGAAGCAACCACTCAGGGGACCGACAACAAATACTCGCCTTGGACAGGTTCATGCATAGAGATGTTACTCATAGAAGAAAATGTTGGGGATGTTTTTGGCTGATCGCCATATATAGGTGATCGCCATAGACAGGTGGCCGCTATGGCAGGTTGGACCGTACATGCATTCTTTGTTGAAGGGAAGACGTTCACATATAATCAGCACTTGCAACCTCCTGTACAGTGTTAATGGAACATCGCGGAGTATATTTCAGCTTCGATGAACATAAGTCGCATTTGTCATCTTAGCCACAGCAAAGTGAACTTGTAAGTGAAACTGGAAACAGCATCGTGTCTTCGACAGGCTCCACGGGACCACTAATTGTTTACCGACGCTGATCTGATGAGACACTCATGGTCGCATGTACCTCTTTATCATGTAGATGACGACACCGAACTATAAACTATTTGAATTGATTTTCTGCGTATCGTATACTTTTGTTCCATATGCAATGTGTTTGGTAGTGAGTTAACGGGGTTGATTGGATTATGACGTTGAACAGCGAGAACCGCACGATGGCTATCTCATCAGCAAGTAGTTTGCAGTTACACGGCATTCACGAGGTATTGTTCTTGTTCCTGAACACTTCTTCGGAGTTCTTTAAGCTTTCTAATAGGTTCTCATCTTTTCACCAGTTAGGTCACTTAGTAATTCATAGTTGAATAGCTGCTATACACCCGTGCAAAGCACCGCCGTTGTACTTGTTGTTGCTTCTGCTAATGGTTCTGGGAACCAATCGGGTTTACCCAGTTGTACTCCTTTCGTTCTTTCTATTCAGGGGAACCCCATCGTCATATGCAATGCACATGATCCCGATATACCGAAAGATGGCGTGGTGACTATTGAAATTCCCCACACTGTGGACTGTTTACAGGGAGTGCTGGCTGTGATTCCTCTGCAACTCCTCTCGTTCCACATCGCGGTGCGGAGAGGGCTTGATGTAAGTTGCTTTCATTCTCATGGCACTGATGTACGTGTCCTCTGTCCTTTTGGATTTATCAATTGGGTATTACATCGAATCATTTGCGTTGTTCTCCATCATCTCGAGAATGTTCTAACAACAATCCAGATTATCTTCTCTCTCACGATAGTACACAGCACTATCCCTCAATCATCATTCTCCTGCCCCTCGACTTTCACTCGTACTTGGCATTGTAATAGGCACTATATTTATTATCTTACTATATTTCTTATCGTCACCCCCCTGGGTTGCTGTCCTACTCTGCTCTGTGGATTTAATTGATTTGACAGCATTTCGCCCACGCATGTTACCGTAATTTGGACCTCACTCTAGTCATCTTTGATTTTATCTACCGCTTCAATCAAACTGCTTCCTTCTGTTCTGTGGTACAATTTGCAGCATGATAGCGATTCTTTTTTCTGTGACCTCTGATAATGCCAAACTTGTGACCACATTTGCACCAAACCAGTTGTAGTGGACGCGACGACCATCCATGTTTCTCCCGATGTCATGGTGGTTTGCCGGAGTCCAATTAAAATGAGTTCGACGCAGACCACCTTGGAGCTGTTATGACTCTGGCTCAGTTGATTTGCCTGCGTCAGCTTACCAGATCGCTTTGCGTCGAACACTACGTAACTGTAACCATGGGTCAATTTGAGTTTGCCCTGTGTCCGACTCGCACCCAGTGGGGGGGGCAGGAAGTCTCATGTGCCTCTCCGTCCTCTGCTGGTCGCTTTAGTTGGGCTGGTCTCAAGTGCACTTGTGAGCGCCACTTGTTTTCGCGCGCCGAATTGCAGGAAAACTCAAACAGCCTGACACTTCAAGGTGAGGTAAATACTTTGATCAGTAAAAAGACCTCTTCGATGCGCTATAGGCTAGCTCATCTACTTCTGCTGGGCCACGTGTAAGGTTCATCCTGCATACTTGTTACTTTGTTTTTGCTACCACTAGCTCCATCCACATCAGATTTGTTTGTCGCTTCATGTGAATCAAATAAACCTTATCCATTTCTTTTCCACGGTTAGTAGCTCGAGTCTGAATCATTTTTGGTCTGTTTGTAGGATCACTTTTTTCAATTACATCATCCATTGGGTGTGCCCTTTTTGCTGTTCTTGGAAACCTTACGCTGTTTGTTATAAATTTGCTCGTGACAGACCGGCAGGTCGAACTGAGTTGCTCCTTACCCGTTGCACATTAAGCGATAACCGCTTGTGCTCCTAATGACTTTCCGCACTTTGCCTTTTTATCCCGTTGACTCCCCACTCATTTTTAGTACCTACTATTTTAACCGCTACCCTTCAACATCTCACATTTACATGGCCATCAGATTTGTAATGTTTCCGACGCTGTAGTTTATGTTGCAGTAAATGTTGTCGTTGGGCTCTGACGACACAAATCCAGTGATTCGCGACTTATAGCAATCATTCTTAAATAGTTACGTCTAATCGTCAGTTTACAACTTTTCTGATGCACATACACACGTTAGGATAGTTTGGATACTGTTGGCTGGATACACTTCTTAACATGGCTAGTAGCCGACTTAACTGACGTTTGTGTTGAGTTTCTTTATCCCTCTCTCTTCCGATTAACCTCCACCTCCAACCACGATCTCATTCCTGAAGGATAATAAAAACTTTGCGGCACAACGGTCGGTTCCTAGCTCACTGGAACGGTATCCATCCGGTACCGGTGACTCATCTGGCGATCCTGTGTTGCGTCCCTTTATTATTTTTCTTGCGTATTGCGGCACAATGGCTATGGTGTTCCCATCTCCCATTGCCGTGTATAATCAATGAGTTTGGATGCTTGTATAATGAGTCAACATGACACCATTTGCCATCATGCAAATAGTGTTTTCTGTTCTTGTGCCATAATCTTTTTTCTGCTTTTGTTGATACTGACTAGAATATTCACTTAGTTGAACTCCTGTGCTAGCCAGCAGCAGCGATTGCGCTCGTGCTTCACTGCCAAACAAGCATACTTGAGGGATAAGAGGGGCGATGAAACGGGACTTGCTCCGAAACCGATTTTGATATGCCACACTAGCGACGTGTCCCAATAGGACGAAACGGCCATTTATTGCTTTTCCGGGTATTTCGAGGACTGTGCAATTCAAAAGCTATTGCGAAGATCCCCAAGTAAAATAGTTTTTATTAAGCAATTACGCAATGTCAATGCCTCCGTGTCCTTTGAATATAAGTAGCCAGTTGTACTGTGTTTAAAGTCGCATCATCCGCACATCTTACTGCTACTTCCCTGCCCTGCGGAACGTCCCACTCTGCAGACAACAGTCTATCTTGGAGTGGATAGTGGACTCATCACGGAAGTCAGTTGTGCGCCACCTCTTGTAACGCCTTTAATCAGGATTAGGTGTTTGCATGGACCTCAACCACGAAAGCGGGATCGATCAGAAGCACCCTGGCTAGCGTCAACGATTTCAATTCCTGCTACCACATCGATTAGTTTCTGCTCCACATCCATAGGCCATCAAAATACTGGCATCAACAATGTAACAGCATTTAGTGCTCACACTACTCCACTGTGCCATCGCAATCGACTGCACACAGGTTGGGATACATGCAGTGACGCCTGATTTTAGCGTTTTTACAGGCCCAACGCCTGATCCGTTATCCACTGTTGGCCCGGAACCATCCGATATCGGGTGGACAAAATTACGACTTTCAGCGTAATTGATGCAAATTTTTCGAACTTAGCCGAGCGGACACCGCTGTTCTTCAGAAGTCCAAGAAGTGAGGCGTTATCTTAGTATCCCTCGCTCGGTACCTTGTTGACATCGTCCTTCCTGGTGGCCAACCCTATTGTCAATCTGGCTGACTGGCTTAACCGTCAAACTCTAGCTCTCGAATTTCAAGACAGATCACTGTTCAACTTGTAATTACCTATTGCAATCCAAACACTTGTAGCTGGCTGTCCAGGCTCTAACCATAGATCAGCTCGATCTCCAGTTCTTATTTACGGGATAAATTTACTCGTTAGTTGCATACTTATTATTGATAATTCTGCCACCTTTTTGTTGATGGGGCATAGTGAAATCTTGAGGCGCTCTTACCAATCTCTGCTACCTATGGCGCCGATGCAGCATCACTCTCGCGCAGAAGGGCAGATTCTACAATGCAGCCTTCCGTTCAAGTCTTCTATACGCTTGCGAAACTTGGCTTATCAACTTGATCGACATAAAGACGTTAGTCACATTCAGTCATCGCTGCCTTCGCAGCTTTGCTCGTCTGATAGGAACACCGCGTGACCAGTGCACATGTTAAGCGTCGTGTACTTGATGCAAGAAGGTTTAGTGAACGTCTCAGCACCGTTATTACCCGCACCGAGCCCCGATGGCTGGGCCACGTATTGCGCATACCATCACACCGACTCTCGTGTCGTGCTTTTGCTCGCCCAAGGTCTGGATGAAAGAAGAAGAGGAGGGGTGGCCAGGCGATAACTTGGTCAAAAGGAATGAAATCCCTCACTTCGAAGTCGGCAGCGATTGGTGTCACCCGACTGCCGGGCTGAGGTCCGGGCGACGAACGCGTCTGGTTGGATACACTTGTTGACATGGCAAGTAGCCGAACTTAATGACGATTGTTTGTGACTTTCTTTATCCATACCGTCTTCTTTAGCTCCCTTCTTCAGGAAAGACTTCATGCTCCATGCATAATATGATATTTATTATTATATTACCTTTTTAGTTTTTTGTCTGTAATGTTTATTATGTTTTTGTATTACGGTACAATAGTTGAGGTGTGTTTCTCACCCTCAGCTAACGTATGTTGTTGATGATGTTGATGCATCAGGTAATTACTTGCTGACTCTGCTTGTAAACCGTTGAAATCGTTAAATAAGTCCGCTTGGCTTAGTTACATAGGCTGCTGGTAACGAGAGGTCGTAAGTTCGGTTCCTGGTTGGGCTGTTGGGATCCACACCACTGACGAATCCCAGTGGGACGAAACGGCCGTCTTTTGATTTCCGGAAATTATGGAAGACTGGTTGGCTTAGAGCTGGCTACAACAAACCATTTTCCCTTTACATCAAATAGTCCCTACTCATGAGAAATATGCGCCCGCCAATTTGTTTTCATGTGGCGATTAACTGCCTACATGTTATTCTATCTCCTTTTTTGTGATGTCCCCTTCGAGTATCAACATAATCGTGAAAATGTACTCTATGGTAGTCTGCTAGTCAGTCATTTATTACCCTATCTACGAAACGTTTCCTGCGATAGTCTTAATAGTCGTGTCTTTGTCCCCTACAAATATGTGCATCCGTTTGACAAGCGGCTTGTTAAGGCTGATTTTATGGGTTATTATTAGTCTGTTAAAATCATATACATCTTTTCCTCCTTTTCCGCAGGTCGATTGTCCGAGGAATTTGGCGAAATCTGTGACTGTGGAATAGGAAACGTTTTAAGATTTTCTTCGACTTTGTTTTGACAACTCCATCTTCTGTTTTTCTGTTCGATTTTTTTAGTAAAGCCTCCTTTTACTGTTGTTTCTACCTTTCGGTTATGGTTCCGCATCCCTCTTTGACCATTTTTAAGTGTGCAGTCGCCGCTGTTTGCACACTCGTTTTATCTCGCTCACGCGCTTGTGTGCACCTCAGCCGCTCTATTTCGACCCGTGCATTGTTTCACTCCGCCATTTTTATGGCGTTTTTGTGTTAATTTGCAGTTTTTCCCATTGTTAGGCGACATTATTTACTTGCACGTCGGCGTTTTTTATCGCACATACGGGGTCATTTTGCCTCAACGCAATGAATAACATGATGTGCGTGCTTCCTATTGTCAATGTCTCATCGCTTGTGCTTCACTTTATCTGTGAGCTCGCATTCCTGAATGCAATTTCTTCACTGTTTCCTCTGTTCATTGGGTCCTGCACGCAACTCATCGAGCATGTTCCTTATGACTTGCTATACTGCTTTCCATCGTGTCTTATCTTCATCATTAGCTTTGAACTCAGTCCGTTCGCGTAACAGTTCAGGCACATGCAACGTACCCTTTCTTTTCAAAATCGGTTGTAGTTGTGTTAGGCTCTTGTGTCGTCATGCCCCTTTAATCACCATCTCTTGTCAGCGGGTGCAGTCTTGGGCTTGGTGGTTTCTCTCCTCAAACTTTCTTGATACTGCTTTTAATGAATCTTGCCTCCATTTTTTATGTGCTTGCACTTAGTCATCTCAGGTCTCATTTCATACGAATTTTTAGTTCAGCTTTCGTAATTGTATTTCGGCACAATAAGTGACCGTTTGTTTCGATAGCGGATCGGGTTTAAGTATTGACGTTTGAAAGGGTAGGTGTATCTCAACTCCCACAAGAGTAGGGAGAAATGCGCTCTCTTACTGAGTCCCTGTAGGGCGGGGCGACTATTTAGCGCATTTTCAGTGCACGGTAGCTATTTAATTGGTCTAGTTACCGCAAATATACTTGATCAACATAAAATTGGGTAACTTTGGGCCAACATGAAACTTAGGTTACTCTCATTTTTCTTATTTTGTGCGTGATAAAGTTGGTTTTATATGTTGAAAGTTCATTTTTTATTAATTTGAAATCATCTTATCTTGAACTGGAATATTCAGTCTTGGGTATACCTCTTGTCAAAGATGGCCGGTGTCATGCCATGTGTTTAACATACAGTATCCTTTCGTCTGAATCATGTTTCTAAGAAAGTGTAAGTCTACTTTCTCTATTTTCACTTTGTGATTAAGTAATAGTAAACCTTTGATCTTATGTTACTGTCTTGGTGACCAATGTTATCCGAATAAGCTTTGTTACTTTTGGATAACTTTGGTCAGTTGACCACGTGATCTTTGAAAGAAGCACCATATACCATGAGGGGTTATGAACTCGTCAAAGTCGGCAATTAGCCTGATGTTTCCTATCACTGAGGATAGAGTTAATACCGCCATATGTAGTGTACAAAGCCAAAAAGCTTTGCGACATTTGGACTTGAAATGCTCCACCAAGCACACGATATTACAGTTCGGGATCAGGCTGGTTTAACAACACTTGCTTTTTAGACTGCTTTCAGCAAGTGGCATTACATTTCTGTCACAGAATAACTGGCCATTGTGTCCTTTCAGATGACAATCTCAGTTCTCATTTCTCTCTTGACGTTGTCAGACTCTGCATTGAAAACAATGTTGCTGTTTGTTGCCTTCCACTTAGTTCAACCCACCTCTACCAGCCTCTAGATGTAGCATTCTTTAAGGCCTATTGTTGTGTACGAAAAGTCAAACGCACGAACCGAAGTGAGAAGGTCGCTCCGGTAAACGAACTACTGTAATCTGATAAGTGTCTAACTACTTGAATACGTTAAGGTGTCGCAAGGAGAATGATGAACCGATAGGGAAGCAGAGAATTAGGCGTTTTGTGTGTAACTGGGATTGTGTGCACTTGTCTGTTTAGACTAGCCGTCAACCATTCTGACAGAATACACAACATCACCTCTCCGCTTAATCATGTAATGCGTCGAAACCATATCGATTCGGTGGTCTTTGTTCTCGGCCCGTCCTGCGGAGCTGCGTGCTTTGCGTAGTTTCGTCAGTGAAGGTTGGTGGCACATGCTCCGTTCGTCTGATACTTGTGAATAACCTCCGGGCGTTGACTGTACGGCCATCCTCCAGCCGGCAAGTGCCTGGCTCACATACATGCGTTATTCTTATCGGATCTGATAACGTGGGCTGTCCTTTTGATGCAGCGTTTACCATCACGCGCTCGAATGTTCCAGGCTGGAGCGGAGTAGTAAGCTTCCGGTAAGTGGTCTGATATCGATGGCGACGATCTAACTCGTCGGAATTATTGGTTGCAGGAATCGCAAGTGCGGCATTCAACTTTGTCCGAAGGGCACACCCAAGCATGAGTTCATCTGGCGTTTTGTCGGTGGTGTGCAGTTCTGTAACAAAATAGTACTTATAGCACTGCATTCTCCCAACCTGTATCACATAAGCGAATGGTTTGGATACTCATTTTCAAGGATCGATGGAACCGCTCTACCATGCCGTTTGCCGCTGGATTATACGGCGTTGTACGTGAGTGCCGGATAGCGTGAAGTTGAAGGAACGAAAGAAACTCGTGGCTTGTAAACTGCGGCCCGTTGTCCGTCACTATCTCCTCTGGTAATCCGAAGCGGGAAAACATGTATTTCAGCCATCGAATAATGCTGGCAGTAGTCACCTCTCCACACAAATAGACTTCCGGCCACTTACTGTAAAAGCAGGTTGCCACCAAACAGTTCCTTTGATACTGAAGCCCTGAGCTAAATGGACCCCTGATGCCAAGAGTTACCGTGGCCCACGGTCGCATAAGGTAGTCAATGGGTTGTATGGGGGATGAAACCGGCCTTGAACTCTTGTCTGCCCTTTGACATGAAGAGCAGTCATGAACAAGTTTTTCTATTTTGTGTGCCATCAGAAGCATGCGTCAAGCTTGCGTTTCGTACGAACGATACCAGGGTGGCTTTCGTGAGTACTTAGCATGATCTTTTACATCAAGCTCCGAAGAGCCACAACTTTTTCGCCGCGTATTAAACATCCATCTATAAATTAAAGTTCGGGACGCAAAAGTAGTATATTCGAAACTCGCCTGTGATCTTGTTATTTTGTGGCCAGCCGTTTAACAGAAACCTGAGTCGCCTTCTGGAGTTTTTCCTTACTAAGGGCTGAGATTGGTTCATTACTCAGGGAAGACACCTCTCATTATCATCCTCATTATTTTCAATTTCGTTGAGTGGCAGTCTTCGAAAATCGTCATGACTGGTGTGGAAGCAATACGGCGTTTTATCTCGTCAAATGATTTTTGTTGGGGATGACCCTATACAAATACACTTGTCTCCTATGTCAGTTCACGCAGTGGCTCAGCAATGTTCGTGAAACCCTGCAGGTAACGTAGGTTGTAAGAACACATTCCTAGAAATGCTTTGTTTCGGTGGAGGTCTGTGGACGGGAAGCCTCGGTGATGGCACACGCGTTGTCAAAACTCGGCTTCATACCGTCAGTTGTTATTATGTGGCCCAGGAACTCGATTTCACTAGCATTAAATTTGCACTTCTCGATGTTTGACCGAATATCATGTAGTCGACATAACACAGCATGCAGTCGTGAATCATGTTCTTCTGGAGTCCTACCGAATACACAGATGTCGTCCATGTATATTGTTTGACCAGGTAAATTGGCAAATGAGTGAACCATGAACTTTTGCCAAGCTGCTGGGACTGAACTCAAGCCCATTGGTAAGACTTTGTACTGAAAGAGTCCGTCCATAGTAAGAAATGCGGTCAGCGGTCTTGACTCCTTAATTAAAGACTTATGAAGGAAAGCGTTCCTAAGGTCCAATTTTGTAAAAATCTGACGCTGGCTAGTTTGACTAATAGTTCATCTGCGGTTGGAAGCGCAAACTTTTCTACCACGATTTGACTATTTAGAGCCTGTAGATCACTGCATATTCTCACTGTACCGTCCTTCTTGAGGACTGTAACCATAAGGTGGATCCATTTAGAACAGTTAATGTGTTCAATGAGATCATTTGCCCTAATGCTGACGAAACAGCCTCTCTTCTGGCCAAAGAAATTGGACGTGGATGAGCAGTAGCTACCGGTGTAGCATCCTGCGGTGAACGGAGGAGGGAACACGCCCTATTGTTTGTTCAAACAGTTTCGGGTGCTGTATCTGTAGGTCTGATAGGTTAATTGCCATGATACGCATATGAGATATGGACGGCGTGACTCCCACTGCAACCATGGCGTTGCGCCCCAGTAAGGGACGGTTATTTCGGCGGGTGACGTACACAGCAACTGACGATTTCACGGCCCCAAGTTGCAACGCAAATCCCCGTATTTCTACCGGGGCCTTTGTATAACTGTCAGATCGATAGGCTGAAGGATGTATAGGCATGTCATGTAGGTGAATGTCATAAAAACTACTCGCTACTATAGTGATAGGAAAGGCTGAATTTTGTTACATCTCAACATGTGTTGTTCTATCGCGTGCAACAACTGTAACAGCACGAATGTCAGGCATAGGTAGTTTAGGTTCTGAACAATTGGAACGATAGTTAGACACAGTACCTGTGTTATCAATGGAAAATGCATTTTCAGACTACTGTAACTGCTGACTAGAAACGGAATCTGTAGGATGCAACTGAGAAATACGTACTTAACGACAGCAACGGGCAAAATGTCCACGCTTACCGCACTTTTGGCAATCCATTTCTAAGGCAGGACACTTGGTAAAATTGGCTTTATGCTGTAGGCTACCGCAGCGGAAGCATTTCTATGGGGATTGAGATTCGCTTGGCGAGCGATGGATCTTGGCAACCTCCTGTATGTCTGCGTGGATAGTGAAACATCGCAACTGTTCGACCGTACATGCTTTGAGGCGAGCTAATTCCACAGCCTTATCCCAAGTCAATTTGGAAGCGTCTTCGGAAAGTAGACATTCCCGGATTCGGTTATTGGTGATTCCACTAATCAACTGTTGCACTGGCATTACGCCCTCGATTTTCTTTTTCGCTATGTTTGGATACTCGCAAGGTCGTACACCGCGAATGAGGCGATCAACAAAGTTGTCTGGAGTTTCCGATGGTTCCTGTGTAAATCGGCCGAATTTGAGGCGAACCAGGTTTGTACGCTGGCCCCATGACTTGTCCAGCACATCTAGTGCTTTCGTTAAGGTATCTTGAGACTGGAGTTCCAAAGCATCAAATTGACCTTGTCCCTCATGACCGAGTGCGTGTCTGGGAAGCTGCAGTCTGAACTTCCGTGTAGTTAGAAGCCGCAAGTAGTAGATCAATATGGTTTGTAAACTATGTTTTCCACTGGGCCCATGCACTTTCGTTAGGACGTAAGGTCGGATCAGACCAGTAAACTGTAGGAGGATGTAATTTCGTGGCGTAGATTCGTAAGCCGCGACGCCAGTGTTGTGTACGATGAGTCAAATGCATGATCCGAAGTAAGGAGGTCACTACGGTAAACGAACTACTGTAATTTGATAAGTGTCTAACTACTTGAGTACGTTAAGGTGTCGCAAGGAGAATAATGAACCGGTAGGGAAGCAGAGAATTAGGCGTTTTGTGTGTGACTGGGATTGTGTGCACGTGTCTGTTTAGACTAGCCGTCAAGCATTCTGACAGAATACACAACACCTATGAACACCCAGTGGAGCGCCATGCTGCGATAATTTAAAACTCCTGCGGCAGTCTCCTAAACCATCCAGAAGGATAGGTTTCCGGGGCTGCTTAAACACCTAGATACCATGGGTGAAAATATCGTAGAAAACTTTCGGTCGGGGTTTAGAAAAATTGGCATGTACCCAATAAGTCTCCAGTCTGTCCTGCGCAGTATTCCAGAGGCAAATGGAGATGCAAATACCATCAGCATCTCCATTTCTTAAGAATTCAAGCAAAAGCTGTAAGCAATGCGCTTTGCTGCTGGTGCAAACTATTTACCACAACGCAAAAAAGCTCTGCACGTCCAGTATGGGAAGCGTTTCTTGGGTCCAACTTAGGAGCTTGTTACCGGAGTCAAGCCCTATGCTGAACCAGAAAGTGAGTGCAGCCAAAGTTTGTCTAAGAGAAGCCGATTACTTGTCTTCCGTCGGTGATGTCATTGACAACCGACTAAAAATTGGTTCTCATTCTGATGACGAGTGTGTTCCAGCATCAAAGAAGGGATGTCAAAATTGAGAAAACATTTTTGAGAAATTTGCTTAAGTATTCAATAGTGTTATGGGTGCGTTTTGTATTATTTTATACGTATAAACAGTGGCATACCTTACATTTGTGTTATGTAACATTAGTTCTGTGTATGTGTTGTCATCATGGCCAAAGTTTCAACATTAAGAGGGAAGCTCGACCATAGTATATATTTTAAACCAACTGACTTAAAGGTATAGAATTGTATCGGTCCATATTTTCTACAGCATTATAACACTATAGCCAATGAACAGATCAGTTAATGGTTTTATCAAATGCACTGATAAATGTGTGGTACCTTCTAAACAAAAAAGCGGACCAATGTTACCCGGTTTTACGTTACGTCCAAATTCCCTGTCGCCTAATCAGTTTTCCGCCGAACTGGTTTGTAATCCCTTAAGCTACTTGGTGATAGAAGTCGTGCATATGGGAGCCAACTCTTCTCCGAGCTGCATAAATGTACATGATGATAGAATGCGGACCACGCTGCATCCTTGCCCATGGCTTAGTCATATTCGTCCCGTTTCACCAACTCAAGCGGGGTCGAAAATTGATCACATTACGACCATCTTCACAGTGTAAGGATTACAGATCGATTTGATCCACCTACCGACTTAGATCAATTTCTGATCTATGCTGACATCTGCATGCGCTTTGGTGGTACCTCGGAGCCAAAGCACCTTACACTGTATACAAACTGGCTAGCTAACCTCTCCATTCAGCTGACTTATTAATTCACATGATCGGTTGCGTTCGCTAGTACTCCATCTCAAGGCATCGAACGCCATTACGTTTTCTCGCAGTGGGTAGACATCCATAATGTAGGATCGCTAGACGTCCTCTGAGAGGCTGGATCTCTGCTCGCTCTTTGGAATCGTTTGACCATCGCCGAGCTATCCCAGCTGATTCAAGCAGCAGTGAAGTCCGCCACAACCTCAGCCAACAACCCAAGCAGAGCTTGCGTACCGATCGCGTAACTGGTGCTCTCAACACGGTTCAGAGATAGAGACACCAGCTATCTTTGGAAACTTCCCAGATCATTCGGATCACTGGCCACAGGAGAACTAGCGTCAGTGGGGCTGTTTGCGAAGTTGTTGGTTCATTAATTTGCATAGGCTCAAGGACCACTGGGCTGAGCACACTCAGTCAGCGTCCTTCCGCTTGTCTAGCAAGTGTGCCTCCTTGCGCACCTTAGAACATTTAACTAAAACCACCCACCGAAGCGGAGGTCTGTTTTTGAGCTTCGTCACTTGAAATGATTCATGGCTTTTGGCTCAGACGGACTTCGTCCGGAGCTATTCAAGTACGGTGGCAAAGTAATTGTTAACCACTTGACAGATCTTTTTCAATTTTGATGCCAAGAAAAGGTTCCATCATCTTGGGTCAATTCGGTGATGGTACCGATATTCAAAAAGCGTGCCAGTACCTTATGCGCCAATCATAGATGAATCAGCCTAATATCCGTCGCCTCCAAAATGTTAACAACCATCCTACTCCGATACCATAACCAAACCCCCTTGAAGAACAGGTTGGTTTCTGCCTCACTCGAGAGTGGGTAGACTACATCTTTACTCTCCGCCGACTCCACTTGCAGCGTCACCTTTACTGCCAGCCTACCATCGTCGCCTTTGTTGGACATCCGACCTCAGTTCGACTCGGTCGCTCGGCCTGCTTTGCAGAGTGCCCACAAATTATACCCCCACCCCTCGGGCATTATACAGCAATGTCTCTATTGCGGAACTTGGTCCCTCAATGACAAGTGTTTATTCGGCGAAGTCAACTCAGCAATAATTACAGCATGTTTGGCAAGCCAAACTTTTCGATATAGGTTGCACCTTCAGGTCCATAACTAACGACGCTTCTGAGCCGATGTGGTTCCTTCTTTGACTCAGTTAAACCCACACGAATGTCGGCCAATCCGTGTCCAGGGATCGAGTCCGTTATGTGCGTCACTTATTGGTTGTCTAGCTAGCTCCTTTGATCCATCAGTTCACTATCTTGCGGTGACGCGAGATGTAACGAGCACGCGACTAGAAGTAAAAAGGACTCAAACGGACGCAAACATCAAGGATGAGGTCAGACGGCGTAACACAGCCTCATAATACGAGTGGAGGGCGGATCACGAGAAGCGAATAGGAGCGAGCCCGAGCCAAGGAGAACAGGAAGGGGATGTATCAAAAGGCCAATAAATCATACAGAAACGCCTTTGTCTGTGCATCCAGGAGTAATCCCGAGCCGAATAACGCAACCGAAATCAAGCAAATCCAGGTTCTTAGAACAACTCCAGTCTTATCAGAATGCGAGTTATGGACGCAAAGATACGGGGTCAGAAAGGCAGCCAAAGCCCCCAAACTTGCGGACAAATGACGCACTCCAGCCATATACGTATCTCAGTTTGCATACAGGACCCGACGTTCCAGGTTGGACGCTGTAGCATATTTTGTTCACACTATAGCATCTTCATTGGATGCGAACTGCAAGAATGTACGTCTCCTCTTCCTTGATTACGTCAATGCTTTTGGCAGTGTCTACAGATCAGTATTGCTTAATCAGCTGTCTGCGAATAGTGTTCAACGAGCAGGGTGCAACCTGATGAACAACTACTTCGTAAACCGATCTCATTTTACCCAGATAAATAGTAAATAGTCTCCCAGTCTTAGAGATGACTGGGGCGTCCTGCAGGGATCAATTCTCTCCCCTCTTCTTTTCTCTGTATAAATCGAAATGCTTACAATTCCCCCACTTGTATTGGATGTAAGTCCGCTGACGATGTAGTCTTAGGTAGCATTGCTCTAACTACTGAATCATCAACCGCTCTGCAAATTGTTCTGGATAAGCTTCAGCAGCAGTCATCTTCCCGATCCCTTTCAACGCTTCCAAATACCGCGATGTATCGTTCTCCGCACTGACAAACGTCTGATTATGGTAAACACTTCTCTCCTCATGGTCGTAAACGACCACACTATACCCAGTTCGTCCACCGTTAAGTACCTTGGTGTACATTTATCTCATAATCTATCTTGGTCAACACATATTGACGAAACATTCTGCAAGGTGCGGAAATTATCGTTCTATGCCCTCAGCCCCAACATACTTTTAGTACCCAATTCCTTAATTTGCAAATTCGTCATTGCCTATATACTTCTCCATTGGTTATGTTGCTCGTCTATCATTTGTCCTGGTCTGCTACAAAAAGACTTCACATTGATTGTGCCTTCCACTGAGCTCATTTCAGAGTGTAGTGGATTGTCCAGAGAGTCTCTAGTTGACTTTATCGTTAATAAACACTTTAGTGCGTGTGACAACTTTTCAGTAAAGGTTTTAAATGATCCTTTTCACCCCCTTCACACAGATTTATCTGAAGCCCTCTCCTGCTCGTCTACTCACTCTAAGTTTAGGGTTTTGTTTTCTCGCACAAGGTATCACAACTCTATATTACCGTATTTACTTCTTTTACTTGTAGCATCCGAGAAACCTATCAGCAGCACGCTTGAACGCTTACTTGAGTGATGTGCATGCGTGTTTTCCTCTTTACGCTTTTATTGCAATTTCATGCTTACGTTATGTCTCACAAAATCCGCAGTGCTTATGCGAAATGCTGAAAATGTTCCCAGTCGGGTACATAAAGCTTATTTAGATTTGACTTGACTGTGTGGCGCCTTATTTCTATTAGACGCTCTTTCGTCACTGCCAGACTCTGTACTAGGTCCACTGCTTCGACCTCTTCCGGATAATGCTCGGCTACCGGCAAATGCGCTCTTGACAGTGTATCCGCGATGAACATCTGTGCACCCCGCCTGTACACGATACCCATGTCGTAGTTTTGAAGCCGGATAAGCATACGCTGAAGACAGCACGAGACGTTGTGAAGCAGTTTACTGGCTATCGACACAGGCGGTTTATGTTTGGTATGCACAGTTGTCTTCCTTCCGAAAGTATACTTGTTGGAACACCGCATAGCATAAACTACCGCAAGCATCTCCTCAATCTTCACATAGCGCTGCTCGGTCACTGTGAGTTCTTGACTACGGAAATCCAACGGTTTTCCATTCCGTAGGTGAATAGTACCTGTTGCGTCCTGGCTGCTGTCACACTGTACCTCCAAAGGCTGCGCTGGATCATAATATCCGAGTACGTGCACGTTGCTGATTAGGTGCTTAATGGTAGCGAATGCGGTTTTTCTATTGTTTTCCGCAACTCCAGTTTACTCCTTTGTGGGTTAGCTTCCTGATCGGCGTCATGATATCGGTGAGTCTGGGCATAAAACAGCTGAACTAATTCGTCATACCATTAAAATGATGAGTCTCCTCAGGTCGTTAGGAGACGAGGGTGGTGTCTCTCGTGTCTGCTTAATTTTTCCTGATCGACCCTGTTCTCTTCGTTCGTTAGCACATGGCCGTGAAAAATTACCTCGTCTATCGGAAGCTCTTTTTTTCTCATTTGTGCTTGACGTTCCTTTACACAAAGCTGCAAGAAACGGCGGAGATTAGCCTCATGCCCCTTCTCCTTTGCTGCGTAAATGAGTACATCCTCTGGTACACGTTACACCAACTAACTCCTCGACTGCTTGTACCAACCGTTTTTGAAAGATTTCACTCGAAACCGTTAAACCAGACGGTAGACGTGCCCAATAAAAACGCCCAAACGGTTTGGCAAAAGTCGTAAGGAAGCTGGACTCTTCATCTATAACCATGTGCCACAATGCGGAATATAGTTATACCTTTGGGAAATACTTAGTTTTGGCGAAACGTGGCCAAATGTCTTCTAACGTCTGTAGCGCATAATGCTCTACGCAAAGCCTAATTCAACGGTTTCGGGTCAATACACAAGTGTACTTCGACCGTCTTCCTCGTAATGATTGCGACCTAACTAACCCATTCGGTTGGCTCGTCAACTTTGGCAACCACGCCCTCCTTCACTAATTTGCTCAATTCAGCGGCGAATCTGTCATACAATGCAAACGGAACCCTGCTAGCCGGCAGCGCATTCGGTTGTATCGAGGGGTCTAATGACAAATGATCGGTCCCTCAAATTTTCCCACATCCGAACTAAACACAGACGGATGCTGGTCACTAATATCAGTTTCTCTCTGGCGAGCATAGGTGAAACAATTATGATTAAAAATAACAAAATCGAGCTACTGAGTTGAGTGAATGCCTGGAATCGATGTGAACTGCTATTCCACGACCAAAAAGTACGGTCGGGGCTGATTGAATGTTTTGCATCTGCGGGTGACTTATCACGCACGGTCGCTCTCACATTAGCCGAATGACAGTCCCCTCGCCGAAGACTGTTCCCGGCTGATCGGTTGTCGTGCAGCGTAAAATTTGCAGATTTCTTGTCTCACGTTTATGACCTTGTTGGTTGTGCACCCGAAAACGGCACACAGTTCCGCGTTAATTGCGAATTCCATTTGTTGATATTGATAGGCGGTTGAGGACTCATTGTTGTAGCGATACGTTGCGTAGTCGCAAAAGCCGCTTTGTCGAACCTCCGTCGATGATTCCCAGAACTATGCGTTCCCCTATGAGACTGTCTCCCATGCATTTACATAAATTACAGGATGACGCCAAATTCTCTTACTCAGTGACATCGACTTATTCATTTGGCGTCTGCATGGCGAAAAGGAAACTTTACTCGGTTTTGTTGGTTTGCTCTTCGCGAAATCCACAGAACTTTTCACTAACTGTCTCCGCATCATTGGAATCTTTGTGGTAGTGCCATGTCCCTAGCCGATGTGCCTCCGCCATAGTTTCATCACTTCGATTGTAGCTGAACCGTTCGGATGTAACAATGGTATTATAAGGGTTAAAAAACCAATGCTTTACAGGTCCCGTAGGATGGTTGTGGTGAAACTACAAAGTATAAAAAAAGACATTGTGAGCAATAAGGGGTTTACACTGGTGAACTCACCGATGTATACGTTATATGAACTGTAAATCCAAGGTAAATCCATAAGGAATGACGACAAATGGGATGTTGGCAAAAATCTTATATCCTCCTTGAGTAGACATATAGTATGTGAAAAACATGGAGCGAAATCTGGGATTTGACCACCAGTGAAATCTTCTGCAGACACTTGTTTTTATCCATGCGTAATGGGTCATGTAAGATGGTGCAGCGAAAGAAGTTCACGGTCAATTCGGGCTTTGAACTCTGCCAGCGTGTGAGCACAAATGACAGATTCAGGTAGTTCATTCCACGTTCGACAAACGCGTACGGAAATGAAATTCCGACGGCATTCCAAACGACTGTACTGTTCTGCCAGTTTGAGATGATGTCCTCTAAACTCTAGCAAGTAGTGGCGCGTGTGGTTGGGATCTCTAAAAGCTTGCTAAGTCAAAACGTGGTCCCAGCGCAACCGCCGATACTGTCCGCTGTAGACCCCGAGCAGTTGAAGCCTACGTTCATATGGTAAACTATACAGACGCTTGACATTTTTGATTCCCCGGCGTTGGAGTATCTTCAAGGCGGTGAGATCTCACCAAAGCCATGGCTGCCAGACCTGTAGTACGCATTCCACATGTGACCATTTGTATTAGCAAATAATTGTGGAATAAACGAAGGTCTAGTCGTCTGAATGCACGCTTCTGGAGGCCAACGCGTTGGATGGCCTGCCTAGACGCCGTATCAGGCTGGTTCGAACAGTCTCATGGGGGCTGGATAGTTCTGGGAATCATCGACGGAGGTTCGACAAAGAGGCTTTTGCGACTACGCAACGTATCGCTACAACAATGAGTCCTCGACTGCCTATCAATATCAACAAATGGAATTCGCAACTAACGCGGAACTGTGTACCGTTTCCGGGTGCACAACCAACAAGGCCATAAACGTGAGACAAGAGATCTGCAAATTTACGCTGCACGACACCCGATCAGACGGGAACAGTGTTCGGCGAGGGAACGGAAATGTGCCAAATGTGGAAAAAAGAACCACTTTGCTCGTGGCTGTCAATCGGCCAGTGTGAGTGCGCTCGTTTATGACAACTCCCCAGTAGCTGCAGAACATTCAACCGACAACGTGTCTCGGGAGGGATCACATAGTGATTACGCCAGTCAATTAATCGAAGGAAGAGTCGTACGATTCAAGTTGGGCACAGGTGCTATTGTCAACATTCTAACCAGAAAGCACTTTCCCGAGGTGTGCATCCGATAAGATCAAGATTGCTTGCACATGTGGATTAGCGTGTTGGTTTCCGCTGTTACTTCGGGATTAATGTACTATACGTGATTTGTCTGTGGGAATTGTGCACCAATCTTGTTCTTATTTTGTACTTTCCAAACTGTGCGGATGTAGTGGGTCTTCTCTGGCTATTTCCGGAGTGCTCATTGTTCGGCCCAACTGCCGTCTGTGTCCGCCATCTTGGATTTGTTCCACGGTAGTGGCTACCATGACCGCCACAGCGGTAACCCGAAACGAGGTATTTTGTGCTGAGGTAGCAAAATTAGGGTTGACTTCGACAAACTGTATTAACCGGTACCATTCAAAGTGTGTCAAGGGCTGTAGAACCGACGTAAAGAAATACAATATACCGGTTTCATTTTGCTTCTGTCCGAAGTGTACGATGGTTCCACTAGTAAAATGCGTACTAGCGTTAACACCAAAGTACGACAGCCTAGTCGCCGAAATTGAACATAGTTTTAATGCAAAAACTGCTTTATTCGAGGCGACAATTGCGCATCTTGCACCTCCTCCGTCTCCTTCAATTGCTGTTTTGAAACCAAGGAAAAGGGCCAGGCGTTCACACAGCCACGCAGTAATAGAAACCTTGGAAACAACGAACAAAGTCGTCATCGCGACCGAGAGAAGCATGCCTAGCCTCACCGCCCATATCCTCTTATCCAATGTATCGACTGCTGCAACATCAGTAACACCCACCCTTCCGATTGACCAACTAAATCCGAAGCGCTCCAAAGAGCTATACCTCTATGCAACCGTTGCTGCTCGGTATAATCGGAGCGCGACTTCAGTATCCTCACCCAGTACAGCCACGAAACGGGACAAAACCAGGTGCAACTTGCAGAGACGTCACTAAATCCCTCGATAACCGTGCTTCTCATATCCCCGAACCACGCGGAACTGCGGTCCTTGACAGTTATATGCACCAATGTTCCTGAGGCCAAGGCAAAATCCTTAAGAAGTAAACAGCTAGATGAGTTAAAGCGATGGAATTTGCTTGGTGATAAAATCGGACTTCAAGACAGTCCGACTAATATAATGCGCATCACTAGACATCTGACCTCGAATCATTATGGGAGTCTCGGCTACTGCGAGTAACATTGGGATCAATAGATGGTGTCGAGACGGTGCTTTTGTCGGCATACCGCCTGCGAACTGAAAACAGTGGAATACGCATATTCCCGGATGTTCCATGGCGCAAACGCCAGCGGGACAAAAATAATTCAAACGACCACCACACGGAGAGTAGCAAAAGAATTATTTTACTTCATAGTGTGCCCGAGCTACAGACAACTAGCAATGAAGACGCCCAAGTTCATAACCTGCAAGAATAGCGTTACATCCGTGAAGCTCTATCTCTCTGTGCCGGCAACGTCATACCTTAGTCGATTACACGATTACCCGTGTCGCCAAATTATAGAGGCAGTAGCCCGAGGATACTGAAACTAACGGTGCAGTCACAACAAATGGCCGTGAACTTAATCCGTAGCTGACAGTCACTACGCAACACACTTCCTTCGAAACTACGACTGAAGACAGCCGTTAGACAGCCGTAGCCACTCGCTGTTCCCGCGGAAACGACACCACCTGCGGCTAGATATAACCACAGCAGCGATTCAGAAACCTGTGCGCTAAGACCCGTAAATATCGTGAAGGCTGTCGATGGATTATATACCACAGGTGCAACTGAGACTAAAAACAGATTGTATTCCAATCAATATTTGTCAATTCAAGGCAAAAACGGTTAGGTGCCGGCCTCTCCTCGGTCGGCACAAATCCACATCACTCATGTGCTCCTAGTCAATAGCTTTTAACATCCGAGAAGCTTTTATGTGTGTGCACCAACGCTCAAGGTTTACTGAATAAACTTTCCGAAATGCGGCTGCGTCAAGGATACAAAGCCTGCGGCCTCATAGCTATAACAGAGACATGGTTACGCCCTGACATAAGTGACATGGATATCGCACTGCCACACATGTCCATTGTTCGGCACAACCGACCAAGCAAACGTGGAGGGGTGGCCCTGTACTTCCGCAATGACCTCCAATGTGAGCTCAGAGAAGATCCGGTCAGCAAGGTGCAAGATTCCCTTTGGTGCCATCTACGTTTAATGGGCGACGACAATTTGCTTAGTGGCGGTCATTTACCGTCCTCCTTCCTCCATGCTAGAGATGGACTCCCCACTGGCATCCGCAATAAGGAGGGTGATAAACACAACTTACAGCCATATTCTCATTACTGGGGATTTCAACATTCACGCTCTAGAATCCCAAGTAGCTCCGGAGAACAGTTTAAGGCCGATCTACGAGAGTTTGTCTCCAGTTACCCGCTGTATGGTCACAGCAACAATCCCACCCGATTTCGAGAAAAAGATAAATCTTCGATACTGGATCGGATATTCACCAAGGAGGTAGCAGTGGTCAAAAGGGTGATCGTCGACGTCTCCTTGGGCCACAACGATCATGTAGCCCTGCCCTTCAAATACATTTGCTTTGCAGAATATCCCAAGGAAATTGCCGACACAATAAAAGCGATTATACCCTACGACATACTAACTCAACTTGGTGACACAGTCAACTGGACATTTCTGATAGACAAGGCATCAGCTCGTGCATGAGAACATTTCGTCAGCCAGTTTAACTCTCTGCTTGCCGAAGCGTCAGCGACTAAGACCTTCCGCTCGAGAAACGTGGTCTCGTTTCTGCGAGACAGGACACGCAAATGTATAGCGGTGCGAACCTCATCCTGGCGTGTCTTCAAACTCTCCCCGAGCACTGAGAAGTAGATGGCCTCTGCGAACCCACGCAATCACTGTACTCAGCTTATTCAGCAGGATGGTATGGCGTATCAGCAGAAGTTGGCAGTGCGTATGTCCTCCAACCACAACCTTCTGTATCAACACGTCAACAGTCTACGTGAAGTGAAACGGGTATTCCTCCTCTTCAAACAGCTGACGGAGCCACATGGACACCGAAGGAGGCGACGAATACCCTGCGCCTACAATACGCTGCAACATTTCAGTGCGAGCACTAGCCACCTAACCCTATGACGATGTTGTTTCACCCCCCCCCCCCAAACTCACTCACATACCCTTCAAAGCAGAAACTGTACTGAAAAAGCTGCTGAGTATGCGCAAGCACAGCTCTCCTGAAGTTGATAATATACACACTAAATCGCTAGCGGCGGTAGGAGAGAGTTTGACTGAGCCTTTGGTTCGATTCTTCCAACACTGTTTTGACGAAGTGTACGTGCCCGACATGTGGAAATGCGGAATGACTACTCCTATTCACAAGGGAGTTAGTCGTTCTAGTCCAGCCAACTACTGTCCCATAATCGTAGTAACGGTTCATTCAAAGGTCATGGAAGCTATTATTTCTGATGCGCTAAGGGACTACTTGGAAAAATTTAACTACCTCGCACCGCAGCAGCATGGCTTCCAACGAAATCGATCGTGAACTACGAGTCTACTACTAGCACGATCCAGCTGGACTGAAGCAGTGGGCTCTGGCACAAGAGTTTAGGTAATATTTCTCGACTTCGCAAAGGTGTTCGACCGGTTAGACCATGACGTTCTGCTCTTTAAACTCCAGGCATTTGGTATTGGGGATCCTCTCCTAGATTGGATCAGAAGCTTTCTTCTACACCGGCGCCTGGAAGTACGAGTGAGTGAATCGCTGTCAAACCCCATCCGAATTGAATGCAGAGTATCACAGGGATCGGTACTAGGACCGCAATTATTTTTGACACATATTCCCGATAGTACACGCCTCATAAGGTCGAACTGCCTTCTCTATGCTAATGACATCAAGATGTGGATGGCGATCAATACACCAGATGATTTCATAGCACCTCAAACTGATCAGGACAGGGTATACGCGTGGTCAACCCAGAATCTACTTCGATCCAATGTGGACAAAAGTAGTGTTGCACCTACGGCACAAGTTGGTGCACTCCGGCAACCTCGGCGACCAAGAGCTTCAAACGTCATCTGGAGAGAAGGATCTGAAGCGCAGACTATCTACATGTGAACGATCGGTACATGCTGGTCGGTGTTTAAGGTCAAATTTTTCGTTGAAATCCGGATGCCTGTGGGCTCTGTACTGACCGATGTTTAGCCCTAGCACTGAAGTAACCGTTACGTACAGGATCCACTGTGGTAAAAATTTGACATCGGCGAGCATTATGCGCCGTCGCTGTAGCAAGTTGGGCGAAACCATGTGTTCAATCTATGACTGGCATAGGGATACGAATAAACTGACCGAGAGACTTCGTCAGACGGGTAGGTGCCGTCTTCTTGGATGGAGGCCTCGTGTTAGTTTAAACCAATGGTTAGCGACCCTACTGGAGTCGGTGCTGCCCTTACATTCGTTCTCTTGCGTTTAACTGTTAATACTTCAAGGCGATTAGCTTCATGCACCTCGTTCTTGCTTCCATTCTGCTAATACCATATTTAAGTCTAACCGCATTTATTTATCTGTACCTTATTGCTAATATGCCGACACGAGTCGGGGCAACTGCATCTACGGCACGTTGGTGCCCAGATCATAGTTTATCAACTGCACTGAAACAACCGTGAAATTTTTGTGTATCCTAGGTTATTAAGGAAACAGAAATTCCAGATAGAACCTGGCTCATTTAACAGGAAAACAAATTGCAAAAAACGAGAAAATGCTCCTCAACCAAGTCGTTATTATTCCTGATGTGAAAGGCCTGCTTGAAAGTGGTGCCTTTTTCCTACGGTGGTTGTTGGAAACGTGTTTTCCGTCTACCAGAGTGCACACCATAACTGTGTTTTAACATTGCCATCGATACAAATAAGCTGACATCGAAAAGTTATTGCTCAGATGTGCAGCAGTTATGTATCATGTGTACGTTCGTCCGACAATGCGATGTCCAATTTTTACCACAGTTAACCCTATATGTAACGGTTACTTCAATGCTAGAGCTAAACATCAGTCAGTACAGAGCCCACATACATACAGTTTTCTACGAAATATTTGACCTCAAATACCGACCAGGATGTATCGATCCTTCACATGCAGATAGCCTGCGCTTCGTCGCAAAGAAACATGCAGCGCCGTAGAAGATGTGGTAGACAGACGCCGCGCTTGTGTGCGTCCGTGCATCGTGTGACATCCGATTGGATATGCGGACTGCCGTGTATTACTCGGAGTTTTCTCATGGCGCGCGAGGCGCGGCAATTTAAGGCGCGTCGATGAAATGCGGTAGACATTTCCTGGGCTGGCTGTAGTTTCCTTCTCTGATTTGGTCAAAGAAATGGTGAGCGACTCGCACGAATATCAGTCTACCCCTGCCCTGTAGTCGAGTCCGTTATGTGCGTCTCCAATTGGTTATCTGGCTTGTTCTATTTTTCCATTCGTTCACTCTCATCACAGCGTATGTAAGCTGTCTTCAACTTTCGCCTTCACTAAAGGTGTGCAATAGGACTGGCGCATGTTCCCGTTTCCCACCAAATTTTCGATTGTATGTGTCCTATTAAGCACTCTGGAAGGTCTCCAGATTTCCGGCATAGGGCTTCGTCCAGTCAAACACACGACTGACTTGAACTGTGCCGATCGATTTGCCTTGCCCGGTGACGAAACACAGTGTGCAGGTCACCATGAAGCATTTCATTTTTGATCCTGCTAGGTATGGAATGACGTATGCGCCTCGGCAACGGCCTTAATGATCAGACCGTGCCATGCACAGCAATATATCGCATTCGATTCCCCATGACCTGCAATCAAGATTAGAACGTGAGAGGCTCAATTTGAGCATGTCCTGGTAACGAACGTTGGTTTCCTTGCATGCCACTTCCTAATACTCAGCTGACCACATAATAGTAGTTGCGGTACCTGCCTCGAATCTATACGTCTCACATGACCGAGCCACCTCAGGTGTCTCAGCAAAATTATGCAGTCCATTGCATACATTCCACTTCAGCGCAACACTTTCGTGTCCGTAGCTCTGTCGCACCAACCGATGCTCGGGATCCGTCGCAAGCAGTGTTGATGGAAACACTCTAGAAATTGCACATCCTGCCGGTACATCGTCCAGGTTTCGTTGCGGTATAGAGGAAAGGACAGCAACATGGATCTGTACACCATCAGCTTCGTGCCAATGGTAAGCTGATGGTTGTTTCATACTCGGTACTCTAGCTTCCCGAATGCCGCAGCTGCCTTCGACAAGCGGTTACGCAGATCACTGTGTAGCAGCTGGTCAGTCGACATCACGCTCCCAAGGTAGCAGAAGCGGGAGGTGGTTTTCAATACTTCAGCACCAATGCTGATTCGCGGCAATATTGAAGATTGCAACTCCGGTGAAGACTGAAAGAGACGGAGAGTTTTACTTGTGTTGATGGTGAGCCCAAATCTGGCCGCTGTCGAGGCCAGAGCACTAGTCATGTGTTGTAACTCATCCGCGCTGTGCGCAAACAACGCACAGTCGTCAGCAAACAGCAGTATACGGATAGTCGTCTCACAGACTGGAGTTTTCTCACCGAAACGACGGATGTTCAGCAACCCACCATCAATACGGTGCTCCACACGAACACTGTAAGCACAAGCTGTATCAAACGCACAAGATATTATTGCATGAAGATATCTATTAAACAGGGCAGGAACTAAGACACAGCCTTGCTTCACACCAGAGATAACTGCAAAGTCATCCGAGGTCTGTCCACTCAGCTGCACTCTCACTCGCATACCACTGTGCAGACATTCAACTAAACTTAAAACCTTACGCGGACAACCAAACTTACCCAACACCAGCCACAATGCCTCGCTGTTCACCGTATCAAATGCTTTGGTGAAATCAACAAGAAGCGAGTAAAATGGCCGGTGTCATTCTCTACATTTCTCCTGCAACCGACGAGCCGCACCAAGTTGTGCGGCGCAGTCACCAACGTGGGTCCGCCGTGTTTCAATACCTCAGGCGGGATCCCGTCAGTCCCGGCACATTTGCCGTTCCTCAGCTGAGCAAGTGTTCTCTGCGTCTCATGTAGCGTCGGCATGTACGCCAGACTCGTCTTCTCGTTCAATGTAGGCCAGTCGATCACTGAACGATTGTTCATGAGACAGTGTTTTTGCCAGATCTGCATTATGTCTGCAGTCTGTGTGCAGGTAGCGCCTGAGCTACCATCGATCAGCGTCCTCAGCGGCTCCAATCTCGTTCCATACACCGTCTTCAAGGAGTCCATTAATTTCTTGTGTTGGTCGCGTTCGGCGTAGCATTCCATTTGCTTCGCCTTCTGTGTCCACCGTGAATTTTTAATGCGACAGAGCTCTGAGGTCAGTCGCCGTCGCAGTTTGCGAAACTAACTATTCTTCCCCAAGTCACTCGGGTCTGCCACATGTGCAGCAACTGCTGCACTCTTCCCCGACACCAATGCGTCAATCGTTGCATTGTTCTCATCAAACCGATCAGGACGCTTACAGTTTGCGCGCCCGATGCTCTTCTCGGCACCAGCTGTCACCTGGTCGCGAATGTGGTGCCACAGGTCGCCTACTGTGGCTATGCAGTCCACATCACCCAGGTGCGCAGCCATCACCTTCTCCAGCTCAATAAGTTTCGCCAACGTACCAAGGAAGAGAATGTTAAATTTACGCCGATTTACAGCGGGAGTGCAATGCATAGATTTACGAAAATATATGTGCAGTTTGGTCCGCACCAATTTGTGATCAGTGCCACACTCAGCTCCTCGCAGTACACGTGTCATGCGCACTTTACGCATATCACGCTGACGTACGATGACCTAGTCGAGCAGGTGAGCGTGACCACTCCGTGGATGTGTCCAAGTTGTTATATCACTCACACTCAATGCAAACCGAGTGTTCCTGCTCGTCAGGCCGTGAGTGGCACACAGTGAGAGCAGCCTGTCACCGTTCGCATTCACTGAACCAATGCCATGCGGACCGATGACATCTGTCCACACCGATGCATCACGCCCAACGCGCGCGTTGAAATCACCCAGCAGAAATAGTCGGTCGCTCCTCGGCACAGACCGTATCACGGAGGATAGCTGAGTGTAGAATTGATCACGCGTGTCATCAAGATAACACATGGTCGGACCGTACGTGTTTATAAAAGTGGCAAACTTATCTCTCCCGAGCCGTAGGCGAACAGTCATCAGCCGTGCGCTGATGCCTGTTGGTTCACCCACGAGCTGGCCATGAAGGCGATCGGATATTGCAAATCCGACGTCATGATCAGGTGGTGCTGAGGCGGCGTTGCCCACCCAGTAGAATGTGTAGCCAGCACCTGCTTCATGAAAGTTACCTTGCTCAGCGAGCCTAGTTTCATTGAGCGCCGCAATATCGATGTGGTAACGCGCCAGTTCCATCACGACCAGTGCAATGCGTCGCTCGAGGCGCTCACTCGAGTTCCGGTCCAGTAGTGTGTGCACGTTCCAGCACCCGATGCTGAGTGCTTTGCGCGCAGGCATACGATTGCATTGGTGGGCACTCGCAGGCGTGGTGGTAGTTTTGCTCAGAAGGTTTACTGGGGCGAATTTATCCGGAGTCTTGGGCTCAATAGCCTGACCCGTAAGGCAATGGGGGGCAGATCCAGCTCGGGAGTGTGATTTCAGAGACCCTTTGGGATCTGCTTAAGATCCATCACACACAACCTTCGAAGATATGGAACAATGCATATGTTTTGCTACCCTTCACCTACGAACCCGGTGTGTTTGCAATCGTACCGTTATACTCTCTATCGAAATATGCTGAGTAACTCATTCGGTGATATGGTTGGCGGCATCTGACTCCGCATTTGCATGTCGCTCTGGCCTCCAAGGGGACTGTCACAGGACACCTGCGCCTACAGAAGGACCATGGATGGCTTACGCTACACCACCCACAGCTCCAAACACACACTCCATATCTAGTGCAAACCCGAAGGTGTAAGACCGGGAGGCTTGTGGATGGGAGCCACGTTTCATCAACGGAATCGGCCCACGCTCCTATACAGGCAAACACAAGCACGCTGTATTTGGGTAATCAGTCGCACAAAAGGCGGCGGTTGGACCGTGGTCCGCTCCACACTGAGTGCATGGAGCCACTCTCCTAGTCGTGCATGGCAACGAGAACTGTGCACCCCGTACCGGCTAGCAACGACCAACTGTCTCCTGGAGCCAGTATGGACGACGTAGTGGGTAATAGACAGGTAGGCAACTTGTCAACATGCACATCAAGCGCAGCCACACTGGGGATATCAAGCAACAGCTAACCACCTAAATAACATTCCCAAAAAAGTATATCTGTTAAACATATGGCTAAGCAGACATAACTCTTCCCTAAATTAGCATATGAAGTAAGCTAGTTAGCAACGAATCCGCGATAAGTACAAAATGTCCAGAAGTTACTCAAAAATGCTACAAACGCAATAAAGTTAACGAAGATAACCACAATTAGCGTAGGCAACGTGGCCAGTTAATAGAAGATTAGTCAGGTAGGAAGAACAAACCAAATAAAGTGCATGCAATTGCTCTAGCTTAAAAAGACCTAGTTTTAGTGTAAGTTGGTTTAGCCCAACTGCCGTGAAGAAGCATCATTAATGCAACGTCAGCCACAGCACAGGATATATATATATATATATATATATATATATATATATATATATATGTTTGTGTGTGTTTGGCGGCATCCGGTTCCGGATTTGCCTGTCACTGCGATCTCACTAGGACAGTCACAGGACACCTGGGCCCAGAGAGGGACGATGGGTGTCTTGCGCTGCACCACTTGCTGCTGCATCCGGACACCCCATCTCAGGTGCAAACCGGAAGGAATAAGGCCGGAAGGCATGTGGATATTAATAAGGTTTCAGCGATGGTTTCGACCCACAATCCTTCTACATGCTTAGCTGCAGCATTCCAGTCTATCTGTATGAGGAATCTACAATATTTCGCGATAAACCTTGAGCATGTCCTGATAACGTAAGTTCAGTTTTTCCATGTGCCGCTTCCTTACACGCAATAAGGCGTAAAGCAACTATTTCCTTATCTCGGTGGAATTCATGCAGCGATCATGCCAGAGTCACCTCAGATGCCTCAACAGATGTATGCAGTCCACTGATTACATACAACTGCGCAGAGCACCTCCGTGTTTGCGACTCGGTCACGCCAGATAATACGCAGAATACGTCGCAGCCACTGTGATGGAAGCGCTCAGATAACGGACATCCTTACGGTACATCGTCCAAGTTTCGCTGCCGTATAGAACTGATAGCACTATGTTATTGTATAACATCACATTTGTACAACCAGCGAGCTGTAGGTTGTTCCAAAAACGCATTTCCAGGTTGCTAAATGTAGCACTTGCTTTCGATAGGCGCATGCGCTGCTTGATAGTCAACTGCAGGTGAGTAGACATTACGCTAGGGGTGTCCAAACTTTTCGTAAGGAGAGCCACATTTCGTGAGGTAAAAATATGTCGGGCCATATTCAGCCTGACATTTAGATAATAACCAAAAATGACATACGTTATAAATCTTTTGCGAGTTTTAATGTGAAGAGTGAAACTGTTATCTTGACAGCTCAATGACACTGGCTATTTTACGCTAAATAGCACGTAGGTGATAATCACTTAATCTCGTCTTCACAGGGTTCTTATTAAAATACAAAACTATGCGTGTCTGTTCACAAAAGCTGAGCATTTTCTTAGCAAATGATCGAATCTCTTAGGATCTGTCTTTATCCAGCTAGCGGCAAAAATCGATATGAGAGAGCTGCTGGTGCCGACTGCGATATTCAACATAATTTTGCAACTCAATGAGCTCCAGTTGCAGGTGGCCTGAAACATTTTCTGGGTCCAAAGATAAAGGTGAAGAAGATTGCCTGTTCTCCTTTTCTATGGCTGCAAATCCTGAACTCGCCTTTGAATCTCATCAGCCTGGGATACATTAACTTCACTACAATTTTGCATTTGTGCATTATGTTACTTTCTGGAAGACTCGTTATGCTTTCTTGTAGGAATGGAAGCTGTGGGGTATTAGGCTGCGTTTGAGACAGTTGTCCTTGGAAAAGTTGCAGCTTATTCCTAAATGCTTTAATATACGAATACAATTGGCATACCACTGCATATTGATCCTGAACGCTTGTGTTCAACTTGTTCAGGTGCTGTGTAATATCAAGCAAAAATCCCAAATCAGTCAGTCAAGCAAGATCAGCTAGTTGCCGTATCGATTGTCCCTTAGTCTCCATGAGTTGTCCAATTTCTTCTCTAAGAGCGTAGAGGCAATAAAATGCCATCTTACATCATTGTGATACACAACATCTCCACGTTCACCTTGGATGTTGGGTAGACATTGCTGAAACTGGCGATTACACAGGGTTTTAGAGTGAAGATAGTTGACAGCTTTTATCACTGGCCTCATAACATGATCCCACCTAGGATGTTTTGCACAAATAACCTGTTGAATGATGCAGTGGGGCTTAATGGCTTTATCCCCCTCCCCGCTGACTTTGTTACAGACAGGTATTGCTAATCCACTGTGCTCTCCAGTCATGGGGCACCGTCAGTAACAGTTCCAGGTATTTTTCCATTGTACTTTAACGTCTTGATTGCAGAACAAACGGAAGCACATGAAACTATTCCTCTTATTTGTTCCTTAAGACCCTGCAGGGCAAGTAATTCCTCACTCATACACATCTCATGGTTAATTCATTTCAAAAAGAGAAGCTGTGCAGTGTTAGAAGCATCAGTCCTTTCATCACAGGCTAACGAAAAAACTCAACTTTTAAGCCGTTTGCTTATAAGTGTCTCTTAATATCAGTGATGTCTCCAATCATGCGAACCACAGTGTTGCGTGCCAGGCAAAGTTGCATTTTCTTAGGACAATTTTCCACAATTTTCATCATGCATGTTTGACAAATTCACCTTCAGTAAATGACTTTCAGTATTTCGATATTAATCATGCCACCTTGTAACTTGCTTTTGTCGCTTTTTCATTCTACTGACAGATTTGTACAAACAAGCTTTGCTGTGAAGTTATTCCAGCTTCCAGTTGCTTCACTTTCTCAACGCGTTCATTTTTAGTCAACTTCTCATAGCATGCTTCGTTTGGTAGTGCCTTGATAATGAATTCCTTGAAAACAGTCACAACCTCCAAACAAATCAAGACAAACGTGTTCAGTCGTTCAGTAAAATAATACTCCGGTTTCCACTTTTCCTGAAAGCGGCATCCTTCGAAATCAACTTTCCTTTCCGTACTCGCATGCTGCACTCTAGAACAGGAATGACAATCAATAAATAAAAGTTAACGAATCACTTGTTTAACTTTTAGTTTAGTTTTTTATACCTTTTTGAAAGTGGAGTAGCAAATGTTGAGTTTGTGGAACCAAATAATCCGAAAGTTGAAACAGTTGTGTCTAAGGATGTACCTTATGAAAAATTACAGCACAACAAATATTTAGAGAATGTGATAAGCTATAAAACGAAAACCTCGTTCTCAGAGCCGGTTAGCTTTAGCTAGTCATATATATTAAAGTTAACGAACCAAGCTATTTATTTTTTGATTTAGTTAAACCCTTTTAGCAAGAGCACTTGATTGACTTTTCTTAGTTTGTTAAAACTAAACAATACTGTATCAATGTTTGCCAGCATCTAATGACAGGGAATTTGATACACTTGCTGATCCGACCTCAATGACGTTCGTGCTGTGTTTTTTTAACCCACCCCATCCCTCTTAGCCTCCCCCTCCAACCACGATCTCAATTCTTAGCCTAATATAATTTTACATATTAATTTTTTTGCCACATAGTAGCCGGCTGGTAGCTTCCCGGAAGGATCGTCATCCGTTACCGGTAGCTCAGCTGGCTTACATATTGCATTTTTTTCGTTCTTTTCTTTTACGTTCTGTGGCACAGTAGCTGAGTTGTTTCCCACCTCTAGCTAACTTGTATAATGAATGATGACAGGGGAATATTGTACTCATAAGATCCATAATTTTTTACTCTGTATAATGTTGTCTATACGGAAGAAAGCAAACTTGAATTTATTACTTCAGGATCAAGCCGCGGCTAGTTGAAAGGCTGACGTGAGCGCTATGTGGCCCGCGGGTCGGATTTTGAACATCTATGCATTACGCTGATTAGATGGCAAAATCTAGAAGCGGAATCCAAAACGTGCTTGACGTGTATTAGAGGCAGCCAAAGGCAATCGACTTATGAAGAAGGCTGAAAAAGGCAAACTGTCTTTATTATGTTGTTGATGAGTTCAAACTTGGCCTCTGTCAAAGGGAGAGCTGAAGTCATGTGCTGCAACTCATCCGCACGGTGTGCAAACAGCAACAACGGATGATTGTCTCACACACTAGGGTTCTTGCACCGAAACGACCGATGTTCCGTAACCCATCATCAATACGGCACTCCACATGGACGCTGTAACCACAAGCGACATCAAAAGAACAAGACAAAAATGCAAGTAGGTAAACATGCCAGGTAAACAGCCTTGCTTCACACCAGGGATAACAACAAAGTCATCCGAGGTTTGTCCACAGAGCAGCACCCTCACTCGCATACAACTGTGCAGACATTCAAGTAAACTTACAAATCTACTCGGGAAACCAACTTACTCAGCAACATCCACAGTGCCTCGCGGTTCACGGTGTCAAGTGCCTTGGTGAAGACAACAAACAGCAAATACAACGGCTTCTGTCGATCGCGGCATTTCTCCTTCAGTTGACAGTCCCCGAACACCACAGATATGGTGCCGGGGCCCGAACATAGTCAACATTGCTCTTCCGCCACGTCCAGTTCAACGGCTTGAATAACTGGGCAGTTGAGCATGATTCCTGCCACTACTTTCCCCGCACAACTTATCAACTTGATGCCGCAATAATTCGTAGCAAATTGCTTGCCCCCTTTGCCCCTGTACAGTGGTAGCAAAAGAGCATCTTACAACTTGGATGGCAAATATTCTTCAAATCACACGCATTGCACCAATTAGTGCAGCGCATGTATCGACGAGGGTCCGCTGTTTTCCAGCACTTCTGGCAGTATCCAATCCACTCCGGCGCGTGTGTTTTCTGCGTGCCATCCAGTGTCGGTGTGTTGGCAAGGCATATCTTCATCTCTTGCTGTTACAGCCTGTGAACGGTTGTTCAAGATACAGTCGAGGTGTTTTCGCCAGATCTGCATTGTGCCTGCAGTCTACATGCAGGCATCACCTGAATTATCATCGAGCAGCGTCCTCAGCGGCTGCAACCTTGGTCGCTACATTGTTTTCCAGGAGTCAAAAGTATCTCTTATGTAGGTGGCGTTTGGCGTTGCATTGCATCTACTTCGCCTTCTTCGTCGATTGAGTATTTTTGATGCGACGGAGCTCTGCGGTCAATCGCAATCGAACTTTGCTAAAATGACTCTTCTCTTCATCGGCAGGTTCATGCACATGCGTAGCGAATGCTGCGTTGTTTTCCGACAACAATGCGCCGTTGGCCGCATCGTCTTCATTAAACCAATCATGTCGCTTACAGTTTGCGCACACGATCGTTTCCTTGATACTACCCGCCACCTGGTCTCGGATTTGGCACCCTAGATCCCTCACTGATGCGATGTATTCGACATCGCCAGAGCGGATAGTCATCGCATCCTCCTACTCGATCCTCATCTCAACAATACCTAAGGGAAAGCAGTAGATTTGCACCGGTTCACAACAGGTGAGCAATCCACAGATGTACCAAAATAATGGAACAATTTGGTCCGCACAAACTTGTGATCAGTTCCACACTCAGCTCCACGCAGTACACGTACTACGCGCCCTTTACGCATGTTGCGCTGGCGTACGACGGCGTAGTCGAGCAGGTGAGCGTGACCACTCCATCGGTGCTTCTAAGTAGCTATATAACTCACGCCCATTGCAAACCACATGTCCGTGATTGTCAGGCCGTGAGAGGCGCAAAGTGAGAGCAGCCGGTTACCACTTCCTTTGGCAATGTTTAAACCATACAGACGAATTTGTCTGCCTACACGGCGAAATAGTGCACATGCGCGTCGAAAACACCCAGTAGGAATGACCAGCCGCGCTTAGGCGCAGAACGTATTAGGGAGGATAACTGAGTGTAAAATAGATCCCTCCTGTCATCAGGATAACACATGCTGGGAACATGCATGGTAATGACAGTGGCAGTGACAAGTCGTAGCCGTAGGGTCATCAATCGTGGGCTGACGCCAGTCGGCCCTCCCACCAGCCGGCTATATAAATAGTCAGGTAGTGCAAATCCGACTCAATGATCACGTAGAACTGTAGCGCCGTTCCTCACTCAGTAGAACATGTTGTAAGCATCATGAGACTCATGAAGCTTGCCTTCGTCAAAGAGCCGAGTCCCGCTGAGTGCAGCAATATTAATTTCGTAGCACGCGAGTTCAAACCCGAACAGTGCAATGGGTCTCACGTCAGCTCACACGTATTTCGGTCGAACAGTGTACGCAGGTTCTGCACCTGATGTGCGAATTGCGAGGAGGCATGCGATTCCTGTGGCGGACAATCGCATGAATAGTTACCTGGATTGGAAGAAGTATTGGGTTGGGTGAACCGGGTACGAAAGGTTAATGTGCAGGTGGACGATTAGTTAGCGCATCACAACCACAAGCATCAGGGTCATATATATATATATATATATATATATATATATATATATATATATATATATATATATATATATATATATATATATATATATATATATATATATATATGTGGCGGGAGTGTCTATGGTGCGCTGAGGCTGGTGATGGCTAGATACTGACAGATGGTCTACCCACTGCTGCTACTGTCGCGCCATTGGCTCATGTCCTGGACGCCTCCTCGTGGCGACCGCTGGGTGGGAGTTGGGTTTCGCCCTTCTCCCTGCTAAGATCCAGGACAGCAATCCCTATGTCAGTAAACTGACCATGTGCTAGACCCGCTGTCTTTCGGGTGTACATTTAATCGAAGGCTTTGGCTGAGAACCCGACTCGTTCTCCTGTCAGGTGTGAGCGCCCCGCCAGTATCCTAGTCCATCCTCTTCGGAGGTTAGGAAGTGGTCAATGGCCCTCTTCCCGTAACACCTAGCCATGGGAGACAACAGGTCTACGGGTTATAAGCTCACAGCTCGATTGGCGTAGAGCACGAGCGCCACGCATGGTCTCTGGCGGTGGGAGGGCACTTCCGCGTGTTCAATGGTTTGTTACTGCACGCCTCAGCCCCTGGTCAAATCGGTGCAAACCCGCCAAAACCCACCAGCGTCTGGCCATGGTCACAGGTGTACCCCAATACGGTCGCAAAACATATATGAATCGTTTCAGTATCTCAAAGGTTGCGTGTGACAGACCTCAAGCAGATCCCAATCTGTCTCTGCAATCACATTCCCGAGTTGGATCTACTCCCCACTGCTTCATGGGTCAGGCTATTGCGCCAAAGGCTCCGGGCGGAGTCCCTCAAGCAAACCTCCAACTCACCCACTGCCTTGTGGGTTAGGCTATTGAGCCAAACACTCCGGGCGGAGTCCCTCAAGCAAACCTCCGAAGCACAATCACCACCTCGCATGCGATTGCCAACCAATGCAATCGTATGCCTGCGCGCAAAGCACTCAGCATCGGGTGCTGGAACGTGCACACACTACTGGACCGGAACTCGAGTGAGCGCCTCGAGCAACGCACTGCACTGGTCGCGATGGAACTGGCGCGTTACCACATCGATGTTGCGGCGCTCAATGAAACTAGGCTCGCTGAGCAAGGTAAGTTGCATGAAGCAGGTGCTGGCTACACATTCTACTGGGTGGGCAACGCCGCCTCAGCACCACCTGATCATGACGTCGGATTTGCAATATCCGATCGCCTTCATGGCCAGCTCGTGGGTGAACCAACAGGCATCAGCGCACGGCTGATGACTGTTCGCCTACGACTCGGAAGAGGTAAGTTTGCCACTTTTATAAACACGTACGGTCCGACCATGTGTTATCTTGATGACACGCGTGATCAATTCTACACTCAGCTATCCTCCGTGATACGGTCTGTGCCGAGGAGCGACCGACTATTTCTGCTGGGTGATTTCAACGCGCGCGTTGGGCGTGATGCATCGGTGTGGACAGATGTCATCGGTCCGCATGGCATTGGTTCAGCGAATGCGAACGGTGACAGGCTGCTCTCACTGTGTGCCACTCACGGTCTGATGAGCAGGAACACTCGGTTTGCATTGAGTGTGAGTGATATAACAACTTGGACACATCCACGGAGTGGTCACGCTCACCTGCTCGACTAGGTCATCGTACGTCAGCGTGATATGCGTGAAGTGCGCATGACACGTGTACTGCGAGGAGCTGAGTGTGGCACTGATCACAAATTGGTGCGGACCAAACTGCACATATATTTTCGTAAATCTATGCATTGCACTCCCGCCGTGAATCGACGTAAATTTAACGTCCTCTTCCTCGATACTTAGGCGAAACTTATTGAGCTGGAGAAGGTGATGGCTGCGCACCTGGGTGATGTGGACTGCATAGCCACAGTGGGCGACCTGTGGCACCACATTTACGACCAGGTGACAGCTGGTGCCGAGAAGAGCATCGGGCGCGCAAACTGTAAGCGTCCTGATCGGTTTGATGAGAGCAATGCAACGATTGACGCATTGGTGTCGGGGAAGAGTGCAGCAGTTGCTGCACATGTGGCAGACCCGAGTGACTTGGGGAAGAATAGTTAGTTTCGCAAACTGCGACGGCGACTGACCGCAGAGCTCTGTCGCATTAAAAATTCACGGTGGACACAGAAGGCGAAGCAAATGGAATGCTACGCCGAACGCGACCAACACAATGAATTAATGGACTCCTTGAAGACGGTGAATGGAACGAGATTGGAGCCGCTGAGGACGCTGATCGATGGTAGCTCAGGCGCTACCTGCACACAGACTGCAGACATAATGCAGATCTGGCAAAAACACTGTCTCATGAACAATCGTTCAGTGATCGACTGGCCTACATTGAACGGCCTCAAGCAGCACGATGTGAAGACGAGTCTGGCGCACATGCCGACGCTGGATGAGAAGCAGAGAACACTTGCTCAGCTGCGGAACGGCAATGTGCCGGGGCCGACTGGATCCCGCCTGAGGTATTGAAACACAGCGGACCCGCGTTATTGACTGCGCTGCACCACTTGGTGCAACGTTTATCGATTGAGGAGGAGGTGCCTGCTGAGCTGTAGGATGTTCTTGTGCTACCACTGTGCAAGGGCAGCGGAAGCAAGCAAGGTTGCACGAATTATCATGGCATCAGCTTGCTGAGTTGTGTGGGCAAAGTGATTGCCAGAATCCTGCTCGACCGCGTCGTCAGTCAAGTTTTGGAACCTAACTTGCCGGAAAAGCAGTGTGGATTTCGCTCGGGTCGCAGCACTATCTGGTGTTTTTGCGGCTCGTCGGTTGCAGGAGAAGTGTAGAGGACGACCGTAGCCAATGTACTCGCTTCTTGTTGATTTCACCAAAGCATTTGATACGGTGAACCGCGATTCATTGGGGCTGGTGTTGAGTAAGTTTGGTTGTCCGCGTAAGTTTGTGAGGTTAATTGCATCTCTGCATAGTGGTATGCAGACGATGTTGCAGCTGAGTGGACAGACCTCGGATGACTTTGCAGTTATCTCTGGTGTGAAGCAAGGCTGTGTCTTAGTTCCTGTCCTGTTTAATATATATCTTCATGCCATGCTGTGCGTTTGATACAGCTTGTGCTTACAATGAACAACAATGAACAATGATTTATAACGGGTAAAAAAGCAGGTGCTTGACATGTACCGTAGGGTGTTTAGCGTGACAAAAAATGATAGCAAAGGGATAATGGAGTCGTCAGTTCGGGCGCTTACAGATGTAACTGCACTGTCGTATAAAGGGAGTATGAAATGAGAATGTACGCACACAAAGCAACAGGAGAGTGGTTATTGTCCACATCATAGGCGAGAAAAATAAAAAAGATAGCAAGGACAACGCTTACTCGTGTGCAACTATCTTGGATCCACAGGATACAGAAATCCAGTTTCTATAGTAGTAGCTTTTATCAAATTACGTGCAAGACGTTTGGAATGACTCATTCTCGAGTAGGGTTATGGCACTATCCCCTGTCTGTTGTGCCTTAGTGCCAGCAGCTGGTGGTCATAAGCTATAGCACGTAGTGTAAATGTGACAGGGTATCATCCAGGCGTTTTTTGAAAAGGGATAGGGTGGGTGCATTAATTACATGTTCCGCGAGGGCGTTCCAAGGCTGTATCACTCGAAGGGAGAAATAGTTTCGCCGACATTCCAGGCGGCTGTACTGCGTGACTAACTTAAACTGGTGACCTCTTAGCGAGGTGTTTTGACTGAGTATTAGAAGGGAATGGCATGGGTGGTTGGGGTTTCGCAGGATCTGGTACACCATTATGAGATCGCCCCTTAGACGCCGATAACATCCACTGTATATTTTGAGGGTCTTCAGCCTGAGTGGGTAGGAGAGGCTGGTCAAACCTCTGACGCTCTGCGTTGCCCTACGTTGTGCAGTATCGAGCGCAGTGAGATGGTGCTTGAGCCAGGGTTGCCACGCTTAGATAACGTATTCCGCGTGCGGTCTCACGTACATACTAAGCATTTTTGGAAAGATCGAAGGCTCTGCGAAGAAGGCCGAGGTACTGGTTCGCTTTCTTAGCTGTCTTTACAGTCTGCCTCGAACAACCGAGGTCATCTTGAACTATCACGCCGAGATCGCACTCGTGAGAAGCCCGCTGTAGAATTTGTGGTCCTAGGCGGTACTTGTGCATACTCTTGTGCCGTATACTGAGAACTTTGCACTTGGTGACGTTGAAATGCAGCATGTTCTCGATGGACCATGCGTACGCTTTGTCCAGGTCCTCCTGTAAGACTGTGTGATTCTTCACTGCAGCTATAGTGCGCCATATCTTTAGGTCATCAGCAAATAGCAAACAGTTAGAAGATAGCACACTCGCGAGGTCATTTATGAAGACCAGGAACAGGCGGGGTCCAAGTACCGAGCCTTGAGGTACTCCGCACTGAACTTCCATGGATTCTGATAGGCTGCTTCGAACCATCACATTCAGATGACGTTGAACGAGAAAGTCTCCTATCCAGCCAAGAACAGGACCGCCGATTCCTTATTTCTGGAGTTTGTGGAGGAGAATGCGATGGTCTATGCAGTCGAATGCCTTTGAGAAATCCAAGTAGGCCGCGTCGACTCCTACACCAGCGTCCACAGATTCTGTCCAGTTTGCACGAGCAATCAAGAGATTAGTGGTACAAGAGCGATTTTGGCGAAATCCATGCTGCTCCGGAACGAGAAGTTTGTTGTTATCTAGATACCCCATCAAAGCCTCAGCTACAATGGACTCCATAATCTTGGAGATCACAGGAAGTAGTGTAATCGGACGATAATTTGCTGGTTCGGCACGGCTACCACTTTTGTAGATAGGCTTGATGATTCCGTGCTTCCACATGGTGGGGACGTGCATCTCATTCAGACATCGTTGAAAGAAAATTGCTAATGGTTCTGCCAAACTCATGGCAGCAACTTTCAACGCCTTCGGACGAATGCCGTCCGCACCCGGGGAGCTGAATTCGCGCAGAGACATCAGCCTCTTCAGTACAGCTGCGGAGGTGAACGATATGTGATTAAGCCTTGGTGGCGGCGGTATCTGTTTAGGGAGGATGTATCATGATTGCACGCTTTGGAAGGTACGGCCAAATTGTTGTCCAAGGACGTTGGCCGCCTCTTGTGCGGTTTGGGCTAACCCGCATGCTGTGTGCAGAGCAGGAATACCGCGCTTAACACAGCGCAAATTGTTTACGTGTCTGTATAGCAGTTTGGGATTGGAGCAAAACTATTCCACCAGACCTCGTTGGTTCTTAAGTTTATCTTCCCGGATGAGTTTGACACAGTGGTTCCTTTGTACTGTGTAGACATCTCAGGTATGGTCGTTCGGAGAGGCTATATAGGTGTGCCATGCAAAGTCCCTTAATGCCATGCACATACGTGTCCTGCTCCTTACGAAAGACTTCGTCCTTCTAGGCCGGTAGAGTTTGGTTTCAGACGTCCTTGCCACGAGCTTGGTAAATATGTTGTCGTATTCACCTCAGGCCACCTCAGGGGTTAATTCAGCTATGAACGACCAGCTGGTTGCATCAATGATGTCGGACAGGTCTTCATAGTTGGTTACGACACAATATTCCTCGGCGTGCTCTTTAAGATAATCTGCGTAGCACATGTAATGAAACAATAGCGTCGCATGATCACTGCGGCCCAAAGGAGTATCGGTTATCACTCTCTCGACCATCAGTTCTTCATTGGTGAATATTCGGTCCAACATGGATGGACTGTCAGTTCCCCTGAATCTGGTGTGCGTAGTGACGTGGCCATAAAGAGGGTAGTCGGAAACCAGATCTTGCAGGTCTGCTTTGAATTGCTCTCCTGGTGTGGCCTTTGATTCGAGGACATGTAAGTTGAAGTCACCGGTGACTAGAATGTGACTGTACTTCCTCTTTATCACTTGCCTCAACGCAGCCATCAAATTGCAGTCCATCACAGGAGTAGACGATGGTGGGCAGTAAACGACAACCAATAGGCCAAGATCGTTCCCTCTTAGCCGAAAATTACACCAAATAGCGTCAGGTACGTCAGTTTCCGGATCGTTTATGCGTTCGCATTGCATGTTGTGACGAAAATAAAGAGGTACCCCACCATCTTTGCTGGCTCGATCCTTCCGGACAACGGACATGCCCGTTAGTGCAATTTCAGCATCCGTTATCTCGCAGCGCAACCACGTCTCGGTGACAGCGATGAGGTCCCAAGCTGCAGACGCGTGTCGAAGTCTTAATTCAGCTAATTTGCTGAGTAGACTTTGGGCATTTGCGTACATGCATGAGAGCTTCTCGGAGACCAAGAGTGTGTTAGATTGGATGGATGAAGCAAATGAGTTTACGCCGACCATTAAAGGGTCGGCAACTAATCGTTTTTTGGGTGGGTTGCATACTCTCGAGAAGCATTTGATATATTAGCAGGTATCAGATGCCCTCAAATCCCGGTGTTTGCTCGTGCTCTGCGGTGCCCCTCCGGATAGTATGGCTACTCTTGAGACCGTCCCCGAGTCGGGTCCGGCAGCTGGCGTTTTCATTAAGAGTTGTGCCTCTACTGAATTGTCATTAGAAGGTGCTGGTGTTCCTGCTGCTTTCAGACGAATTTCTGTTGGCAATCTGCAACGGAATTTAATCCAGTTCGCTAGTAGGGTTTGTGCCCTTAGTTCTGACTGTAACACAAGTTTTAACAGCCTGGAACCGAACTCCTTATAGTTTGGTGATATGGGGATCCTTGTCAACGAGGTGACCACGACATTTTCGAGAGAAAGAGCCTCCCGGATGTAGTGCCATTGCTCGCGGTCGTGCATCTGAGCATCGTCGGAAGAGGAGTCATTAAGCTCAGGAACACCGTGAGCAATCACTGTTTTCTTATCTTGACTTTTTCTGTACTTATCTTTGTTATCAGGATCCACTGAACGTTCTTTCCAGGGAATTTCGGGTAGTATGCGCACTCCACTTGAGTCGTTGCGGAGACGATTCGCAGGCAGCAGAACGGCCTCAGTCTCGTCCGTCGAGTTTAGTGTTACCCGAAGTAACCGGGGTTCGCCGTAGTGCAACGCGTTTGAATGGCGCGAGATTCTTCTTAATTTCGTGCGCTTAGCATGGACACAGATCGACGTACATATGGAACCCCACTGATTTCGATCGTCCGTTAACTTACCCTTAATTGTATTGGATTTGGATTCGGGGACATTTGTGCATACAATGTTTAGGGCACCATGGTTGCGCCTGCTGGCTACTGGTTTTTGCTTTGAAGGCTGAGTATCCGGTGTTTTTGGTGAAGTTGTGAACGGCACTGGTGTGTGCCACCCGTGCTGCGGCAGTTTTGTTTTCTCTAATCCGGGCACAAAGGTTACCGGTGCTCTTTCCGGTGTTTGCTTGGCGGCAACCGATGCGTACGTTGCCGGGTTGTTCACTATTGCTGGTTGACTGTAGCTTACAGTCTCGAATGTAGCGAACAGACTACTAGGTGCAGCACACAGTACAGAAGTTGAGGCAGGCGCGCTGCAGGCACTGTTTTTACTTATAGGAGGGAGAGAGAATGGAGTTGATACTGCTGGAGGCTGAGTCGTTGGGGTTGGGTTGGGACGCCTGGCTCGCTTCTTCGGCCTGACTAGTGAATTCGGGGTGTTATTTTCACTCACAAGTGCAGGTCCGTTTCCTCCCATGGGTGCAACTCGGGCGCTCACCAGTTGCTCGACCGCTTCGGTTAATCTTTCACACCTCTTCAGTAGCACAGATAGACAGCTAACAAATGGAATAGACTTGCATACTTGGCAGAACCAAAACGCCTCTGCGATGTTTGCTTTCGTCATTCCCTTCCCAAGGCAGGTAGTGTGATAGGATTTCAAACACATGATACACACCAGACCACTTTTTACCAATTTAGCACATGATTCGCATTTGCTTTTCATACGGGACACGTTCTCAGTAGGGGTGCTGTTTTAAGAGGTAGAAAGAGGATAGAGATACTGACGCACCGTTGCGTGGCGATCGGCGCTGGTTTGAGGTCAGCGGGTCCAGGCGTGTCGCGGCCAGATGAGTCACACGTTCCTTGGGGTAGATAGGCGAAGTGCTTGCTATCGATCCAGTCGGTAGAGGGTACGCAGCGATGCGGCGTAGGACTGAGGCAAAGCAAGATGACTTGGAAAATACTGTCTAATGACGACAGTGGCAGTTCCAAGTGCGGATCAAATTGACGACTATCGCTTTGTAGCGCGACTTGGAGGAATGGTAGTAAGCTGATCGGGTGACTCTCAAAAAGATCTTTAAAATAAGATCACAAGAGTTCTTATGCGATGAGAGGAAAAATAAAACCTCCTATAGAGTTCAAATACGGTTGACTTCGAAGTTGCAAGAGCACAGTTTACTGTTGATCCGTGAGTGTTAGATCCAATAGATGAACAGTGGTAGGAGGAGCTCGCGGAGCCAAATCGAATGATGGCACGTAGGTCTCCGTGAGAATAAATCCAAAGATTTGGAGGCGAATAACGCAGGAGGACAGTTTTTTGCGACCGCTCGGCAGAGCACTTACGGTGTTCCTGTGGTGCACCGTATTGATGGTGGGTTGCTGAACATCCGTCGTTTCGGTGCGAGAACTCCAGTCTGTGAAAGTACTATCTGTATGTTGCTGTTCGCTGACGACTGTGCGTTGTTTGCACACAGCGCGGATGAGTTACAACACATGACCAGTGCTCTGGCTTTGACAGAGGCCAAATTCGGGCTCACCATCAACACAAGTAAAACTCTCCGTCTCTTTCAGCCTTCAACGTAGGTGCAATCTTCAATATTGCCGCGAATCAGCATTGGTGCTGAAGTATTGAAAACCACCTCCCGCTTCTGCTACCTTGGGAGCGTGATGTCGACTGACCAGCTGCTACACAGTGATCTGCGTAACCGCTTGTCGAAGGCAGCTGCGGCATTCGGGAAGCTAGAGTACCGAGTATGAAACAACCATCAGCTTACCATTGGCACGAAGCTGATGGTGTACAGATCCATGTTGCTGTCCGTTCCTCTATACCGCAGTGAAACCTGGACGATGTACCGGCAGGATGTGCGACATCTCGAGCGGTTCCATCAACACTGCTTGCGACGGATCCTGGGCATCGGTTGGTGCGACAGAGCTGCGGACACGAAAGTGTTGCGCTGAAGTGGAATGTATGCAATGGACTGCATAATTTTGCTGAGACACCTGAGGTGGCTCGGTCATGTGAGCCGTATGGATTTTACGCGGATACCGCAGCAGGTGTTACATGGTCAGCTGTGTGTGGAAGCGGCATGCAGGGCAACCAACGTTGCGTTACCAGGACATGCTCAAATTGAGCCTCTCACATTTTAATCTTGATTTCAGTCATGAGAATTGAAGGCGGTTGTTCGTCGTGCATGGTGCGAGCTGATCACGTAGGCAGTTGCTGAAGTGCGGGAGAAAGAATTCATACATGCATAGAAGAAGTGGTAAGTGCGGAAGCAACGAGCACCGATGGGTTGTACTCCATCGATATCGAGCGCATGGTGCTGCAGCACATGCGGTCGCGAGTGTCTGATTCAGGCAGGCCTAGTGAGCCATGAGCGAAGCCACTCGGGACCACCAGCGAAGCGACGACGTGTCCTGCAGCGGAGGTAGGCAGAACCGGCGCAGAGTTTTTAGGTACGCTGGCTTCGACTTACTAACCGCGTGCCTGCATGCTAACTCTCTTTATTTCAGGTGGTGGGTTTTCAATTTTATCCTAATGTTTTCCTTCCTCATATTAATGTCTACCGTACTATTATCTATAAACTTGCACACGTAGCAGAAGCTAACTGTAGTTAATTTCGATAAAAGTATTGCGTTTCTGGTATTTCCTTAAAATACCTTTTCTGACCTCTTAAACTTATCGCGGATTCGTTCTTAATCCATTTCTCTTATACTCCCATTTAGTGAAGAGTTATGCCGCCTTATCTGCATGTCGTATCCGATTTATTTTCTTTCATCCTGCCCTTGCAAGTGATTGGATGTTGCTTGATGTCTCCGGTATGGTTGCGCTTGATGTGCATGTTGACGAGGTGCATACCTGTCTATTACCCACTATCTCGTCCGCAATGGCTCCAGGAGACGGTAAGTCGTTGCTGGAGGGGACGGAGTGCACCGTTCTTGTGGCAGTGCTAGGCTCGAAGAGTGGTTCCATGCACTCAGTGTGGAGCGGACTACGGTCTAGCCACCGCCTTGTGTGCGCTTGATTCCCAAATACAGCGTGCTTGCCTGTGAAGGAGTGTGGGCTGGCTCCGTTGGTGAAGCGTGGCTCCCATCCGCATGCCTCCCGGTCTTATTCCTTCGGATTTACAATGGATATGGGGTGTGTGTTTGGAGCTGTGGGTGGTGCAGCGCAAGCAATGCATGGTCCCCCTGTAGGCGCAGACGTCGTGTGGCTGGCCACAGTGACAGACAAATCCGAAACCGGATGCCGCCAACTTGTATGTGTGTGCGCCCCATGCGGAGGCTGATGTTGCATTCATGATGCTTCCCCTCTGCAGTTGGGCTAAACCAATTAACACCAAAACGAAGTCTTTTCATGCTGGATAGACTTCATTGCGCTTAATGAATTTCTCCTTCTTCCTTGCTGAATAATGTTACTTTCACTTGCACAATTGACTTGCACTATCTGCGCTTATGTTCGACAACCATTACGTTCGTAGCATTTATTGAATAACGCTTGGACATTTTGATTTTATCGCGCATTCCTTGCTAACCATCTTACTTCATATGCTAATTTAGCAATGAATTATGTCACCTTGTCTCTCCCTAAGCACTATTCGATTTATTTTATCTCCTCTTATAGTTTCAAGTGATTGCCTGTTGCTTGGTATCACCGGTGTGGCTGCGCTTGATGTGCAACTTGACAAGGTTCACACCTGTCTATTACCCACTTATTCTTCCATATTGTCTCCAGGAGACTGTTGGTCGTTACTGGATGGGACAGGTTGCACCTTCCCTGTGACGGTGCTTAGTTTGAAGAGTGGTTCCATGCACTCATTGTGGAATGGACTACGGTCTAGCCACCGCCTTGTGTGCGTTTGGTTCCCCAAATACAGCGTACTTGTGTTTGCCTAAAAGTAGTGTGGGCCCGGCTCCGTTGATAAAACCTGGCTCTCATCCACATACCTCCCGGTCTTATTACTTCAGATTTACACTTGATATAGGGTGTGTGATTGGAGCTCTGGGTGTTGCAGCGCAAGCGACTTATGGTCCTCTTTATGCGCAAGCGTCCTCTGGCTGTCCTATGGGGGGCCGAAGGGACAGGCATACCCGAAACCTGATAATGCCAATCAACCATGTTACTAGGCCTAGCTCGCTCAATTTTATTTCGCGATTACCCTGCTTGTTACCCGCTACTCTTTTGTAATCTTGGTTAGCTATGATTCGTTTGCTACCGTCTCAAATTGATTCTAATACTGTGCTAGGCCGAGACAGTGAGCTATGACGTCTTCCTGTTCTTATTATTCGTCCATTGTTCACATTCCCACGTAAGCTCCTTGGTAAGGCTCACTAGACTATGCGACTCTGCCACTAGCACTTTTTCTACTTAAATACTACTCTTTGCAATTAATTTGTTTATTGCATGACCCTAACTCTACCAGCTACCAAATACTAGCACGACGCTTGGAGAGACGACGCATCGCATTCCATAAATGATCTCATTCCCATTTGGCGGGCGTGTGTTTATTAGTCAAAACTATTTCGCAGAGACTTCCGAGCGAACCTACTTGTTGATACTAAGCTACGCTGGGATGGCAAATTATTAACTATGTTTCCATTTGCTGGTTTAGTCGTTTTGACTTCGGTGGTTACGGGTGTATCAAAGCTCCAAACGCTTAGCCGCCTAAAGTACCCAAAAAACAACGCTTCTTTGCTTAGTGTAAAGTTTGAAATTTGGAGCACAGTGATCAACAGTTTGCCTCGTGTGGCCACGTTGAACCATGCATCCGAAGAACAATCGCCCTGAAAACTATGTGTAAATTGAACAATCCTGGCAAGTAATTGACTGATTACCGTAACGTTGCTGGTGCTCCATGTTCTGTTCCACATGTTAGTCATGCGAGTGAGTATAGCTGTATTTCCGTTATTCATCCGCAATACTGAATTTAGCTGCGGTTATGAAAAGGTGGGTACCATCCAGACTAAGGTTGAAAGCGAAGAGGCGCCTTCTAGAAGGTGAATTAGAAGTGGTCAATCTTCAGGGTAGACTAAGAAGGTAAGGTCAACTGTAATGGTACGCTATTGCTTTAGTATATTAGGTCAGAAAGAAATAAGCGCACAGCGACAAACGTTTTGAAGCTTCGGATGGCTGCACCCGAGAAGCACAATGACAGATCATTATCAAATAGCTTATCGTCACGGCAAAGTAAACAGCTGTAGCTGGCAACGGTTGCGTACTTGGATGCCAACCATGATACTTCATGGAAACTTGCTAAACAGTATGAACACTGATTTGAAAGCCGAATGTTTGACAGTGGGCAACGGGACTTACTTGATGTATTACTACTGTAGTGGCGCAAATTTGTGATATCACTATCTGCCAATGCTTAAGTTTGGGCAAAAGACATTCTTCGAGAATTAGCACCAACCTCGAGCAGCAGATGATCGGACCGGTCCAGTCTTAAACGCCGGCGACACGAAGTGACTGCAGTTAACACCCCGTGGCATTCGCATGCTGTGCGACCTCCATCAGTTCCGTAAGTTTGACTTCACTTATGGCAGGTGGCACCTACTGTACACACTAAAGGTAAGTTATCACTAATTTACTGTACCCCTAATTGTTTATCAATCCAGCTGGCAACAGTATTGATGGCATCTGATTCCCTATTCTGACCTGTATGGTCAAGTTCAAGATCGTCGCTTCCCTGTGTGATTTCGTTTCTGCCACATTTTCATGGTTTTGCGTCTGGTTATTTTTCCATATTACCACTAGTACACTCAATCAATCAGGCTTGGTTAGGCGTGCACAGTTCTCAAAGTTCCTGGTCAGTATGAATAACGGACCGTAGGCTACCGCCAAGTTCTGCGGCATCCCGGAAAAAACAGTGGTATACAAAGTCAACAAACTTACTACACTATAAAGGATGTAGAACCCCTGGCCCAAAACCCACAAGCGTTCCAAACCAACTAGGTAGCATTAAAAAGCGGCCACAGACACTTACAGTAAGGCTGACGGAAGAAGGCCGATCAGCGTACTCATTTACCTACCGTGGCTCGCTTGTGGTGAACGCGGGTTGTTGTCCCCAACATCCAATAGCCATCCAATGTTTAGCGAAATTCGCAAAATACGACGGCGCGTGCAGAGACATGAATTTCTCTCGCACCTTAGTGATGAGGAGTTATGGAATTCTCCGCAGACGAGTGATTTAGTGTAGGGCTCAGCTGAGTGCAAGCGTAAACTGGTAAGGACGCACCGACATGAGGCTGTTTTGATCATCGAGCGAGATGAGTACACACAGCAACAACGTGTTTCCGGCGTTCGTTAGCTGTCAGCTAACTTCGCGCTGAGTGCAGAAGGTCATGGCCAACCGTAGGCGTTGGAGCGATCGTTGGTTATCTGTGTGTGTCTCGCTGGCTACGCAGTGAAGTCGGCGTAGGCAACCAAAATTGCGGCGTGAATGTGCGCACGTGATGGCAGCTCGGCTGAGGACGAGGTTAGGCACTGCAACTCTTGTCAATGTTATGGAATCACAGGTAATGGAGCAGGAGCAGACAATGCAGTCAGGATCACGTAACGTGCCTGTTACTCAGGGCGCGCTGCTTATTCGGCTGTATGGCGAATGCAGGTTAAACGCCGCATCAACTGTATGCAGATACAGTGCAATGAACGCAGGAATGCGTCCCGTCACCGCTTGGTACGTGCTTAAACTAGTGAAGAACTTCGAGCAAACTGGGAGTGTGTGACATGAAGAGAACCGGACCGCCAAGCATCACCACGGACGACTGTTTAGCTTGCAGTGTAGTCAGTGAAGTGTCAAAAAGTCCTGAACTCAGCATTCGCCGAATCGCACAGCACTGTGACACGACCCGATATGCGGTACACCGGATAGGACTGGAACGAAAATTTCAGAAATTTAGTGCAATTCAGGTGCAGGTTTTGAACCCATGCGATCCGGAGAAGCGGCATGAATTTTGTCGCTGGTTTCTGGATCACGGGGATATTCGTTCTGTTATCTTTACAGATGAGGCATTATTTCATCTGCATGGAACAATGAAACATTACGCTTGGGCTACCAGCAACCCACAAAAAGTTACCGCATCACGTATGCACCACAGTGTGAAACGGATGGTTTGGGCTGGATTAACAAGCCAGAAATTCTTGGGCCCATATTTCTTTTCCGGGAATGTGACCGGCAAATTGTTATGTTGAAGTCCTAAAGCTTTATCTCCTCCTAGCATCGTCGTGATTGGAAATGATGCAGACATTTGTGCTTCCCCAGTTGGAGGCCGAAGGGGCATGCAGTACCATTTGGTGGCAGAAGTATGGTGCACCTGAACATTCTGCTGAACGGTGCGTGCTTACCACACCGACAAATTTGGCCACAATTGGATTGGACGCCGTGGATCAATGCAGTGGCCTGCTCGCTCACCAGATTTGAATCCATGGACTTTTTACTATGGGGCTATCTGAAGCGGCGAGTGTACAAAACAATGCGGCGTACATTGGACCAATCGAAAGCAAATATTGTGAACGAATGTCGCGCGATAAGGTGGGACATATTGGAGAAAGTGCTCGCCAATTGCATCAAGCGGTTTCTGCACTGGAAGCAGTACGCCGGCGGACATTTCGAACATATCCTTCACTAGCATAGAGGCTGGTTTCAATACATTTCTGTTAATACACTTATCCTCTTTCACAAATGTGCTAACGACTAAACTGGTCCGCTGGCAAATGGTGCTAATGATGCGTCCGGTCGGATAGAAATCTTAACGTGCAGGCTGTCGTTGAGCACATAAACATCGTATGCACCGAAACGTTCCCTGGCTATTTATGGCGGAATCACTGAGTCGCTATAAGCTGAGGTTCGTCTAGCCTCAATGACCACCCGACTGTGTTGTTTGCTCGGTTTCAGGCCATTGCCTGTTTTTCTGCTCGACCATGGTGAGTTTCGAGCGCTGCTAGGTCACGGTTTAGCCAAGCTTGCCAAGCTTGGATTGCGTATTCGACGTGGGAACGCACGTAGGCATGGAGCATCATAGAGAAGGTAAATGAATCCACACTTTCGAATACCACCCGCAAGATAACAACGTGCCGCTTACCACTTTTGATTCCGACTGTCTGATATAACCGTATTCGTCCGTTACCAGCACACCGAGGTCAAGTTGCTGGGGCTTATCTGCAGGTCATAGGCATCAATTTTGTAGAGATAAGCGTGTCTATGACGGATGTGGACAATGTGTCACTTGACCACATTGAATGGCAGTGAAATCCTCACCGGTAAATGCCAGGTCCCATCTAGGTCGCACATGGAGGATCTTCTGGTCTTCCATTCTCGTGATCGCCGGCCAACTTTTACCGACATCCGGAAAAGCAAAATTTTTGTGGTGATGGCTCTCACACGATCGTCGCACTCCACTCGATTAGGGTCGGGCAGACATGTACGGACTCTAAATACTGCTCGCGGAGAAAGCTACCAACCCATCCTAATAATGCATCTCCGACGCTTTCCAGGTGGCACATCAGTAACTCAGCGATGATCGCTTCCATGACTTTGGCAAGCGCAGAGAGAAGTGTTACCGGACGGTAATCGGTAGGATCAGACGGACTTCTCTGTAAGAATCCGGCAAGTGGCTGGGCTAGGTCAATGTCTGCTGCCTGCAGTGCTTTGGGATGAAGGTTATCCACTCCAGGAAAGCTGTGTGTACGCAAGGATAGTCGCTTTTTCAGAAATCTTTTTGCTAGGAATTTGATGCTGAATAACACTGATGGTGTGGGGACAGAAGCAAGTATAAGGTTTGAGGCTATTACCCCTTGGAAAGTAGGCCAGTACTGGGCAATGAGGCGTTGTCCACCTTTTTTGTTGTGTGTGCATACCCAACAATCGTATGGAGTGGCACGACGCCACGCGGAAACATTCACAGTGCATTCAGTTGTTTATAAATAAGGCCTTGGTTCGAACGGAATTGCTTCGCTCGTTTCAGTCGGTGTGATAACTTGTTTTCAGGAACCAACTGTATATATTTATTGCTCAGAGCTAGGTACGCTTTCTCATTCTCAGCGTCAGAATTGTGCTCAACGACAGCCTGCACGTTAAGATTTCTATCCGACCGGACGCATCATTAGCACCATTTGCCAGCGGACCAGTTTAGTCGTTAGCACATTTGTGAAAGAGGATAAGTGTATTAACAGAAATGTATTGAAACCAGCCTCTATGCTAGTGAAGGATATGTTCGAAATGTCCGCCGGCGTACTGCTTCCAGTGCAGAAACCGCTTGATGCAATTGGCGAGCACTTTCTCCAATATGTCCCACCTTATCGCGCGACATTCGTTCACAATATTTGCTTTCGATTGGTCCAATGTACGCCGCATTGTTTTGTACACTCGCCGGTTCAGATAGCCCCATAGTAAAAAGTCCATGGATTCAAATCTGGTGAGCGAGCAGGCCACTGCATTGATCCACGGCGTCCAATCCAATTGTGGCCAAATTTGTCGGTGAGGTAAGCACGCACCGTTCAGCAGAATGTTCAGGTGCACCATACTTCTGCCACCAAATGGTACTGCATGCCCCTTCGGCCTCCAACTGGGGAAGCACAAATGTCTGCATCATTTCCAATCACGACGATGCTAGGAGGAGATAAAGCTTTAGGACTTCAACGTAACAATTTGCCGGTCACATTCCCGGAAAAGAAATATGGGCCCAAGAATTTCTGGCTTGTTAATCCAGCCCAAACCATCCGTTTCACACTGTGGTGCATACGTGATGCGGTAACGTTTTGTGGGTTGCTGGTAGCCCAAGCGTAATGTTTCATTGTTCCATGCAGATGAAATAATGCCTCATCTGTAAAGATAACAGAACGAATATCCCCGTGATCCAGAAGCCAGCGACAAAATTTATGCCGCTTCTCCGGATCGCATGGGTTCAAAACCTGCACCTGAATTGCACTAAATTTCTGAAATTTTCGTTCCAGTCCTATCCGATGTACCGCATATCGGGTCGTGTCACAGTGCTGTGCGATTTGGCGAATGCTGAGTTCAGGACTTTTTGACACTTCACTGACTACACTGCAAGCTAAACAGTCGTCCGTGGTGATGCTTGGCGGTCCGGTTCTCTTCATGTCACACACTCCCAGTTTGCTCGAAGTTCTTCACTAGTTTAAGCACGTACCAAGCGGTGACGGGACGCATTCCTGCGTTCATTGCACTGTATCTGCATACAGTTGATGCGGCGTTTAACCTGCATTCGCCATACAGCCGAATAAGCAGCGCGCCCTGAGTAACAGGCACGTTACGTGATCCTGACTGCATTGTCCGCTCCTGCTCCATTACCTGTGATTCCATAACATTGACAAGAGTTGCAGTGCCTAACCTCGTCCTCAGCCGAGCTGCCATCACGTGCGCACATTCACGCCGCAATTTTGGTTGCCTACGCCGACTTCACTGCGTAGCCAGCGAGACACACACAGATAACCAACGATCGCTCCAACGCCTACGGTTGGCCATGACCTTCTGCACTCAGCGCGAAGTTAGCTGACAGCTAACGAACGCCGGAAACACGTTGTTGCTGTGTGTACTCATCTCGCTCGATGATCAAAACAGCCTCATGTCGGTGCGTCCTTACCAGTTTACGCTTGCACTCAGCTGAGCCCTACACTAAATCACTCGTCTGCGGAGAATTCCATAACTCCTCATCACTAAGGTGCGAGAGAAATTCATGTATCTGCACGCGCCGTCGTATTTTGCGAATTTCGCTAAACATTGGATGGCTATTGGATGTTGGGGACAACAACCCGCGTTCACCACAAGCGAGCCACGGTAGGTAAATGAGTACGCTGATCGGCCTTCTGCCGTCAAGCTAACTGTGCTTCTATTCTCCCTGCTATCACTGACGACTGCGAAGGCCTTCATATTTCCCAAGTCTAACTTCCGAGCGGGATTTTCTTGCCGGTGTCTTCCCACTGTTTTTCTGGTTGAACAGAACCTGTGCGCACACAGTATCAAACGGTTCGACGATTCGCGGCACTTCGCATTGTTGACCTCAGAGCCAACGTGTGCACAGACCTGACTAACAAAGTACACTCCGGTGCGCTTTGAGGTAACCGGTCATCAGAAATTGGACAAACACCTGGTTGTTTTGTATCGATCTTTACATCTGACACAGTAACTCTTTTATTACACTTTCTAATAGCCGTTTAACTTCACTAAGTTTTGCAAGCCCTGAACACTAGTTTTTAACCACAAATTTCTCGTTAGCACAGTCGAAAGGAGAAGCTCTAGCCTTAGTACAAGGAAGGAAGAGGAATACACGGAACAATACAAAATTCCGTGGCTATTGTCCATCGCTAAGCAATATGGAAACTAAAGCCTCAATTTCTGTTAATTCACCTGACGCCTGAAGCGAAACTTACCAAAATGTAAGTAGCAAACTCCGATAAGTTCTAGAACTGCGGGACCTGATAATTCAACTGAAGCAAAACTGTGTCCAGCCGCGTTACCTGTTCAGTCTATTAACTTACAAAACGTCTAAGACGAAGTTACCCAACTTGAAGTCAAAATGTTGTCAATCAATAGCTCTCTGTCTCTTCATACACTAGAGCCTATAACTGCCTTAATCCAAACGACTATAAGTTCGAAAGTAGAGCATATGTTACCCGCAGGATCACTTATCGATTTGATTGCCGCATAAGTAATTGACAGGATGTATTGTTCTAATGTTGTTTTTAACTTCCCGGATAATATTCTGCTTGCAGCCCTGCGGAATATGCTACCTAAAGCTAGTAACATGGTTGGCAAAAAATGCAGTTGCATAAGACTCAAAAGGAGAGTGCAGTGCCACTCGGGTCCAATCCTGTTCAAATTTCACAGTGCATTAACTGCCAGTGAATTTATAAATAGACCTGGTCAAATAGTTGCCAACACTACCTTTAAGACCCTGAGGGTAGTCGATGTTAGAACACGTTTACAAAGATTACTCCTGCATGGAGATTCTGGACCTACTCTACGACCCCAGACACTATCCTCAAGTGTGGTCGCATCTACAACAGTTGCTAGTCTCGTTCCCAACTGTCAAACTGATACCCCTACCTTAAGGTTACCTGTCCACCTTGTCATTCATAACCAGTCCGTCAATATAGTAAGTCCTCCCGACTATCCACCGATTACACTGCGTGCAGTTAAGCTCCTAAAACCTTCGACTTTTAAAACTAAGCGCCACCATCGCTACGAACCTGTGAAATCGCATCCAGTAGACATTTTTGTAAGGTAGCTACAGATCATTAAGACTCAGGTTGTCGATTTGGACATGAATACCACAGTGCCCTGTGACCTGATTGCTTTCCGTGATGACAAAAGACCAACTACAATTGATACGCCGCTATCAAACGAGCCACTAGCAGGGGGTCTAAATCATGTATCCACCACGCCATTCTCTCTGAACGTGAATTCTACTGATCTTACCCCAGACGGCTGATACTCAGAATCACGCAAACTTACAAGCACACATCCACTTCCAGCGGTTTGGCCAGCTCAAGCACTATCGCCCCATAAAATTACCAACTACCCCATACAGTCATTAGCTTTCAGTGTTCTTGCTTTCAATATGTCTCACTCAACTGAACTCCACGACATCGCTAGAACTTTCGGAAAAGTAGCTTAACTGAAATCTCAAATGCTGAACACATTTAGGGTGCCTAAAAGGATACAGGCCTACTCAGCACCAGCCAGATTTAGTTCTGTCAACCAGCCCAAGCTGGAAACGCTTAGTAGCGAGCTAAACGCCATTCGAAAAGACCCTCAGTTATCAAACGTTTAATTCAGTAAGTTATTTGCTCGACCCTATGTTTCCGTCCATCCGAAAATGTCTGAAGCCTCCATTCCACGTAAACCATATATGCCTACTGACTCCGCAATATAAATCTTACTTATATCCCTGATAGACTAAAGGAACTGTCTTTTTTTTGGAGACCTGAGGAGGAAACTCGTGTCTTCCCTCCCCATCAAGTCCACAGGCATTTTCTGAACTTTCGCAGGATGATCCAAACGTAAATTTGGAAATTAGTCCTACACTATTAACAAATTCCATTCCTGCTTAAAATTACCCCAACCCTCCGGCCTTAAGTTATAATGGCACATCGCCAGATATCTACCCCAACTTATTCAACCAGTTAGCGTGTCTCTCTATCCAGACATTATCTGTTAAATCGATTCTTTTCAATGTCCGCTCACTTCGAAATAAGATGCCCACTCTTCGCTCCTTAGTGTCTCTCTCTGAACCTGACTTGATCTTAGTGACAGAGATAGGGTTTATAAGTGAAACGCCATACTCCTGCTTTAAAATTGACCATTATCACAGTTTTCTCATTTGTCGAACCTCGGCACCTGTTGGTGGTTGCATCCCATATATCTCTGATAACTTTCAAGGATCGCTGTTATGCGCTTCCACTTAAGATAGTAATATTGACGGCATAATTATACATTTCGCTCTAGGTAGAACCTCGATGATTTTGGGTTGCATTTACTCCCCTCCGAACCTCAGTACAGATGACCTACAAATTCTGGAACATTTGCTTTGCTACTTAGCAGAACTACCCGTTAAATACAAAGTAAGAAAACACGGTTGCAAAGAGATCTCTTTTCGGTAACTCATTTCAGGCAAATACGTTTACAAGCACAACTGAGATACCCATAAGCTAATGAAAGCTGAAGCGAAAGTAGGGGAGAGTCTGAATTTATTCGGACGGAAGTTAAATTGCTCCAGCCAATTGGTACAGCCTGTGTTGTCGATGCAAGCTGACCTTATTTGACCCCACTTGACACAGTACGCTGACCACCGCGAAGCAAATTGGGTCAGCAGTGAGGCGATGCCATCTTTAGTCCCATCAATATTCCATGCGGATGGATCCTTATCACGGTCACGGCAGCTTGAGAGATTGCAGATTGCTTGCTAAACTCAGGTTGCATTAGCTTGATCGCTATAGATTTCGCAATCTTAAGGATGCGTCTCTTAATCCCCTTAGGGTATGGTTTTGACACGGTGGAGAAAAGGTTGAAAGCATCACTGGTCAGAATTTCGTGTTCACTTTGAACCAGATGTTCAAGGATGGAACTTTTACTTGTGAGTAGAAGGATTTTTGTGAGTATTTTTGTTCGTCGCAGTCAGCCGACAATCCAGATAAGTCAACTACCTATCCGGAAAGCACCAGACAGCCGTTTCGCTCTATTGGGGCTCGTCAGTGGTGCGCATCCTTCGGTCCTCTACGGAGGCTCGAACCCATGACTGCTTGTGGCTTCTGCCAACTAGCCCGCAACTTTTGATACTTCCGGCAGTGCCTTTTCGTAGAGACCCGAGACAGTAGTCAGCTATCCTTGTTGACAGACACGTGGTCGTATGTCCGAGGTACTTAGCACCACAGGCGCAAGCAAATTGATATACCACGTATGATTCGGACTTGGTCGGTAATCTGTCTTTAAGGCGCTGAGTAATAAATGGAGTAGTCTCACCAAGAACGTGTGGATTTGCAGCTGCGTATGTTCTTGTCACTGCAGCGGAAAGTCTTCTGTTCAATAGATCGAAATCGATGTAACCCTTAAACGGAACCGTGAGAAACACATCCTTTTTGGGAACCTTGCTGACAGGTTCACTGCGTTCACTAACAACAGCAGGTCTTTTGATAAAAGAAAAGGGATAACCGTTTGAGAGCAACGTAGTAAATATGTGTTCTTCCTCATCTGCTAGCGTCTCCGGGCTGCAGATTTTGGAGGCTCGGTAATACAAAGTAGTAGTAGGAGATTGCAATATGTCTGCTATACAATGAAGATCGTGCACCATACCTACTACATATCCGACATTTGTCTTCCATACATACCTATGGATGGGCACAACATGTTCATTCACCCACCAGAGGAAACCGCATCATCGATTTATTCCTTACACTAGGCTTATCCAGAGTTTGTTGTTGTTCTAGACAAGTTCCCTGGCAGCGATCACAAGATGGTCCAACTCTCCTTCGAAAAGCCATTTTCTGATCCCACCCGGGCTCAACCGACCGTCCTCTATAAACCATAAAAATCCCTACACCTGGAGTCGTTTTCCGGCCTTCTGAGATGTTTGCAATGGGAAAATTCCTTCCTGACAAATGATCCACAAGCGGCTGCCGATGAGTTCTACAAGAATATAGAGATTCGTCCAGACGCCCTAATACCAATGGAGTATCTGCGTCTTCCCATTAAAACAAAGTCAGTCTCCATCTCCGACAATTTTGTACGCAAACTCACACGGCTAGGAAAGTGCTATTTGAAAGCGAATGACTTCTCCCTAGTATTACAACAACAGTCATCGCCGGACATGAAATACTTCGGCTTATTGGGAGTAAGTAAGCTGAAAGACACGCGCTCAATAGACATAATAAAAGATTGAACTTACCAAGTTCACAAAAAGTAGAAACATGGGAACAGAAACCCAAACCATCTTGATTCGTGGTTACCAAATAATTCCCAATCTAACTATAACAAGCAGCGGTTTTAATAATTACTTTTGTTCTACATTTAACGCCACTGTTGAGGTTGCCTCGCAAATCCTCCCTCTGCTTACTAATGACAAGCTCTGCACGGTTGCCTTTGAATGTGATATTAATCAACTTATTTCCTCTTCTAAATTGTCATGGTATGGTGGTCCGGACAATTTACCACCAACGCTGATAAAAAACGGTAGATCCGACTTCCGCGTACTAGTTCAGAATTTGTTCCCTATATATTATAGCCGGTAGTGTGCTATCACAGTGGTAGAGGTCTGTAGTCATTCAATGAACAATGATATATTACAGGCAAAAAAGCGATAGCTTTACAAGTCTCGTAGGATGGTTGAAATGAAAGTAAACACAAGTGTAAATCATCAATTTAAACGTCTAGTGATTCAGGTGTCCCTTATTCATGTAAACATTGTAGAATGTGTACTGGATTGTTACTGTAGACTAATATGGAAAGTAATATGGGGAAGGCATGTCTTAAGAACAAAAGAAACGATAACGCTTACTCGTGCGCCGCTTTCTTGGACTGAGGTAATTGATGAATGCAGTTGTAATATATCCGAAACTATATTTCACAACAGCGGTGTGTAACTAGTGAAGCACAAAAGCTGAGAATGAGCACCGTTTTTTTCGCGTTTGTTTGACATAGACATCTCTGATTATGTAGCGTAATGTAGGTGGATAAGCGAATCATCCAAACGTCTTTTGAATACCGTTAGCGTGGGGGAAGAAACAACGTATGTGGGAAGAGCGTTCCAGTGTTGGCACACACGAAGGGAAAAGAGGTTCCGGCGGAATTCCAACCGGCTGTATTATGTGGCCAGCTTTAGCTGGTGTCCTCTGAGTGTTCTATTGCGACTCATCTTTAGTAGGTAACGATAGGAATGGTTCGGATTCCTCAAGATCATATAAGTCATTATCAAGTCTCCACGCAGGCGTCAATATTGTCCACCGTAGATCCCGAGGGTTTTCAGCCTCAATCGGTAAGAGAGATGAGACAGGCCCTTTACGTTCTTGGTCGCCTTTCTTTGTGGCAGTTCAAGAGCGGTAATGTCTTGCTTTTGCCATGGCTGCCAGGCGTGGATGGCGTACTCAGAATGAGGCCGAATGTAGGCGTTGAGCATCTGCGAAAAGATGGAAGCATCGAAGCACCCGAATGCCTTCCGCAAAAGGCCAAGGTGTTGGTTAACTTTTTGGAGGCTTTCTCGGCCTGACGGGAACAGCCCAGATCTTCCTGCACTACCACTCCTAGATCGCATTCCGTTGTAGTGCATTGCAATATTTGATCCCCCAGTCTGTATTCGCAAGTGGCTTTATGGCGTATGCTCAACACCTTGCACTTTGTAGCGTTGAACTGAAGCAGGTTCTGAGTCGACCATTCGTAGACCCTGTCAAGATCATCCTGAAGTGCTGCATTGTCGCTGGCTGTTCTAATGGCTCGCCGTATCTTGAGATCATCAGCGAAGAGTAAGGAGTTGGAGGTGATTACTGTCGCGAGATCGTTTATGTAAATCAGGAATAGTCGTGGACCAAGTACTGAGCCCTGGGGCACTCCGCACTTAACGTCGATTGGGTCAGAGATGATGCCGCGAACTCTTACATTCAGATGTCATTGAAGCAAGAAGTTAGCTATCCAACCGAGGATTGGGTCACCAATTCCACAACGCTGCAGCTTGTGAAGGAGGATACGGTGGTTCAGACGGTTGAATGTCTTTGAGAAGTCCAGATATACCGCGTCAACACCTATGCCGCTGTTAACGGTCTCAGTCCAACTGGATCTAGCAAGTAGCAAGTTTGAAGTGCAAGATCGGTTCTTGCGAAATCCATGTTGTTCTTGTGCTATGATATTGTGTTCTTCCAGAAAGTTCATCGGCGCTTCAGCAACAAACGCTTCCATGATTTTGGGGAGCACCGGAAGTAACGTTCTCGGGCGATAGTTGGCCAGATCTGTACGACTTTCCCCCTTATGGATGAGAGTGACGATGCCTTGCTTCCACATAGTTGGCACGCGTACCTCATCGAGGCATCTTTGGAAGAACTTGCAGAGTGGGTCTGCCAGGTTTACTAAAGCCAATTTCAATGCTTTTGGACGAATATTATAAACACCGGGAGGGGTATGCTCGCGCAGGGCAATTAGCCTTTTTATAACATCCGCAGTCGTAAACGTGATGTGGCTAATTCCTGGTGTTGGTACAATGATCGGGAACAGTGTATGCGGCGATGTCGTGCTATGGAAGTTCGGGGCGAATTGTTGACGTATGGCGTTGGCCGCCTCGGTTGCGTTTTGTGCAAGTCCACACAATGTGTGTAAAGCAGGAATTCCTCGCAGTACTTTGCGGAGCTTGTTAACGTGTCTGTACAGGAGTTTGGGGGTTGAAAGGACTTTCTCAGCTAGATCCTGTTGGTGCTGTATTTTATCTTCGCGTACCAGGTTTACGCAGTGATTCCTTTGGATAGTATAGGCTTCCCATGTTTCGGCACTCGATGACTCCTTGTATCTTCGCCAGAGTAAATTCCTCGTAACGATGCACTTGCGTGTCCTGCTGCGTATGAATGATTTTACTGTCTTCGCTCGCGAATGTCTTTTCCTAGAAGCCCTAGTTACTAACGTGTTGAATTGGTGAGCAAATTCAGAGCAGGCGACATCGGGGGATCGTTCTGCTAGAAATGCCCAGTTTGTAGCATTTATAAGTTTGATGAGAGCGCCGTAATCCGTAATGAGCTGACACTGATCGGTGTTTTCTGAGGAATACTCTGCATAACAGATGTAATTGAACATGAGCGTTGCATGGTCGCTACGGCGTAAAGAACTCTCTATCGATACCGTTTCGACCATAAGCTCTTCATTGGTGAATACATGATCCAGAACACCCGGTTTGTTTCCCGTCCTGAATCTTCTGGGAGATGTGATGTGATTGTAGAGTGGTAGTCCACTAATTATCTCCTGTACTTCCATTTTGAAGTGTTCGTTGATACATGCTGGTGTTTCTATGTGATGAATCTTGAAGTCACCAACCAGGAGAATGTGGCTGTACGACTGCGAGAGAATGGTCTTCATTGTGGAGGCTAGACGGTTGTCCATTTCCAAAGTAGCCGACGGAGGAAGATACACCACACCCAACAAACATGCGTCCCCACGGCTTAGATGAAAACGACACCAAAGCGCATCGATAATCTGCACCTCTGGGTCATCTATGAGATCAATGTGTAGTTCGCTGCGATAATAAAGTAGTACTCCACCTCCTCTACTTGGTCGATCGTTGCGTAGAATATACATCCCAGGCAGTGCAATTCCTGCATCAGTGATCTCTTCATTCAATCAGATTTCGGTTATCATAACGAGGGCCCGTGACATCAAGGCCTGACGCAGGCGAAGCTCCGTCAGTTTGCTTAAAAGACCTTGTGCGTTGGTATAACAACAGGAGAGTGATTCATAGGTTGGAAGGTTATTTGTGGATGTAGACAACAGGTTTGAAACTTGGCCGACCCTCTTGAGGTCGGCTGCTACTAATTTTATGGAATTGTCTTAGGCTCGCGAGAATGACTTGGAATAACTCTCTGCACCGTGTGATCAGGTTCATGATTATCCTGATGGTCACACGCCTCCTGCAGTGTCTCGCTGGATTCTATGGCGGCAGTCAGATCAGTCTCTGTGGGGGACTCTGCAACGACGGTTGTTCCCACTGAGTTGGTTCTCTCCATGGAGTAACCAGTAGCCTCTGGTCGTAAACTTGCTGCTTTTAGTCGAATTTCTGTTGGCAGCATGTTCCGGAAGTTACCCCAGTTCTCTAGAACTGTCTGTAAAGTTAGCTCAGACGGTAAGACCAACTTCAGCAACCTAGGACCACACCCTTTTTAATTTGATGACACGGGAATCCTGGTCAGAGAGGTAGCGATGACATTTTCTAAAGACAGCGTCTCACGAATGTATCGCCATTGCTCCAGGTCATGTGCCTGATCTTCTTCAGGAGATGAAGCTTGAGACTCGGGGACGCCATGAATAATGACGGTTTTCAGGGCGTGTTTTCGACTTCCCTGTTGATTGTTCATGTCCTTTGAACGTTCTTTCCACGGAATATCCGGTAAGATACATACTCCGTTCGATGCTCTGTGGTGTCGATTTGCAGCGAGCATAATGGATTCCGTTTCTGCCGCGGAATGTAGGGTTCCTCGAAGTAGTCGAGGTTCACCATAGTGTAAGGTGTTTGTGTGTCGTGTGATGCGGCTCAGCGTAGTGGGTTCAGCGCGCATGCTGATGGCACTACAGATGGAATCCCACTGACTACGATCGTCTATAAATTTGCCCCTTATTGTGTTGGATTTGGATTCAGGAACGTTAGTGCACACAAGACTTAAGGCACCATGATTCCGCCTTGTGGTTCGCGAGTTAACAGCACTAGGTTCTTTTGCTTTTTGTGGATTTGTGAACCGCACTGGCGATAGCGATCCATGTTGAGGCACAGTTTTGACCTCTCTGGTAAGTGGATTCATAGGTGTCTTTGACAGCGTTTTCCTAGAAGCAACCGCTGCGTAGGATGTCCAGTTATTTTTTACCAGGCGCTTGCTGGAGTTTTGTGTGTCGAGTATGTCAACTGCATTACTAGTTATTACACCCCTGGAGGACCTAGAAACAAGTGGGTTGTAAACGACAGTTTCACTTAGTGGAGTCATGAGTCTAGGGACCGTTGGAGAATGAGACGGGTTGGTGAGGTTGGGATGCCTGGCCCTCTTCCTCTACCTAAACGGGGAGTTCGTATGTGTCCGTTCAGCTTCAAGTATAGTATAGCTGTGTAACTAGCGTTCACCAGTTGCTCAACTGTTTCCGCTAACTTTTCACACTTTTTCATTAGGAAAATTACACAACTAACAACAGGGATGGGTTTGCACACCTGGCAAAATCAAAATGCTTGGGTTTTGCTGCTGTATTGTCTAGTTTCGAGTGCACTCATCCCTAAACACTTCGAACGGTACGCTTTTTGACAATTAAAGAAAACTGGACCAGACTTAACGGTTTTTACACATAGGTCACAATTGATTTTCAAATGGGCCATATCCACTTGAGGCGTGTACTTTGTTATTTTGACTTTCACCAATTCCGAAAGGGATTAGATAGAAAAGGGGAGTTCAAAATCTATGTTGTAGATCTCTCACTTACCAGTAGCTTAGAATGGAATAATTCTACTGATATATGTGGTCACGGTCAGTAATGGGGCAGCGAAGTAGGAGTGACCGCAGATGGTGGTGATATGGTGTAAAAAGTCACCACCATCAAGATGGAATGGAGTAACTGGATGTGTACACTACAACAGGGGTAGCATGTGGATAGAGATACTGACGCACCGTGTATGACTTCGCTTCAATTTTCGTTGCGTGGCGATCAGCGCCGGTTTGAGGTTTGACGTCACGGCAGTAACGTGTAAGTCAGTGGATAGTGAGCGGCGCTATATCACATCTAGTAACTTATTCACGATGGTCGTTGCCTTTCCCCGTAGCTCAGTGGTCTCAACCACGGACTGGCAACGGTCGAGTTGCGGGTTCGAGCCCAACCACGGCCCGATGGAATGCGCAATGCTGACCATTCCCGAAAGGCTGAAACGCGCGTACAGTGCCTTTCCGGGCGTGTGGCGGCTGTCTGAGTGAGCCTAGATGTGATGAACTTCTTCCTATAACATTCAACTCTCCCTACTACTCTTCTGGAATGCAACTGAACTGTTGTAACGACAGTAAACTTGCTCTACACTGCATACAGTTTTCTATCCCTCCCTGGATGAAATACTCTATGTACCTATGGCAATTCTCGGGGCTATAACAATTAATTCCACATCACAAATCTCACAAATTTGATCTCCTACAATTGTTGGAGCTATCTCAACTATTTCCTCTGAAATTTCCTTTCATGTAAATTCCAAAACCCGTGGGGTAAATACACCCCGTCAAGGTGATTCTTTCATGGATAGCAGCGTGATATTCCGTAACGTAGTGGAATCCACGGCTGCACTTCCTGCCGCACGTACATTAGACGACCTACAGTGTTTTAAGATGTGCGTAACGAAGCTTCTTCCGCTTGGGTTTCCCGGAGTTACTGTCAGGAAATTGACTAGATTGGGTAACGTCCCAGTTAACGCCCCAAACCTTCGACCGGGCTGACTTCGGGTAGTCCTATCCACCCCGGCGGAACGCAGCGCGCTGTTGCGGTTTGTCTTCAAACTGAAGGGTACTAATGTTAGCGTTCAGCCACACCTCCCAGTAGCGGATATGCTGAAGCTAAAAGAGGCCATTAAGGACCTCAAAACCAGGCGAGCGGCCGGTGAACAAGGCTTTCGGTTGGTGCGTATTCGGGTGGTCAGCTGGCGGTCTGTTTCCGCCCTACCAGTGCCAGTACTTGTAGCGCACGACCCACGGCTGGACATTACGACTACCTTCAGATAGTGCTAAGCAATGTGCGGAGCCTAAGGAATAAGATATGCGAGATAGGTTTGCTTGTAGATGGGTCTCATCCCGATATACTTGCATTCACTGAGACGTGGCTGTCTCTGGACATCACGGACGGTGAAGTACATCTGTCTGGCTACGCACTATTTAGATGTGATCGCTTCGTTGGCCGACAAGGCGGGGGCGCTGCGCTTTACGTTAGGTGTGAACTTGACGTTTCACGTACCTACATGTTTCAGTCGGCAGATAAAACTGTCGAAGCGCTGTCGGTAGTGATTAACACTTCCTCAGCTCAACTTACAGTCGTGATTGTGTATAGAAGCCCTGGGAGTGCGTCCAAAGAGGTGCTTGACTTTATTCGCTCCCAATCCGTAAACAGGTGTTTGATACTCGGGGATTTCAATCTACCAGAAGTTTGCTGGGCGGATCTTTCTTGCAACTCGGCAGAAGGTACTTTCGGGGCTGATCTACTTGATCTTACGTTACAAGTACCGTTGCATCAGTTCGTGGACCTCCCCACTAGGTACATGGACGCCCAACTCCTGTCTATTTTGGATCTAGTGTTTGCCAAGTCACTAGACTTCGTATGGGACATCACTTACAGCTCTCCCTTAGGTGCTAGTGATCATGTTTGTTTATCGTTCAGGTGTAGTCTGACCAGGCGTCACCAGAGCATTGCTAAGCCATTTCCAAATATATGGCGTGCTAACTATCAGGCAATGCGTACCAAGGCTGCTGGGATGCGTTGCGAAATCTCGGTGATTGATACGGTTCAGGCGGCCTGGGATAAATTTAAATCTTATCTCACGGAAGTGTCTACTCCCTACATACCGCTTGCGAGGAGAAAGGAGACACGGGCGCGGCCGCCGTGGATAGATACCACTGGCAAGCACCTGCTCCAGAAGCGTTCTAGGTGCTGGAGGACCTACCGTGCGGCTCCATCAACTAGCACCTATGATAGATACCGCGAGGCTAGAAATAGGTGTAAACAACACTTAAGGAAAGCTCGGCTGGTGTACGAAGAGAAATTGGCTGATGGACCATCGGAAAATCCGAAGAAGTTCTTCGCTTATGTTAAGAGTCGCTGTGGTTCAACTTCGGTAATTCCAACTTTGATGTGGGCCTATGGAGCTCGTGCGTATGCGGACTCAGATAAGGCTCGTTTACTTGGGGAACAGTATGCATGGGTTTTTGTACGTGAGGCCGCGTTGACTAGCCTTGAACTTGCCCCCAGAGTACCTGAGGGTTCTTATTTAGCTGAGTTTGCTGTGGTGGAAACGTAAGTCCTTAAACTGCTGCAAGGGCTGAACCCTTCCAAAGCAGCTGGACCTGATTCAATTCACCCGAAGCTTCTGCATGATTTGGCGGTGGAACTGAGTGGACCGCTGACGATGGTGTTTCAGGAATCACTTGACAGGTGTACATTACCTTCTGAATGGAAGGAGGCTGTCATCTGTCCTATCTTCAAAAATGGCGACAGGAGTCTGTCAGCCAATTATAGGCCAGTTAGTCTGACTAGCGTCGTGGTCAAACTGCTTGAAAAGCTGGTGAGGGATTCGTTGGAATGTCACTTGAATAGATTTAATCTACTCAGTAGTGTACAACATGGATTCCGGAAGGGGTATTCGTGTTTGACGAATTTGTTGGTTGCTCGTGAAGCTTGGGCCGAGGCACTAAACAATGGCCACGTAGTGGGTGTGCTTTTCTTAGACTTCTCGAAAGCATAAGGTACCCCACTTGAGGCTAGCACAAAAGCTGAGGTCCTACGGCGTATCTGGCCGCGCCCTACACTGGGTATCTGCGTTCTTGCAGGGAAGAGAGCAGTGTGTACGTGTGGGTCGCAGCTTATCCTTTAAGCAAGCGGTCCTTAGCGGTGTCCCACAGGGCTCGGTCCTTGGACCGATGCTGTTCTCCATTTACGTAAACGATCTCCCTGGAGAGCTTGGGGTATCATCCCTATTGTTTGCTGATGACCTTAAGCTATGGAATGTTGTAAATTTTCCTGGGGGTTCTGAGGCCATACAGCATGCACTGGACAGACTCTGGGACTGGTCTACTTTGTGGCTACTGCCCATAAATCAGGCTAAGTGTTCCGTCCTTCGTATAGGAGCAACTTTCCCGCCTTCGAGCTACGTACTCGGTGGGGTCGAACTCCCCCTTGTCTCCAACCAGGTAGACCTAGGTGTCGTTCATTCCTCGTCTTTGCATTCTGGTGACAACTGGAAGAAGGCTGCTACTAGGGGTTTCAGAATGTTGTGGTTAATACGCCGTTCTTTCGGGGTCTTAACTGCCGACATATTCGCGAAGCTGTTCTCAGCTTTCATTCGGCCCCATCTGGAATACTGCGTCCAGGCTTGCCCGCCCTGCCTTGTTCAGGACAAAATGGAGCTTGAGAGGGTTTTGAGAGTAGGTACCAAATTGGTCGAGGGGTTACGGGGGCAATCGTACCCCGAGAGTCTACTTAGCTTGGGTATGTATTCAATGCACTACCGACGGCTTCGAGGAGACCTAATCCTTACTTACCGCATTTTAACAGGGAAGGTTGGACCGGACTTGAGCTGGCTATTAAGTCCGGCTAGGTTGCCTTGTCTTCGCGGTCATCCCATGAAGCTACACCAGCCGCGTTCTGACAGGATCAGGGCGGAAACTCGGTTATCGTGTAGAGTTATCGAGCGCTGGAACTCGCTTCCAGAAAGTGTAGTCAGTGAACCTACGGTTAAGGGTTTCGAGCGTCAGTTAGACGCTCTTGGGTGGCAACACGAAACCTTTCCCTTCTCCTGACCATATCCATCTTCAAACTTTTAGTTCTTAATCTGTCATTCTCTTCACGCATTGGTGTTATCTTTCATTTTAATGACTTTCATTCCCCTTTATCTTCCATTTACTTTCTACTTCTTTCTTACTTCACGTAACCTACACAGCGCGGACTGCTAGTGCAGGGAACGTGGGCAGTAACTGGTTGATCAGGGTGTGTTTCGGGTGTTTCGTTTTAGATCTATCAAGAACTAGCACCTTATCATTTTCTGGCTCAACGATTTGCTCAAGAAGGAACACTCAAGGGATTTTCCTATCGTTCCAGTCCATCTGATTCTGAATCTGAAAAAGAGGTACATTTCTGAGGGTTTATGTCTCGTGATAACTTGTGCAATCTGTATCAGACAACTTCGAACAAAAGCCCATCATCTCGTTACTGTTTCTTCATCCCTTTTCTACTTGTTTATTTCTCTGTAATCATTGTTGGCCACGACTGGGTCGATCTTCCGAGAGGATGGATAAATGCTTCCAAAAAATGCAGTACACTCAGGCAATACGAGTTTTCAGGAACTCACTGGCGAATATTAAAAGTGCTAGACTCGAATTGGCTAAATCATGGCTGTATAATGGGGAGAGCATAACATATTACACAGGCCCCACATGAATATGTACACATTTATTTGTAATGTGTCACCATGCTGATTACAAAATTGCATATGACAGCAGCCAAAAAAGCGAGTCAAAAATATCATCGACTACTTGCTTTAAACCAAAAGTGCACATGGCCAGACGAGATGAGTAAGTGAAGTGTGGAAGCAGGTCTGCGGGAGACGGTTCCTTGAAGGGTCGCATTACTTTAGTTGAACTGATGGCTATCTCTACTTTTTTTACTCTCAACTTCTTCATATTTTACTACTTCTAAATGATGGTGCACGTAAAACACTTTCTTGAGAAAATAACAGATTTGAAAAATCCATCCACTATCCAACTTTGTTGTGCCATTTGATCAGGCCGGTATTTTGCCTGTGTCTCGTATGTCGAGAAATATACCGTTTATTTATTTATTTATTTACTCCTATATCTCTCTCTAGTAAATATTGATGCCCAATTTCCTGCTTAAACTTAAGGCTATCGTTCAGGTTGTAAGAAAACACCGACAGTTCGTATTGGTTACTTATTCCCGTACGTGCGCCTTCTCATAAATTGGTGAAAATGGCCGTTAGCCTTACCTCCAAACAAAACAAATGCATATCCGTAGTACTATTGTCCGTGAAGATTAATATTTCACTATACAGTTTGTGGTACTTCATGCTTAAGTGGCTTAGGACTGCCACAACACGGATGTTGTCAATCCATGTATACATATATGCCGAATGAATTCGATAAGGATACTCATAGAGCTTTTGTATAGTCAACTTAGTGAAGGGAAGCGGCATGTGTACAAACTGAAATTACTTTACTAGGACATGATCAAGTGGAGTTAATCACGAACTAATATTGTTTTCAGATGTTGGGAATCAAAGGCAGTTGCTCGGTGCGAATACCGTGGAGTGATCAAGAGAGCGGTTGCCCAGGTGCGGTATAAGGTACTATTGCAGGCGGAGGAGAAAGGCCGAGTACGGAAGCGACAGGCACCGATGGCTTCTAGGCCTTCGGCGTTGAGCGCATGGTGCTGCAACACATACGGTCACGAGTGCCTGAGTCAAGCGGTTTTGGTAAGTCACCAGCGTGGCCACTTGGGACCGGCATCCAAAAGGCGCTGAGCCAACTGATTATCTAAGTATAAGCAGCGCAACAATTAGTAGCTGCGCTGCGTCCACTTCCATTCGATTTACTAATCCAGACCAATAAGGCGGCTGATGAGGTACATGTGCCGCACCTTCGTTGCATTCGGTCTGTACATCTGCCAGTGTGTTGGATTTCATGTATTTCAGGGGTTGGCTGTTGTTCAATATCCCCGCTGTGGCCGCATTTGGTGTGAATGTTGACAAGGTGCCTACTTGTCTAAGACCCACCACTTCGTCTCTACTAGCTCCAGGAGGCAATTAGCCCTTGCTGCAGGCGACAGGGTGCACCGTCTTCTTGACGATGCGTAGAAAGGACTACGGTCCAGCCACCTCCTTGTGTACGTCTGGTACGCATGGATTCCCAGTTAGGCATGAATGCTTTTGCTCTGTTGCTTAATGAGTGTGGGCCGGCTCCGTAGATGAAACATGGCGTCCATTCACACGCCTCCCCCTCTTATTCCTTCGGATTTACACCGGATATGGGCATGTCGATGGAACTGTAGATGAGGTGGTGCAAGCCACCCATGGTCCGACTGGTTCCATGCTGAAAGCTCACGCAAATGAGTCGGATCCGAAAGAAACCCACACGAAAACTGCGCACAGCAAAAAGCGCACCTACATAAGGGTGCCCACGAAGATTGCGCACACGGAAAATTGCGCACACGAAAGATTGTGCACACGGAAGATTGCGCGCATAGAAGGTTGCACAGGTTAAAAGTAAACACATATTTAGTGACATAGAAGGCAAAGATCACTGGCCGAACGGCCACGCCGCGAAAACTAAGGAAGATGAAAAGTAACAAGGCCGCCGGAGACAAAAGTTGAAAAAGCAGCTCAAGACTTAAGGGACAAACCGAAAATGAACAACGAACGCCAATCGATGTCAGGCCCACGCCGAGAAGAGCGGGAGACGTATTGGTGAACAGCCCGAATTTCCTGAGAGATACGCGTTTGACCGAGTCTCCAGGAATAACCACGAGTTAAGCAACGCAACCCGATTAAGCAAGTCAAGAGCATTAGAACAAATCCAGCCCGATCAGAATATGACTTGTGGAAGCCAAGATACGAGGACAAATCGAAAAGCAGCAACTTCAAAGACAGGCTGCCAGTTGTCCGTGATGGTTTGTACAATCTTTGGAAGAGTACAAATAAAAAAATTAAAAAAATGATTGCTTTCTGAGGTGTTCGAAGTACGTATAATCAGTAAAGCTTCTGAAGCAGGGCCTATAAATCGGCCGTTGCCCTTATATTGGACATCATTTTTACATATCTACTACGGATCTAATAAGTTTTAAAGGAATAACTTGACAGCTATTTTGTCCAAAATACTTCCAAGGTCAACAAGACTGGCTTTCGGATACGACGCACAGACACCGCGTACTGTTCGTGTTCTGTCAGTTTTGCCTACGAACTTTTGGCGATTTGAAAACCAATAAGAAGAACTGACCTCACGAAACAATGCTCTGTCGGCTTGAAAAGTACACGAGAATTCTGTTTATCAATATTCACTCAGTGCTCAAGAAAACGGGTCCTTTTACTCGGGTGACACTATATGGTGCTTTTAACTGTAAGCATGTACTGAATGAAGCGTTAGAGTATCTGCATAACAATATTTTTGTCGAAAATTTAATGTGAGCCTTGAACCCGATGTCCTTGAGAAGGCTTGCTGTCTTGGGCTCCAGACTTGACAACAAGAGTCGAAGATCTCCTCTTGCTGCGATGTCCTACTGTGTCTACTTTTTGTCAGAGAAAGCACTCTGCTGAATTCACTTTCAACCAAGTACGTAAATGGAAAAGCAAGAAAATCTAGTTCAGCTACTTCCCGAAGTCTTGTATAAATGTTAGGGGCATTAGTCTTCATCCAAAAATCTCCTGTATATTGCGTGAATTTGGAGCTTGCTAGTGTGTCACTTTGAAGCTCTATGAGACCTTCCTGGATTTTAACTCCAACATTGCAAGGCTGTACATCAAACGAATCTAAAATCCAAATCGGGGTTTACATGTGAATCCGATCGTGCAACTTGCCCTCATTTCATTTCTAAGTTGTTGTAAATGATTGGCAAAAACAATCAAGATTCATCCTTCAGCTCCGTGACTGAAGCGAGAATTGGGAACTGTGAATATTCCCGACGTCCGATATTTTGTGCGTACGCTTCCAGTATTCTAAGTAAAGCGATAATGGCTTCTTTTCTCGAGATGAGATTACTCTTTTCTTAAGTGTTTTATTTAATAAGGAGTTTTTCAGAGACAGCAGCCGGATAAAACACGTCTGGCTTAGCTATTAACAGTTTTCTTTCATGATCACTTCCAGAAACGTGTGTGGTGATGGTGCCTAAATACAACAAAACAGCGAAGAAAGTTGCCCTTGGAGAGCCATCTAACTTTTGTGTGCAACAGTAAAACCTGGAACTTTGCATTTTTCTCCTCATACAACTGCTGGAAATGACGATCTTGAAAAGGGTGCAGTCTCATAGTGATTGACTACTATTATATTAGTTGACAGTGAATCGTTTAAGCACCTTCGCAAGTTCTTAGCCACTAGGTGTTATCGATGAATCCCACAGTGGATTGCGTGAACAGAAGGGAGGACAATTTCTAGATAGGCAATAAATTCTTTATATCTCCCGATCGTTGCGGCAGCAACAACTGTTGCACATGCAACTAGGTTGTACACTGGCATGGAGTTTCCAGTCAGAGAGTTATTGACTACATCAAATATAGACGTACGCTTTGTAAGTTTTAACTCTTTCGGCAAACAGTATCTCTTCAATTAATCCATTATGGAAATAATTAGTTCCCGAGGAAACTTTTAGCAGAAAAGTTAACACAAGTGTGCCGCACAATTTAATTCCGAAAAATTTTCTCTGCGTATTTTCAAATGCGTACTACAGACGCGTGAATTTATAGCATCATGAAAGGAGCTCAGTTAAAATGGCAAATTGACCGAAGTTTACACACCTACGTCCATGTCACCTTGTCATCTGTTCCCGGCCTGCTATCACGGCATGGTCAGGGTCACAAATGCGTCTTTCTCACACACAGAGTTGGGCCAAGTTGTTTGATAACCACGGCCTCAGCATCTCGTAAAGTTAGGGGGTTCATTGATGCATAGATAACACGGGGTCTACACGGGGTCTACACAGTGGTTGTCAGCTAGCAGGTGGCGGGCGATCGATGAAGCTGGTTGTTCGTAGGGGACTTCATTTTGTTGCCTTGGCTGCGAATTCGAGGTGGTGGACGTGGCCATGTGCGAAACGTGCTTACTCACCCACGCCGGTATGTGCTCCGCGATTCTCACCCTCACTTGTCGTTCTGTCATGCCCACGTATTCGGCCTTGCAAATACATGTAAATGGGTAAAGGATATGTGAACGGCTGGACAGGGACAGCGGGGTTTAACCGATGGAGTAGGGATACGATTGATTGTGTAGATGAGTACTGGTTCCGCCGCAGGGTATACGCGCGCCACTGCGGATTTCAATCGGCATTGGAAAACCTGGCATACGTCGTCGCCCTTGAATGGCAATTGCAGGGTTGCCTTCATCTTCGGTACCGTGAGCACACCTTTTTTCTCTTTCTCAGCACTAACCTGAGCGATGAAAGACGGTGGGTACCCATTGTCTAAAAGGGTGCTGGTTATCAGCTGCATCTCTTGTTCCAGCGTGTCAGCAGTGCATATTTTTCTAGTTCTGTTGTACAAAGTCTTCACCAGACCTTGTTTGTACCGCTTTGGGACAAAGCTGTAGAAGTTCAAGTACTGTCCCTTCCACATTGGCTTGCGGTAAACCGATCTGCGTACTGAACACTCACTCCTACGCTCTATCAGGATGTGCAGGAACGGCAGCGTATCATGCTGTTCGTGCACCGTTGTCACTCTAATGTTTTGATGTAAGCCATTCAACTTAGTAACAAGTTGGGCTAAATGATACTCACTGTCGTAGATTAACAAAATGTTATCCACATATCTACGGAACGACACTGTTACATCGATCTGGTCCCTGAATTGATGCTCGAGATGGGTGACGAAAATATCTGCTAATACGGGTCCCAGTAGACTGCCCATTGCCACGCCATCCAGTTGGCGCTAGACTAGTTCTTGAAAAATGAAATTGACATTCGATGTACATAAAAGAAGACGTTCCAATTGAGAGACTGGTATGCCTAATTCCAGTACGGTGTTCGACCACATCATTAAAGCTAAACTGGATCTTCTAATTTACGGGCACATTGGTAAATAGTGAGATGATATCGATGCTGTGTGAGTGTGCGTTTGTCCATCAATGCGTGTGTGTGCGTGTTTCCTCCTTCCTCGCATTGCGCTCATCGGCCAAGTCACTCCCGATCTGATCGAACGCTGGACTCAGCACTAATGTTACTCGCTTGCCTACTGTTTGCTTCTACACGTTTCCGGTATGCACCGTCGCTTACGATATACTTTCATTGCCCCGTCATTGTTCTGATTCATCTGGGCATAACAAATTTACGACGGAGATTATTTGGATCAATTATGACGAATTCAATTAGTTCACTTTAACCGTTTGGGAATTCTTTAGCGAAAAGTCCTACGAAACAGTAATGGTCGCAGTGGAAGGCTAATTTCACTAATTACGTGGATTTACTTGTCTTATTGGCAATAGCAATGCGATTGACGAGGTAACCACAATGAAATTAATACCTCACCACCTCGGTAACGAAGGGCAGTGACATTTTGATAATTTGTAGCTACACACGAAATATAACTTACAAACTGCTCTACTCTCCTGGCCGACTGTGGGGAGGAAAACCACACGTGTTCACAGCCCGGTACAACTTTAATACCATGAGGCAACAATCGAGTGAAACTGTAAATGAATTTATTTCTCGACACCTTACTGCCCTTCCTGATTTCGCCTATGACCAGATCAGGCCAACTCACTTCGAGGAAACAATGCTTTTACAAGCATTGATCGTTGGTGGACTTGACGACAAAGCAAGCGAGCGTCTTCCGTCAGAAGACGAAAATACCCTTACTTGGGAAAAAGCTTGTGATATACTTCGACGACGTGCTAATCTAGTGCAGGAACTAACGGCCTTCTCCACTTCCGATCATATAATTTCACAGGGGGCAAACAAAGTCTCAAACAAAGCGTGATCATACATTGTCTCAATCCGTACAGCGCAGAGAACCCCGTTGTTATCGCTGTGGCGAGCAGCATTTTGATCTGGCTGATTGCCAGTATCTTCACTCATTATGCTGGTTTTGTGCGAAAAGAGGACATATCCAGAAAGTTGGTCTTTCGAAACGAAATTTCCTAGTAGGGGGAAGTCCAAAAACTGCGAATCATATTACTGAGGATTTAAACCGGATCTGGATAAACACCACAACAGTTTTTAATAACAACATAACAGCAGGAAAACCGTTCGTTGTTTCTATCCATGTACACGAACAACCAGTTGATTTCGAAATTGATACAGCTTCCGCAGTTAGATTGATACGGCCGAATGCCGTGTCGCAACTAGCAAAACTAAATCCCCTACAATACAACTATGATCATACGCAGGACAGTTGGTGAATGTGTTGGGTACCTTTGTTGCACCTATCTCCTACCGCCATTCGACTGACCAAATCCGTGTGTAGATTTCCGTGGGACCAGGTCAAAAAACAATTGGTCGCGATAGCATTAAACGACTTCCGGGCATCATGTCAAACGTCAACACAGTTGAAGCTTGCTTACAACTATCTGGGATTTTGCAAAAATAGGAACCTTTTGATCAAAGTAAGCTAGGCCTGCTGAAGAATTACGCCGCCCGATCGATACGGAAACCACAAGCAACAGCGGGGTTCTGGAAGGTGCGCACCGTGCTATTCGGCACAAGTTCGAGACTGAGGTGCGCCGACTGCTAGAAGAGGGTACAATTGAACCCGTCCTGTATTCCGAGTAGGCTGACACTATAGTGTCTGTACTGAAAAGCCATGGTACTGTAAGACTCTGTGGGGACTACAAAATTACATGCAACCAAGCACTACAGCCAGATCGATATCCACTGCCTACAATAGAAGACATTTACGCCTCTCCCTCATGTGGCGAACCGTTTACCAAACTGGATCTTAGCCAGGCCTACCAGCAGACGAGGATTCACATGCTTTCACCACCATCAGCACACATCTTGGGTTATTTCGTAACACACGCATGCCGGTCGGAATAAGCTCTGCAGTGTCCATATTTCAACGAATTATCGACTCGCTAGTGAATGACATATCAAATACATGTGCCTATCTGGATGACATCCTAACTACCGGGCACACAACTGCTGAACATCTGCACACCACGGATGTAGTTCTAAAAAAGCTATTAGACTCCGGGCTGATAGTGAAGAAAGAAAAGTGTGAATTTCTTGTACCGAGTGTGCAATACCTTGGGTACAAACTCTCGCGCGAGGGTTGTATCCGCTAGGAGAGAAAACCAGGGCACGCCTTAAAGCCCCAACGCCCAAAAATGTAAAAGAACTATGCTCCTTTCTAGGAACAGTCACGAAGTTCTCCAGGTTCATATCAGCAGCATTAACTCACATCCGCTTCCTCAACTTTCACGAAATCATCAACCGTGGAAATGGAACGCTGTTCTCCATAATGCTTTCAACGCATTAAAGAAACTTTTGGCGTCAGCTGAGGTTTTTGTACATTACGATCCAAGCAAACCTATTGTTCTCACTTGTGCTGCTTCTCCTTACGGTCTTGGGTCCGTTTTACTACATAAATTACCTGATGGCTCGCAGCGACCTATTGCCTACGCTTCACGAACCTTAACCGCAGCCGAAATAAACTACTCACAGCTCGATCGAGAGGCGGCCCTTGTCATCTTCGGTATCAACCGATTCCATCAGTACTTGCTCGTCTAACCTTTCGTGGTTCACACAGATCATAGGCCTCTTATCTCGCTCCTTGTGCACGAGAAAGGAATTCAACAAGTGGCCTCCCCCAGAATGATCTGCTGGTCCCTCATTCTATCTGCTTACATATACCAGATTCAGTATATCCCGGGCAGACAGAATACGGCCACTGACGTTCTCACTCCACTCCCCTTACCGGAGGTCTTTTCAGAAGACTTTACTGCTCAAGAACTTGTGAGTCAGATGCAGCTCTTCAACAAGGCTCCGATCACGTCCGCAGATATATGGCACGGCATAGATAAAGATCCGTCATTAGCGCTTGTAACGCGGTACGTTCAGGTTGGATGGACCGACAACACACCTGCATGTATATTCTCCATTGTAAACGAGAAACACCATCGAAATTCTGATCAATTTGTACAACTAGCAATTGTCCGTCTATGAGGGGAATAGTTCCATTCAAGTCTATATTTGTGTGCTGTCTAATGTTGCCACCAGTGCGTCGGAGCAGGCTGAAATCTAAGAACATTGTTACGTCAAGTCAAATCAAGGAATCGTTTTTATGCACACACGAAAGTTGTATCTTCAGCTTAACACACAGCTTAACACACACAGTAACCTTACAATACGCTCCTGGCAGGATGCTTCCCTTTATCAGTAGAATCAGCATAATTAAAGCTTACCTGTTTGTTGGAAACCCGTCATGAGACGATAACAGCTTTTGTGGCGATAGCAATTTGCCGCCCATCGACCGGTCATTACATACGGCCAGGCTGTTTTTATCAGTTGCTTGCGCAGCGACACACTTGGCAAGTAACCTGTTTGCTGGCTTTTCACTTGCATGAAAACAGCCTACCGATCGATCGAAGCATAAGACTTTCGGTGTGGCAAGGTGGGGATCGGCTCACATCCAGTTCTCACAGCTGAACGGCGTGCGTTCCCTTGGTCTTGCCATGTGGTCGAGTCATGACGCAGCTGTGCTGTATGGCTAACGTTCACTTCTCCCAGCCGAAAGGCTCGGTGTGCTCTACGATCGTAGGCACACGTGTGGCGTCTGTGTCCCATTTCAAACCTGCCGGCAAAGCTAAATTCGCCATCGGACAGTTAGCAATTCAGCGTACTGGTTGTACGTCAGCACCTGAGTGCAGCCGCTCCTAGATTCGGACCAGATTAACCAAACACCCGGTAATTACTGTGAGTTGTTCCCACTGCGCATGAATTGTGAACGTATATTACGGTATCAACGCGAAAACATTGGAAAAGGTTTTTGCCAACTGTCTCAGGTGATTTCTGCACAGCAAGCAGAACGCCGGTGGCCACTTTGAATACCTACTGCGTTGATGTTCATGCCACCGATTAATCCCGTTCACTTAAATATACGTAGCCAATCACACGTGTTTAGAACTCAGCCCGGCGTTAGGGTTGAACGAACGGCTGCACTGTGCCCTCTGCCCTTCAATTCGAGAGTGATATCCCGTAGGCGCCACGGGCGGCGGTGATTGGCAATGGAGACTCGAGGGTTTATCATACGGCTGGTGATCTCGAGGAGGACACAATCGTGTCTCAAGTGAACAAGATGATAACGCTAGAATAGGCTACAGGATAAGACACAGTGTGGTGTTGGAGGAGTAATTCAAACATCAACTTACTGTTGACGCCTCTGGAGAAGAAAAGCGGGACCCATGCTTTACCGTCCAGTGAGCTCATCAAATGAGCTTGTTGGGCGGTGTCTGAGATACTAGTCGGTACGGTTGACACCGAAGAGACGTGATACTTACAGGCAGCAGAGAAGTTGGAGGCTACTGGACCCAACGTATATTGTACAGGCTACAGGTAATAGGAAGGGAATCAGCAAAGTTTGTATGAGCTGATCACAACTAGGAATGAAGAGTCAATACTAGTTGACCAGGCCACAACATCGAAGGAGTTGCTTGAATGAGGTCGGAGTTGGGAATTCATTAATTGTCTTGATCTTATCAGGGAGAACTTTATACACGACGATTCAACTAGATGACTTAGGAACTCTACCGTTGACTCGCCGAGTTCACACTAAGTGGGGTTGACTTTGAAACCATGTTGGGTCAAGCGCTAAAAAGAGAGAACGGAGATGGTCGAGCTACCTTTTCCGATGGACTGGCGACTAGAATATCGTCGCCGTATTGATAGGCGAAGCATAGGCCACGAGTGACACCGTGCATAAAGCGTTGGAACATTTGTGTGACATCGCACAGTCCGAAAGGTAATGGTAAAAATTCAAACAAGCCGCAAGGCGTGATGACAGCTGTTTTAAGATAGTCTTTACCTTCAATCGGTATCTGGTGGCAGGCGCGAGCCAGGTTGCTCTTGCTGGAAATCGTCTTAAATATGTGGCGTGCGGTGAGGTAGAGAGGTGAGGTAGGGCACAGTCATCACAGCATCCTCGTACCCATCTTCTACAGGGCTTGTGTGTGTGTGTGTGACCTTGTAAAGCGAACCACTTGTGACCACTTCATACAGTACTTGAACTGCCGCTTTGAATTGTAACACTTCTGACCTTCTGCATACGTCACATCCGCCACGATTATCTTCCCAATTCGCTATACGTGTTTTACCAATCCACAATTCATTCACTCGGCTTGAGAAAGCTTTGCCCACGAACTATACTAATCGGTTGTTTTCAATCCTTTCTGAAACCAACAGTTTTCATTGTATTTGAGACGCAAACGGCACCATAGCGAATCGGCGATCCACGTCTCCGGATCATACAATGGTTCGTATTGTTAGTCGCTGAGATAATATAGTATAACATCTTCTACCCAACTTGGACGTTCGTTTCGGAAAAATGTCATTTCCGGAATCGCGATACCGGCATCCATAACCTCTGAGTGCAACCAACCTTTCGGCTCCTGACGAATGCGAATCTCGATGATCTTGATTAAGGTGCTTTGGACATTTGTATATATGTAGGAAAGTGTTTCGGTTCGCAGCAGCGACCCGAAAGACATGTGGCTCGGGTTGTACCGACCGTTGTATGATCGGCTGCTAGTCATCTCTTGTGATATTATAAGTGAGTCGCTTGGCATTGGGTTCGGTGGTATCGCAATTAGCCTCTCAGATATCTCAGTTCACACAATACATGGAGAGTGGTTATAGGATTGCACAGGAAGTTCCCCACTTCCTTCAGGCCTGCTTCCTGTGTGCATTTTCAATAGGATTCCCACTTCGTTTGCCTGGTGAGGTGGCGCTTTAAGTCGCTGGCCGCTTTGATCTGGAGCTCATTTAGCAGTCTCTTCCAAAGTGACGGTCATCGTTCCAATGACCTAAGTGCTACCTGCCTAGTTTATAGCACTACTTTAATTATCCTTGATATTCACCTTTTCTATGCTGCCGATATTGGCAGTCTCGAGAGAAGTAGCCACAACGTCGTTCAAGAGCAGGGTGTCACGAATATAGTGTCACTGCTCATGGTCGAGAGCCTTTGCTGCGTATTCATCTTTGCTCATGAGACTGGGAGACTCCAAGGATAATAACGGTTATTACTGCGGTGTCTAGGCGGTACTCTTCTAGACTCGGCTGCACTCGCTTGCGCTCTCTTCATGGAAGGTCTGAAAAGACGCGAACCAAACAGGATCCGTACTGGAGTCGAGCCTCTGAAAGCACTACTGCTTTTATTACCTTGACAGAGCACAACTTGAAGTAGCTTGGCTTCACCATGTTTCTTGAAATTCAGGTGGCGGGTGGTCCTATTCAAGTCGGAACGTTTAGTCATTAGACCGAGTAGGTTGCTTTTGGTGTTCCATTGGCTCAGGTCATCCACCTGCTTTCCCTTCAAAGAATCCATTGTTGACTCCGGAAAGTTGGTGCATTGTGTGGATAGGACATCCGATTGTTTCTGGGCGTCTATCCTGGTACTATGAGTCTTGGTTGGGAAACAGGGCGACTTGCTACACATCATTACAGCATTGCCTTACATAATAGTCTTGGGTATGGGAGTGGAAACTGCAGCTGCTGATTTTGGTGTTCTACTGGTTGCAACTACAGCCTAGCTGCCATTGATATTGGCTTCCTTTCTGCCTTTTAGTGAAGCCTGGTGAATGGAAGTGAGTTTGGAGGAACGTGCTGCAAATGGGTTGGAGTCGAAGTGTCCTGGAGTGCTTGGACGCTTTACAGTAGTGGTGGGGTTTGCAGGAGTCACTTAGTTCGTGTAATATAGGGCTTTGTTGTAATGGCTCGCAGTGGAGTTCGGTTAAGAGGTTAGTATAGGTAGCAATTCGTCACATCTAGGCTCACTCAGACAGCCGCCACACGCCCGGAAAGGCACTGTACGCGCGTTTCCCCCTTTCGGGAATCATCAGCAGTGCGCATTTCTATCGGACCCTTGGTAGGGCTCGAACCCGCAACTCGACTGTTGCCAGTTCGTGGTTGAGACCACTGAGCTGAGGGGGGATGACAACGACCAACGTGAATAAGTTACTAGATGTGATATAGCGCCGCTCACTATCCACTGACTTACACGTTACTGCCGTGCAGAGAACAGCGTAGCTCCCTCACCAAACGACGAGCTTACCAAACATAAGCCGCCAATTATCTTATGGCATTATAAGCAGTTTGGTCTGCGTACTGATTACAGAAGAGTAGTAGGGGGATTTGAATGGGATAGGTAGAAATTCGTCGCATCTAGGCTCACTCAGACAGCCGCCACACGCCCGGAAAAGCACTGTACGCGCGTTTCAGCCTTTCGGGAATCATCAGCAGTGCGCATTCCATCGGACCCTTGGTAGGGCTCGAACCCGCAACTCGACTGTTGCCAGTCCGTGGTTGAGACCACTGAGCTACGGGAGACGACAACGACCATCGTGAATAAGTTACTAGATGTGATATAGTGGTCTCAACCACGGACTGGCAACAGTCGAGTTGCGGGTTCGAGCCCTACCAAGGGTCCGATAGAAATGCGCACTGCTGATGATTCCCGAAAGGGGGAAACGCGCGTACAGTGCTTTTCCGGGCGTGTGGCGGCTGTCTGAGTGAGCCTAGATGTGACGAATTTCTACCTATACCATTCAACTCCCCCTACTACTCTTCTGAAGAGGTTAGTGTCGGACATTCCGTTATTCTGCTTCCTTCGGAGGCTATTTTGCTGCTCAAAATTTGCTCAACCACTATATCTGGGACGGTGCGATTACGGCTATAACTGGTGGGACAGTATTGCATTTCGCGCAGAACCAAAATAGGTATGGCCTGCTGCTGATCAGCCCAAAGTCACTTGGTTTTATCTTCTCGCATTTAGCAAGGAAATGGGTCGAGCACTTTTCCATAAGACCACTATTGTAACCATCTTATTGTAGTTTCTACTGGCACCATTAGACACAGCGGATCGGCCACGCGCACCCATCAGGGAATGTGAATGGGTTAACGGTTAGTATAAGCCTGGACTCTAGATCGATTGTTCCGACTCCAAATTTAGACTGCCAACACAGATGAACAATGAACAATGAATTTATACGGGTTAAGAAGCGTTGCTTTACAAGTCCCGGTCGCGCGCAGGTTGCCAGATTCGCCTACCGGTCGTCTCAAGTTGCGCTCACATGTCACAAAAAGACACAGAGTGTACTGATCGGATCGAGTTACGCGACGAGTCGAGCGAGGCGCCGACACGCTTCCGCAAGCGTCTCGGGCTCGGTGTTTAGTGAATGAGCGACGCAAAATATCCTATAACTTTGTTACACTGTGGCGTTCCACTTTGGTTACAAAACTTTTTGAAATTCCTCAGCTTTTGCTTCCGTATAGGGACACAAATATTTCCGAAAAGCTGCGAGGTTATATAATTATACTCGTTGAACTCGACAAAGAATGTGCCATGACTGCGAACAGAACCAACACTAGGATCCACACAGGTTAGGTCCAAGAGGTGGGACGCACTGAGTAGCGTTCGTCGAAACTGTTCGAAAGGGCGCACATACAAGAAGGTGTGAGGGTAATTGGAAGGGACAAAGCTGGCGAAGTGGCAGCCGAGTTAGCGTGTGGCAGTATGGTGTGCCACTAGTGTCGGCCCACGCAACGAATCAACCAAGTGGATAGGCTGATCCATCTCATTACTTCGCACGCGATGGAGGACGACGCTTGTGTGATCGCAGCTATCAAAGTCGTGTCAGAAGTTCCGCGAACCCTGACTGATAACCTAAGGATAATACCAGTGACAGTTGACACCATTCTCTTGGAGACTCCCCTAGACAGAACCCTAGTACAATGCTGTATTACGTGCAAACATGTTAGTCAAACGGTGGTATCCCTGCTGACTTGCGGTCTTTCCTCAATTCACCTTGGTGACTGTCTGTTGTGGACAATGGTTTGCAGTTTAGCGACTGAGTAGTGGTGCCAAAGAAATTGAACAGGCAAGTCTTACAGCAGTTTCATACAAAGCATCCCGGTAACAATCGCATGAAGACCATGGTACGCAATTTTGTTTATCCGCCCGGAATGGATTCATACATTAAAACAAATTCCAAGAATCTGAATCCTATCAACTTACAGAGAAGAACCCTTTCAAGTACCCATGGCAAACTTAGCCTCAAGCGTAGAAGCCTTGACAGCGAATCTAGTCAGAATTTGCTGGACTAGTCGCCGGTAATTCCTACCTCCTTTTGGTGGACTCCATCACGAAGTGGTCCTATGTAAAATCCAACTTCACAGCACACAAACAATGCGCTTAATAAACTGTTCTTGCATTTCGGCCTGCTCGAGATAATAGTGACAGAAAACGTAACACAATTCACTTTAACTTCCTTTACTGAGTGGTTTAAGGAGAAAGAACCTCAAATGTGCTCTCTGTAAGCGACAGATGTGCCTAGGGCTCGAGTGGCTCGTAAAAGCTCCCGAGTCTAGCCAAGTAATGGAGCCGAGACGTTAACTGCAGTATTATTAAACATAATAGAACTCAACTACATATTTACATACCTCAACAGTGCACGTTCCGTCCTGAAACAACCGTGTCTTCGTACAGTTACACAATGAAATAGCGTTGGCGTACTTGCCACGGTACAGCAAGGCCACACAGCACAGATTCCAAGAGAGGAATACGTGGGTTCTTTTTAAGGTGTCCAAAATGTTATCCCATTGGTCCGCGGCACGGCGCACAGGAAGAGGCAAGGTGTCATTACATTCAAATGAAATGAGACTAACGCGTCTCCGTGCGGATATGGGATTAAAGACCAACAAGAGCCTGAGTTCCCTTGGGTTTAGCAGCACGGGGGATTGCACAACCGTCACATCGTGTCTGCCATGGGAGCAAATCCAGGCCGAGTGGCAGGACACCTCGGCATGTTACACAGTATGGGGGCGATCGTTTCTTGCAGTGGAGTTGGAATGAAACCAAGTAGACATGGTTAGAAAAACAATGAAGTGCACAATAGCCCGTTGGAGCAGGTGTCAGATAAGGTTATTGGGAAAAAGCCTCGATACCATGGTGTGAATTGCAAGGAATACCTGGAGCTTTGCATAGTTAAGCGCATGGAGTAGACAAATAACGGGTTGTCCGGGATCTCGGCAGAAGGTGCAGATGATGTGGTCATCGGGCTACGAGCTTGACATGCAGGCTGCGGTTCTCATGCTAATCCTTCCGCCTACACTCTGTAAACGGGCCAAAATGGTACCACAGGACGCAATCCCGTCCTTTTTCTGACTGTATCGGAAGGAGCCAAACCTAAGCGCCCCAGACTGAAACTCTCCTGTCGAGGCCTTGTTTTCCGAATTCCGAAGAACCTATGAGTACTTTATCCCAGCATTGAGGAAGGACAACTGGAAGACGTAAAAAGATTAGGCAGTTATTTTGGGTACGCAAGAAGCTTTTAGAGCCCAGAAAGATGGTCGAGCGGTACGGTGGTTTGTAAGTGGAGCAACGGCGTCTACGAAATAACATACAATAAGGTAGACTGGATCAGACACTTCCACCATCTTCGGCTGCGAGATGGGAGTTTTCAGAGGCTTCAAGAACAAGAAACGATGCAATGGGATTTAGGGCTATATGCAGTTGTTATGGAGAACGGAAACGACTGCCCAAGTGGAACATCACCAATCGCACCGTTCCCACAAGCAAAATCATGCAGGCCAGCGCGAAGACTTGAACAACCGAGATGGCTACAAGTCAACCCCAGGGCAAAAAGGTACTATCAAAACCGGCTACTGAAAACAAGTGGATACAAACAATTCGGAAGGGAAGAGTAATTGGGGAGGCAAGACGACCAAAGACTGGGAAGCTCTTGTGACGCAATTCCAGAGCTCGCTAGGCCTGCCAGCAAGTCGGCTAGCTCAGTGAAGCCTTACCTGCGCAGATGGCGGTACCGAACCCTCAGTCACGCGTGTAAGCATCGTGTGTACCGTGACAAGGTTACCGATCAGCGAAATGTGCGAAAACGTTTCAGGTGAATAACCGTACCGAACACCTAATCGGACGTGTAGGTGTTTTGTGAATCGCGCCAAGGTAGCTAAGCGACCAAAGAAGAGAAGATCTTTCGAGGTGCTGGAGAAGTTAAGCATGCGAACTGTCAATGGTCCCATCGCTTGACCGAGTCTACGAGTTGGCCAGGAAACCAAAGCGGTGGACATCAAACGTAGTTAGCATACTGTGACGGAAGATTACGACTAAAATGTCGGTATGATGGTACATGTCTCACTTGTAAACGTGATTATGAATAAGTTTAATAAAACCTCTCGGTTAGACCAAGCTATCACTTCTGATTTTCCCGGCTGGGCTGGACGCGGCACTAGCTAGTGAGCAGAGACAGCTCAGCGTTACGACAGTGAGGGTTTACGAGTCTTTCTCAGCCCAAACATGAAAGGGATTCATATGCTTGCAGAAAGCTACATAGCTGCTGAGGCCTTGGTAACGAACTACATATATATATATATATATATATATATATATATATATATATATATATATATATATATATATATATATATATATATATATGTATATATATATATAGGTGGGTGAGGGAGCTGCGTATGAACATATGCTCTCACGGATTGCGTTCCACCCTTAGCTAGAGATGAGTACTGCCTTCAAATCTCCCACCTTACCCAGGAGAAATACTTCACAGATATCGTATTGCTTACTGGGGCATTAAACGCACAGTTGGTTGGCTCGATGCTGACTGACTAGACCACGATGGTCTTCATAGGCATGGTACTCACAGAACGGACAAGGAAGAACGCCCTCCACAACTTTGTGCTGAGCACGATCGGGTCACCTAGCTACCTCCGTCGACTGAATATCTGTGTTGGCTGGGTGACCACCACGTCATCAGTCACCTTTGGTGTGGCTGCATAACGGACTGTAACTCAATGATTCGGAATACCTGTAGCTGGGGTTGGTAGTTAACGTTTTGATTCGTTCTCCGAGTTGAGTAATTTAATGTCAAACGTTTCACCACTTCCCTCAGTGGCATCTTCAGTGTACAGCTGTGGGGGTGCGCTGAAAAAGTTTCTGAGCGCCGCGTCTCCAGGACTGCTCCTTGTGGAACTATACAGCTTACATGAATCGGATCGGACAGTGCACTTCGAAAGCTAACGCAACTGACGATACTGAAGGAAATTCCTGATCCACCCAAGGACATGATCCCCAGTCCCTTTACTTTTATACCTACGAAACTGTTCTAGTCTCTACAGGTGCGGAACTAATGCACGACTGCGAAAGCAGTACTGACTCGTACCTGAACGACGCAAGGACAACAGAAGACACAGCGCTGGCCGCACTCAACGTGCATTCTGACAAGAACGTGTACAGAGCATCGAACAAGGGATTGAACCCAAGTCACTGATGTGTGGGTATCAATAGGCAGAAATGCATGCGCACATGTAAGGACAGTCCATGGTGGGGTGAACCTCTAAGTCGTGGTAGTGACGCATACGCCACAGAAGCAGTACGCATCGGTCCAGGAGGTCGAAGGCTTTGGAGAAGTCGAGGTGAATAACGTTGGTCCTCGTCCAACTACTGCGTACAATCAGTAGGTTAGTTGTGCATGAAATGTATGGATGGAAAGCGTTTGCCCCGGTGCTGTGATGTACTTTTCTGTATGTTAGACCAAACCCTAGGCGATGATTGCCTCCATAAGCTTTGCGTGTAAAGGGAGAAGACCGCTGGGTAATAGTTTGTGGGTTTCAAGTGACTACCACGTGCGCGTCTGCGTTCCGGCTGCTGCATTTGGCAACCTTGAATATCATGTGGAAGAATCACCAGCTTAGTTTTGTTAAGCAGCTGACGGTGTACTCGTCAACAGGATTATCCTTTCTTCTACGCGGCAGCAAAACGTGGACACTGTAGTGGGGTGAAGATCGTTATCTTGCGTGCTTCCATCGCTAGTGCCTACGTCGAATTCTGGGCATCGGCTGGTACGACAGTATTGCAGACACGGAAGCGCTGCGCCGCAGTGTCATGATTGCATTGGACTGTATGCTTCTGCTGAGGCACCTTAGGTGGCTGGGGCGTATCAGCCGCATGCATTCGACGTGGGTACGCAAGCAGCTGCTGTATGGCCAACTGTGTGCCGTGAAGTGACACGTGGAAAAACCAAAGCTACACTACCAGGACCTGATCAACGTGGGTTTATCATTAACTAATGTTCCTCTCAGGTATTTGGTTTCGAAAGTATTTGAACGGCGCTAATGACGAAATGTTAGCAAGAAGGCGGTTTGCCAGGCGCATGAGAAATCACTATTGCATGAGAAAGAGGAAAGTTAGTTGCGGAAGCTACAGGCGCCGATAGATACTAGCCCATCAGCCTCCAGCGCATAGTGCTGCAACACATGAGGTCACAATGCTTTAGCCAGGCAGGCATCGTAGGCCATTAGCGTGGCTACGTGGAGCCAACATATAAGAGAAGAAGAGTAAGCTAAGTGCTTAATCATCTCCAGCGCAACGCTTTCTAAGCACGCTGCTTCCGATCCAATGCTGTTTATAACACAGACCAATAACGCATTCGATGTCGTAGGTGTGCTATATTGTCGCTGCATTTAGTTTGTACGTATGCATGCGTGTTGCTTTTCATGTCTGTCAGTCATCAACCTTGTGCTAAGTTTTGCCCGTCATGACAAGGGAGCTTAGGGGTGGAGGTTCAAAACAACATCCAGTTGGCCCCGTCTTCGAGGCCTGCTATCTCTTTCATAATGTGATCAAATAAGGTCGAAATGCTCAGGGAATTGCAGTGTTTTCTGGCAGGCAACACGCAATTTCCTTGTGCACCACAAAATACGGTCCTAGTGATCGATGTGACCAAGGAGTTATCCAATATGGATCACAGTCTACATCGATATGGTGCACCGCAATCTAATCACACAACGTGTATTTCAACATAACCCTCCAATCGGTTATTAACCGATGTGCCAAACGTTGTGTCGTGACCGATGTTTTACGAGTACAGGTTCTAAATAACATCCCAGTGGTCCTGAGTCCGAGGCCTGCTATCTCTACCTCATCAGAAAAAATAACATCGAAAAGCATTAGTGCATGCAGTGTTTTGAGGGCAACACCTCCTTTTCTTTTGCTCCATTTAACTCATATATATATATATATATATATATATATATATATATATATATATATATATAAACTAGACAAGCTGTAGTACAGATATTGTGCCAACAAAATCATGGCTAAATAGGAAAACAGTATGAATAATAAGGAAAGAGCAACAGCACGAAAACCACTTTTGTGCACTTTACCACTCATGGCTTTTGAAATGTTTTTTAATTTGTTTTTGTAAGGGGGAGGAAGAAGGGACACCGTAGCACACTGATGCACAGTGACATTGAGCTTAAACCATGGTTTCCAAGGTCTACAACCAGCAAGTGTCTGCATCCTTCGGGCCCCAACCAGTTAGTCGACAACAACCGGCAGAGGCCAACTGTTTCGTCAGCTTTTTCATGCGGCTTCTCCATGTAGTAGGCTGTCCACCCGACCGTCTCTTCCAGCCCTGTTCAGCAACCGCAAACAACGCACAACGCGTAAAGCTGGACAGGCATGCACAATACGTGTCCCAGCTACCGCAGTTGATGCAGTGAGACGAGCTTCCACGTCCCAAGACACATTGTCTAACTTCCACATGACTTACGTGGTGCCGCAGCCACACACGTGCACCGGAGCGCAGACAGCGGAGCTCGAAGACACATAGCCTGCGCAAGTCATGTTTACGAATGGGCCAGGCCTTGCATCCGTACAACAGTACAGTACGAACCGTTGCACAATAGATCCGCCCTCTGATGGAGAGACGAATGTCGTGGCTACGCCACAGGTGCCTCAGACTAGCAAAAGCGAGACGTGCTCTCGAGGTGCGTATTGAAAGCTCGTCTCCAACAGCCCCGCTAGCAATGATGCCACTTCCTAAGTAGACAAAGCTCACCACAACCACTAGTGTCTCACCACCAAGAGTGAGTGTAGGCACAGGCACTTGCCCGTCTTGAAAGTGAGTCTTGTATTTTGATGGCGAAAATTACATACCATACTTTGATCCTTCAATCGCCAAGCGGTTTAGTGCAAGTTGGACGACGTGTGGATCATCACCCAGCAAGACGATATCATCAGCATAATCCAAATCAACAACTCGACTACCTGGGAGGAGCTCAACGCCAGCGTTCAAGGAATCGCCCAGAGCATACTTCAGGATATCCTTAATGGTAAAGTTGGATAGGACTGGAGAGATAGGGCATCCTTGTCGAACTCCACTGGAAACCAAAAAGGTAGGTTAAAGCTTGCCATAAGCCGTAACCCCGCACGAGGTCAGACCACAGAGATCATGTAGTATGGAGACGAAGTTCTCGGGGACGCCATTCCTCAGTAGGCAGTGCTACAGTACCGTCCGATCGACAGCATCAAAGACCGCACGGATAGCCAAGAACACATCAATCGTTGGCCTCTGATATACATGGTGGAGCTCGAGGATCTGGTGGAGTGTGAAGATTTGATCGATGTAGCTGCGACAAGGACAAAACCCAACTTGTTCCCCTCGCTGCAATGATTCGCGCGTTGGGGATAGCCCGCGAAGTACGCTGGACACCAGCAGCTTGCAAACGCCGGGGACTAAGCTTCTGCCACTGTAGTTGGAGCAGATTGGGCGCAGGCCCTTTTTGAAGATGGGGCCGACTATCGATTCACCCCAAGATGTTGAAGCTTTCTCTTTCGACCAAATTTTCGAGAACACAGCAGTGAGTTCTCGAACCAGCGAAGCGCCACCATATTTAAATAGATCTGGAGGAAGATCATCAGGGCCGGGGTCTTTATAACGCTTCATGTGCCGGAGCTCTTGCTTGAGTTTCTGGTAAGAGGGAGGATCTGTGGGGGTAGACCACTGGGCGCCAGCGCAAGCGTCTGAGGTAGCAGACGGAGTTGGGAGCCAACAAAACTGCGAGCCAAAATGTTCCGCCCATCGCTCCAAACGTCGTTGAAGATTGGTGATTACGGTGCCATCCTGTTCGTATATAGTTTCACTTATACCAGATCGAACACCTTCGGTGACTCGAATGAGATGGAAAAGTTTTCTGGTATTACCAGAGAGACTAGCAAGCTCCATCTCACTAGCACGTTCACACCACCAAGCTTCGCGGTCCATTTGCAGATTCCTGCGCTACTCTCAACCAAAGGATTGACTTTCTTCAATGTGTCTGGAATCCTACGGGATCAAGCGGCCTCTGTCCATCAGCGACAAGGAGTCGGCGGAAATCCAATGCTTCGGTGGGTGACGAGCAACTTCACAAGTGTCGATACTGGCGGAAACTAAGGCATCTTTGATCTGCGCCCACTGCGAATCGAGGTCACCGTAAATAGTTGAGATAACCAAGATTGACAGTGAGACCTGGTATCTGGTTAAAATCGCTGGCTTTCGTAGATTTTTGACGTCCGGTCGGTAGTGGGCGCGCTTAGGGGATCCTCCGAAACGCATGCAAATCTTAGCACGAACCAACGCGTGATCGGAGTCTAGATAAGTTGACCAGAACAATCGGCAGTACGTTACGCTTTCGCGCCATCCGTGGCTGATTGCTATGTGGTCAGGCTGGGAGCACTCTTGTGTTTGTGAGGGAGGGCGCCAGGTAGCGGTGTGTCTCCTCGAGTGCCAAAAGCTAGTGCTCGAAGGATACAAGCGATGATCAGAGCAAAGAGCAAGCAGTCCGTTTCCATTGTCCGATCGACTACCACCGAGACCAAAACTACCCCTAAAGTGGTGCTCGCTTGGAGGAAGGCGGCTGTTGTGTTCCGAAAAAGAAGCAGATCAGAGCAATACCGGAACGTATGTATGGAGGAAACTGTCCGCACACACGCGCAGTACAATTAAATTGATAGAGATTCACATTACAACCATCCAAATGCAAGGTCACATGATGGGCCAACGAGTGCTAAATAGAAATGTGAGTAGGATAAGCGAATCGAGGGCAACAATAAAGCGAAGTATTTGAACACCACATTGTCCCCTCCTCTGTTCGTAAAAATGTGGGCACTACATGTCCATGAACGATATAATTTAACGTCATCACCCCGAAGCGTTGTCATGTGGTGCTACCCGTTAAAGCGTATCGGTAAACACGGCGGCGTATCCGACCGGAACGTCACAAGTTTGTATTAGTTTGTACCTAGCAATGTGTTGTAGGTGTGTTCGTCTGTTCCATAGCATGTTGGGAAAGCGCTGTATGTAGACGTCTTGCATTCACGTTTGTCCCATCAGCCAACTTGTAAGTTCCTGGCGTGCACACCGATTCCACACTGTTCGGCGGTCCGAATACATAGCCTCCTTTCCGGGAATCGGCTAGTCTTACACGAACAAATGTCCATGGAGAATACGTTTACCTAACGCGTATATATTTTGCCTGGTAAACAGCCCGTCTTTCGTATTCTCTGTGATCGCTGGTTTCTTCGGATGTAAAGGTTGCATTTAATCGAGTACGAATTGTTCGCCCCAGTACTAGCTCTGAGGGGGTCATTGCCGTTGCAGTATGTGGAGTGATTCCGTACACCTCCAATGCAGATATCAATGCATCCTCCCACGATTCCCCCGAAAGCCGAGGGACTTGTAGAGATTCTTTCAAAGTACGATTAAGTCGTTCGACGAGTCCATTCGCTGCAGGATTATAAGGTACAGTCCCCGTGTGTCTGATACCATTGCGCCTAAAGAAGTAAGTGTACTTGTTACGTCAAAACTGTGGGCCGTTATCAGTGGCTATTTCTTCTGGCAAACCGTATCTTGAAAACAAACAACGGAGCCAAGTATGATGACGGCTGTAGTTACGTCCCTGCATAGAATAGCCTCTGGCCATTGGCTGTAGAAACATGTAGCCACTAGCACATTTCGCTTCTGCGGGGGTGCATTGGCAAACGGACCCATAATATCGATGGCATTGTTAGCCTATAACTTCATTGGGTACACGATAGGTTGGACTGGAGCATTCAGGGGCCACGCACTATTATCGGTTTGTTGGCAGGTGTAACCTTCCTGAATAACCGCGTTGAAGTTGGAATTCAACTTGGGCCACCAATAGTATTGTCGTATCCGAGCTTTTGTTCGCACAATCCCTGGATGCCTTTCATGCGCACATGCAACCACCATAAGAAAAAGGGTTGCAGGGGCCACAAACTGCTCGCCTCTACTAATGCAGTTGCTCACAGTAGAAAGCTCGTGCCGCAGGGTATAGTATGAAAGTAACTCAGGTTGGAACTCCGTGCGACTGGGCCAGGAAGTGCATACGTACTCCCAAAACTTCGCTAGGACAAGGTCATTGTCAGTGTGCTCTCGTATCAGATCAAATATTACTGTAGATGTTCCGTCTGAGAGCTGCGATATCATTTTTACCTCAGCTAAGTCCGCGTTTTCCCCTTCGTTGGACAGTGGGAGTCTCGACAAGGAATCTGCAAGTTGGTTAAAGCACTCAGACAGGTATTTTCTTTCATAAGCATAGTTCAATAAACCTGAGTACCAGCGACTCAAGCATACCGGCTTTTGGCCTTTGTTACTGCGACTTAGTAACGTTGTACGAGCAGTATGATCGGTGGGCAAAGTGAATCGACGTCCGATTAAGTAAGAGTGCCATTGCTCACATGCCCAGAAGCATGCGAGGGCTCCTTCCAGCCGTGGAATAACTTCTTTCATTATAAGACAAAATACGTGCTGCGTACGTAACCACTTTCTCCTCGCCATTGCGCAGCTGGGACAGAACTACACCCAAGTCAACATCCGAAGCAGCCGTTGAAACAAACGTTGGACAGGGCTCATTGAAGATCGGTACCGTGGGAATGAATTCAATCATCGTTCGCATGGTCATGTAAGCACTGTCTTGTTCAGTGGCCCGACGAAACGCCTGGTTTTGGCGTGTCAACCTCCGTGACGGCTCGGCAATAGTTGCCAAATTCGGTAAATGTGGAAGGTAATAAGAACACAAACCCAAGAAATGTTTCATCTGTGTAACCTTGCATGATTTTAGACAATCGAGAATGGCTCTGGTCTTCTGCACATTCGGCTTAATACCCGAGGTAGAAATATGATGTCCAATAAACTCGACCTTCGTTACAGCGAATCTGCATTCGTTAGTATTCAGGCGAAGACTTAGTTCATTCAGTCTATGCAGCATTTTATGAAGGTTTTCCTGATGTTCAGTGGGGTTACTACCAAAGACACAAATATCCTCCATATACACAACACATCTTTTGAGATCTGATAACGACAGAGTAATACATTTCTGCCAAGCTGCTGGGGCACTACTAAAGCAAATTTGTAGCATTTTGTATTGATACAAACCGTCTTGCGTGAGGAATATAGTCAAATGTCGGCAATCTGGAGTCAGTGGCATGTGGTAGTATGCACTGCGAATATCCAGCTTTGAGAAACGTTTGGCGTTTGATAGCTTAATCATCAACTCTTAGATAGAAGGCAGAGAGAACTTGTCCACAAGTATATGTCGATTAAGCGATCGAAGGTCGGTGCATACACGAATAGAGCCATCTTTCTTTTGAACGGCAACTAGTGGATGAACCCATTCAGAACATTATATGGGTTCTATCAAGCCTTCCATGACCATGTTTTTCAAAGCTTGCGTCCACGCTTCTCGCTTGGCCAGAGGTACAGACCTACGTTGAGAAATGCTAAGAGCTTTGTAATCCGTGCTCAAGCGAACGCGATGCATTGCTTTTGGGAGTTTACCAATATCCGGAAGAAAGAGAGTTGGGTACCCGATAGGTAACGAATGAAGGTTGACACTGGCAATGGTCATCCGGCTGACGCATGGTGATACGTTCAATAAGACCATGGCGTTATGTCCCAATACAGGCTTACTATCAGTTTTAGAGACGTAAACTTCAACTATACGCTTCCTGATTATAAGAAACATTGAAATCGTAACAAAACCGAGTATGTGGGCATCACCATTGGAGTAGCTGCTGAAACTGTAGGCGGAAGGATGTACAGTTAGCTGACCAAAATACTGTTTGTAAAAACAAAGTGGCACAACTGTGATTGGTGACGCAGAATCTAGTTCCATGTCTAGACAAATGGATTTGTTTCTAACTTCAAAAACACGACGAATATCTGGCGAAGGCAGTTTGGGTTCTTGAGTTGGAAATGAAACTGGACGTTCGCATTCATTAACAACCTATATAGATTGTTCAGTGGTGACCGGAGAAGCTCTGGAGTCATTTGCAGAAGCAAGTAAAGAAATGGCGCAGGAACGACAAACCCGAGCAAAATAACCAGTCTTACCGCAATTCCGGCAGGTTTAACTCTTTGCAGAACATGACTTATCATTTGCACGATGTTCAGCATATCCACAACGGTAACACTTATTTCTAACTGAGGACCGCGGCAAAGCGCGTGTAGAATCCAAACGGTTAATTTTAGTAGCTCCTGTGTTAGATAGGAAAATGTTTTTCCGTGACTGCGACCTTCGCTCGACTCACGTCACAGGCCCTGTTCCATATGAGTTATTCTGCGTTCTCCATTAAGAGATCTCTGATCCGAGAATCCGTGAGACTAGAAATCAATTGTTGTATTAGCATGGTTTCTTCCACCTTTTTCTTGGGACTACTTTTGTAGTCACGCTTTCGAACAGAACAAACAAGACGGGAAATGAATGCATCCACTGATTCACCAGCGGCTTGTTTCAGCTGCAAAACATTGTACCGAGGATTATAGGTGTTCACTCGAACACCCCAATGTTCATCGAGGGCCGAAAAGGCCTCTGTCAACGTGGGTTTCTCCCGCAAGTTTAGAGCATCAAATATACATCGACTCTCTGAGCCGAGGTGCAAGCGCAAAAGCGTTAAAGTAACCTCTGTTTTCAACGTCACGGATGGATTGAGAACTGATAGCACAGAAATATAACCTGAAAAAAAACTTTTTCAAGTTCCCAGCATTCCGCATTTGGGGTAACCGCAGTCAGTTCAGAACGGTGAAGGGGCAGTAGCATGCGAAGACATCGGTAACACGCGACGCCAATTTGTTGTATCCCGAAAAAGTGGCAGACCAGAGCAACACCGAAACGTATGTATGGAGGAAACTGTTCGCACATACGTGCAGTACAATTAAATCGATATAGGTTCTCATTGCAACCAATCAACTGCAAGATCACCTGAAAGGCTAACAAGTGCTAAATAGAAGTGTGAGTAGGATAAGCCAATCGAGGGCAAAACAAAGCAAAGTATTTGAACACGGCAGCGGTCAACTCGTGCGTTAAATTCCCCGGCAAGAATGACTAAATCAGTCCTTTTGGAGGAACGCAGAAGTTCATGTAGCTGCTGGTAAAAGCTATTTTTAACTGCATCCGGGCTGCAGTCTGTAGGGACGTAGGCGGAGATGACGAACGTCTCGAAGCCTGCTTACATTACATGAACCTCGCAGTCTGACTGCACATAGTCAACTGTTGACTGGGATCCAGTGAAGCAGAGCTGATTCAGCCCTGGTACTCAACACAACCCCAACAACAGCTTGGCCAGTGACGGTAGCTTCTGGGTCTCCGGAAAGCCGTAAGTGGTATTTGGCGTCATGGTTTACCGGCAAGACCATCCTGATGACGACGCCAGAGTCTTGTAATCTGGTCTCTGTAGGCAACAGATGTCTACCGAAAGCTTTTCAAGTGTACGGGCCAGACATGCTTGTCGTCTGATGTGCATCAAACTTCGAACATTAAACGCTGCGAGGATGAATGGAAAACGAGGTCGAAGAAGAGCTGGAGCTTCGGTGGAGTGAGAGACGGTTGTGATTGCAGGACCTTGAAAACCGGGAGTTTGGCTGTTACTTCCATCAGTTGCGAGACGTGGGTCGTTTGTAACGGTGACCGAAGAAGACATAAGCGTACATATAGGTGAAGGACGGGAGGTGGGATATTCTGTGAGTTTAGGTTGAGGAGTTGAGTTAGCATAAAGATAGGCATAATAAGAGCAGTAGTAGACAGTGCAGTCCATTATTCGTCAGTGGGCGTGATACTATCCGGTTGCCCAGGCCGAAGTAGAGGGTTGTCTTAGGGGGCCCTACCCCGAGCCTTTGAACAAATATCTAACCTACAAGGCAGCAGGGTGATGTGAAGAAGTCGCAACCCGTTGGGAGACGGTGACCAAATAGATGGTTCATACGCCTTTCGGTCCGTGAAGGGCCAGGGGCCCAACGCACCCTTAAAGTACAATGCCTTTCAGGGAGGGGCAAGAGGCAATGACTCTATTTAGTGACGAGTCACATCCGCCACGTCGAAGTGTTGTTAAACAGACATTTGTGACTTTTATAAGGAGAACGCTTGCCAGGCGAAAACGCACCACGTCCTGGAATATTGCCGCCGAACCATTTTCTGGAACGCGAAAAAACCGGAACCACCCAGCTGGCACCACGAGGAGGTTGTTCGGAAAGCCACTCATTCATTCCTTTCTCGTTCTTTACAAGTGCATGTAGAGTATTTGTAGCAGATCCCGTCAGTTATCGGTTGGTGGGAGATCTCTTGTTGCCCGACAAAGTAACACTTGATCTTAGCCTGTGGCACATTCGGATTGTTCTGCGTTCCCCTATTGTCATATATCTAGGCTATCATTTGCAGTGATTTGATTGGTTTTGGTCTCCACACATCGATATTACAGTGACTAGAGTTGGACAGCTATGAATTCCCAATTGGCATCTGTTTTTTTTCTCCTACTTTCACTACTTTATGAGTGCTCGGGGACAGCGAATCGTGTATTTGCGTGTAACCTTTTATTAACCAAAATGTGCTTAGGTGGTTAATGTTTCAGCAAAAAATAGTCACGAAACTGATTTCGGATAAAGTTGTATACGAGGGTGTTCTCAAAATATCTGTTGTCTGTTTTCCACCTGGAACGTACTTAGGTCATGTACCTCTCCTTGATTCGGGCGAGGTTTTCACGAGAAATTTGAAACGTCGGTACTGGATACAGTGTGCCAGTTTTGTCCTTGTAGAATTCCCGATGCTGTTGCGCCAGCTGGAATCAAAGTAGAAGAAAATAAACGAAGTTGTTGTTCAGCATAATTGCGCTGGCTGAAACTTTGCATAATGTATCCGTATCCATAGTAGCTACATCTTACCGAACCACTATATCAGTACACCAGTTTAGCTTCTTAATACCACAATTTAGGGAATTGCCCACATTGACAATAATGCACTGGTGTGTTGGATTGCCGAATGTGGATCAGAAGTGTTACTTTCTTATGTTCCCAAAATTAGATGATCGTGCGATGTGGAGTCTGCTAACAGTCGCATACAATCTGGGTGTTTTGGGTTTATCCCGTTCCAGTAAATTGTTCTACCTTGGTGTTCCAGTGGCTGATGAGTTTCCGCCTGGTAAGTTTTCAACCTAGGAAAAGCCACGTATGTCCCTCTAACGAATGTAACGTGGCAGATGTGACTCACCGCTAAATAAAGCTACTGCGACTTCTGTCTGCGGGGGAACATTGTATTCCAGCAACCTGATGTTGTTATAGTGGGGACTTGGGGCTCCTATTCCTTAACCGACCAAACAAAAAGCGTACGAACTGAGTAGGCAGTCACCGGTTCCCAATGGGTGCGATTCCCTGACTTCGCTCTGCTGTTTTGTGGGTAGGCTATTTGGCCAAAGGCTCTGGATGTGGTCCCCCTAAAGCAAGTCCCTACTTCTGCTTTGGAAGCCATGTAGTATCTCGCTTGTTAACAGAACCATGGATTACTCTGTGTTGTGATCGGTTTTCTTATTTTTGTGGCATGTCTACTTGTATGGTCACTGATATTTCAGCGAACAAGACGCTTGGGACGCTGAACAACTCCCCGTCCTGGCAAACAGCTTAGATTGCAGCAACTTTTGGATTGCTTTATACCCTAGTCAGGAATGCGCGGAATGAACCTCTTCTTGGACGCAGAGAGCGAATAATCACTATCGAGCTTTATAGTGCTTAAAGTATCCAACTGGCTCTTGCTCTGTATAGTGGAAATGCATTGCTGGGACTGATGAAGTTGGTTTGCCGGACAGCTGCAGAAAACAAGCTCACTTATTACGCTAAAGCAACAGGCAAGCTTTTGAGATGCACCTGTAGCGTGCACAAGTAATTGTCAGGTCATACTGATAGCATTTGCAGTCAGAAGCTTATCGCCCGTTGTCCTCCAAGGACAGACTAGAACAACACTATTAAAATTCAGTGCCCCAGTCCCCATATTTCACCAGAAGTAAGTGTGACTAATGGTTGAGCTGCCCTGGAGTGTAGACGGCTTTTGCTACCGTTGGTTGAATAATAAGATTTGAACTATCTGAGGAGCATGTCTACATCTTAGCAACCATACATTTGCGGAGCCGTTGAAAAGGCAAGCAGAGAGAGCATGACGATCGTTGTACTCTTCACAGTTGGAATGAAACCGGACCACAGGATTAGGCACACTGTTCCAACCTAACTTTTGGTAAACCCAGTTTTCAAACCCTTACCTGTTATCTTTGATCACGGTGCTAAGTTCATGGCCGACAATGTTCCACAAACCGTACAAACAACGTTGTATATTTGTACGGTTGCAACGGGTACTCACCATACTCTGGTAGCAAATGGCTTCCAGCTACCCTTCACTTGGAGATTCAGCCATGACATCGACGGCTCAGAGCCGAAGGCAATCTGGTGCAGATAACAAGCAGGTAACGTACGCAACGGTTGCCTCGACAAACACACCGAGAGCGACACACATAAGCCCATCTTCTGTACCGAGCACGCGTGGCGCAAAGCAGCTTTCACCGTCAACTCCAATGGTGCCTTCTAAACAACCCAAATTGCCGGCAGAAACGATGAAGCCAACACTCGCAAGACAAAACCATGCTGCTTTAACTCTCGTGTACACCAATGTTCCCGAATCCAAATCTGGCACAATAAAAGGCAAGTTGCAAGACGATCGCAACCAGTGGAGTTCCATCTGCGATACGATTGGTATTCGGGTTGAGCCTGCAATGCTGCAACGCGTAGCACGTCACCCGACTTCAGTGCACTCTGGTGAACCTCGAATTCTTCCAGTAAGACTAGACTCCGCAGATGCGACAGAGGCTGTCCTGCTCTCAGCAGTTCGTCTTCGCAACTCACCGAGCGGAGTGCGCATATTACCTTATCTGCCTTGGAAAGATCTCCCAAAAGAAACAGTTGAGCAACGCGGCATTCCTAATAGGGATAGCAAGAAAACAATATTGGTTCATGATGTTCCCGAGCATCTGCATTCTTCTGATCACGAGGCTCAAATACATGGCCGAGAGCAGTGGTGCTACATCCGCGAAGCACTCTCTGTTGACAATGTTATTACCAAACCCCTGATAAGAGTTCTGTCATCACCTAACTACAAGGGTTGCGGTCCAAGACTAATGAAATTAATATTACACTCCGAGGAAATAACGCAAGTTCTGCTGGATAGCTGGTTAAAGTTTCGAGCTAGGTTGCCAACAGAGATCCGGCTAAAGGCAGCAAGCGAACGGCCAAAGGTCGGAAGCAATTCGCTGGAATTTGCAAATTCTGCTAATTCTTTATCTGCACAGTCCTGTGGAGAGACTGAAACAACAGCGCCCAAGGCACACAACAGGACAGAGCACAGCACGAGTGAAACGTCTGTTCAGGAACGCTCGATAATAGCATGAAACTTGACTGAAATTCATAAACCAAAAAACGATTAATGGCCGGCCACCTAACGGCCGGCTTAAAAAGTAACACCAAGTTGACATCCATCAACACACTCCTAACAACAAAAGCTCTATCTTGCGTGTACACAAACCCCAAGGCCTTCTAAGTAAGTTGGCCGAACTTAGAGAACTCCATGCCTCACAACCGCGGGACCTCGTCAAGATTACAGAGATATGGTTAAACCCTGAGATAACCGATTCTGAGATCAATTTACCCGGTACGTAGCTGCTTCGAACCGATAGCACCGGAAGGGATGGCGGTATGATTCTTTACTATAATACAAACCCCCGAGGTGGTTATCGATCACCTGGAAATCCGAGCTCCTAATTCGCTTTGGTGTCGCCTATGGTTGCGAAACAAGGACACGTGTCTACTAGCCGTGATTTACCGCCCACCAAACTCAACGTCGGAAATGGACGCCAAACTGAACCACGTTTTTCAGCTTGCTTTAAATAAGTCCTACACCCACATTCTTACCGCTGGAGACTTTAACTTGCATGACATAGAAACGCCGACAACCGACCGTACGCAGTTTAAAGCCTGCTTGCAAGAGCTAATTGCTAGCCACCCTCTGTACAACCACGTAATCTCCCCATCAGAGTTCGAACTGCAAACAAGCCGTTGATACTGGATCTTGTGCTAACTAACGAAGAACTCATGGTTGACGGGATAGTTACAAGCACACCACTGGGTCGTAGTGATAATGTTACTCTATTCTTTGACTATATATGCTATGCAGAGCATCCTGAAAAGGAGATTAATAAAGTGCACACTGTCAAGCACCATAATGTGTCACTAAGCTAGTTAAGGATACATCCTGGACTTTCTTAGCCGAATTCCCCCCAGATGTTGCCTGAGAAACCTTTACAAAGACGTTTAGTACACGTGTTGCGCACACATCGGAATATAAGTCCTTCCAACCCAAAAACAAGCATAAGTCATTTCTGACGAGCAGAGCACATAAATGTATGTCCTGGAGGGATTTAGTATGGCGAGATCACCAGGACTGCTCGCAGGCCGAAACCTGGACTGCATACGTGACACATCGTAACTGAGCCGCGAAGACAAGGTCACGCATCAGCAGGTGTTAATGAAGCGCTTCTGCACTAACCGCAAACTTCTGTACAGGCACGTTAACGGCCTTCGAAAGGTGAAGCGGGGGATTCCAGCACCAGTCACGTCTGATAGGTGCATGCGATCAGCAATGGAAGCAACCGATCTCCTACGGCTTCATTACTCCCAAACTTTCCAGCAGGTAACGAGCCCAAACATTCTCCTCATTTCTATTACTCCACCATCTGGTTTAGAAAGCAATCTCTACACTGCGGAAGCTGTGTTGAAGAAGTTGTTATCCTTGCGTATCCACAGTTCTCCTGGAGTCGACAACATCCGACAAAAGGCTCTGCAGGTGGCAGCTAGTGATCTAGCAGAATCACTCGCTGCTTTCTATCAGCGATGTCTGGAAGAGAAGTGAGGGGTCATCACTCCTATCCATAAAGGAGGTAAGCGCACTGATCCTGCCAACTACCGTCCAATAACACTACTTCCCGTACTATCCAAATTGATGGAATCAATCATCGCAGATGCACTGATGCAATATCTGGAAAGCCACAACTTAATAGCCCCAGACCAATATGGCTTTCGTCAAAAGTATTCGTGTAGTGGTTGGCGGCATCCGGTTTCGGATTTGCCTGTCACTGTGGCCAGCCACAGAACGCCTGCGCCAACAGAGGGACCATGGATGGCTTGCGCTGCACCACCCACAGCTCCATACACACATCCTATGTCCAGTGTAAACCCGAAGGAATAAGACCGGGAGGCATGCGGGTGGGAGCCACGTTCCATCAACGGAGCCGACACACACTCCTTCACAGGCAAACACAAGCACGCTGTATTTGGGGAATGAAGTGCACACAAGGCGGTAGCTGAACCGTAGTCCGCTCCACACTGAGTGCATGGAACCACTCTTCGAGCCTAGCACGACCACAAGGACCGTGCACCCTGCCCCCTACAGCAACGACCAACTGTCTCCTGGAGCCAGATGGACGAGGTATTGGGTAATAGACAGGTGGACACCTCGTCAACATGCACACCAAACGCTGCCACACCTGGGATGTCAAACAATAGCCAATCACTCAAACTGCCGAGTGGACAGGGTGCACGGTCCTTGTGGCCGTGCTAGGCTCGAAGAGTGGTTCCATGCACTCAGTGTGGAGCGGACTACGGTCCAGCTACCGCCTTGTGTGCACTTCATTCCCCAAATACAGCGTGCTTGTGTTCGCCTGTGAAGGAGTGTGGGTCGGCTCCGTTGATGGAACGTGGCTCCCATCCGCATGCCTCCCGGTCTTATTCCTTCGGGTTTACACTGGATATAGGGTATGTGGTTGGAGCTGTGGGTGGTGCGGCGCAAGCCATCCATGGTCCCTCTGTAGGCGCAGGCGTCGTGTGGCTGGCCACAGTGACAGACAAATCCGAAACCGGATGCCGCCAGCTATGTATGTATTTGTGCCCCATGCTGAGGCCGATGTTGCATTCATGAGGCTTTTTCACCGCAGTTAAGCTAAACCAATTTGCACTTAAACTAGGTCTTTTTAATGTGGATAAAATTCATTACATTTTATTTGGTTTGTTCTGCGTACTTGAGAATCTTCTTCCAACTTGCACACGTCGCTCATGCAAATTGTGATAAACTTGCGTAATTGGATCGCGTGGTATTTTTTTTAAATAACTCGGACATTTTGTACTTATCACAGATTCACTTATAACCAATTTCTTCTGTATGCTCAGTTAGTGAGTATTTATGTCGTCATATGCGTTTACTTTATTCGATATTCAAGTAATACTAACCTATTAACTGCACGAAATAGCTGGACTGAAGCTGTTGATGATGGAATAGGAGTCGATGTCATCTACCTGGACTTTTCAAAAGCGTTTGATTGCTTAGACCATCGAATTCTCCTTCAGAAGCTTCGGAACTACGGCATTGGTGACCCGATCCTGAGTTGGATTGGCAATTTTCTACACGAAAGACGGCTAATGGTGAGAGTTCGAGAATAATTGTCTGATTTAATCGATGAGGCGTGTGGAGTACCACAAGGCTCGGTTCTTGGACCTCGTCTATTCTTGGTGTTCATTAACGATGTGGCAAGATCAGTTGCTTCCGATTTCCTATTTTTCGCTGATGATATCAAGATATGGCGGATGATCAGAGGACCGGGAGATTACCAACGGCTCAAGTGCGATCTTTACACGGTGTCGAACTGGTCAGTTCAAAACGCCCTGTCATTAAACGTAGACAAATGTCGCGTTGTAAACTTACGCCATAGACATAAGTACACACATTTGCTTGGGACAAACAAAGTGCAGATCTGCTCCCAGAAATGTGACCTTGGTGTGATCGTACAGAGCGACCTCAACTGTTCAAAACAGGCTGAGGTAGCTGCGAAAACTAGCAACCAGCACGTCGGCATGCTGCAAAGCGCATTCGGGAGATTCGATCCATCAATCTTCCCAATGATACACAATTCCTACTTGCGCCCGCATGTTGAATACGCTATCCAAACTCGGCAACCTTGGTTGAAGCGCGACATAGGGGCCTTAGAAACACGACAACCAAGAGCAAGAAAGAATGTAAAGGGCCTGGGCCATTACTGTGTCCACCGGAAGGCTGAAGTTGCAGGGAATCTTCAGCGGACGCTATCGAAGGCTGCGCGGCGATCTCATATTGGCGTATCAGATATTGAGTGACCCCAACCACGTATGCCACCATTTTCTGCAACTTAGCCACAACACGCTGCTCAGGGGACACTGCATAAAACCGAAGGAACAGTATAGCCGTCTAGAGCGTCGAGGGAAGAACTATTCCCTTCAGGTTTGCCAACATTGGAACGCACCCCAGACGCAGTTGTATT
>OX104069.1:48747903-48777083 GCA_944474145.2 Dicrocoelium dendriticum
ACGTGAGGTGAAGGCGATAGACATCCTAAAGATTCCTCGGTGCATTCGTAAGCCTGGGAGACAAATGAGCGACCGCAACTACACATCTTTTGCGATGCTTCTGAAGCTGGGTTTGGCGCAGTTGCTCATGCTAGGTTTCATGCTGAAGACACATCATATTGTTCTCTGTTATACGCGAAGTCGAGAGTAGCCCCTCTGAAATCAGTGTCGATACCGCGACTGTAGCTATCGGCAGCCATGTTGGGGACAAGGTTATATGAAGATTTAACTGAAGGAGCTCACATGAGTTTCGATAAAGTTGTGTTTTGGACTGACCCCACGACGGTTTTTGTACTACATAAATGACTCATCTAAAAGATTCAGCACCTTTATTGCCAACCCGACTGTCGGTCAGTCAGGAATTAACTGAGCCCAGTCAGTTGGAAGCATATCAAATCAGAATGCAATCCGGCAGACCTGCTGTCTAGAGGCACTACATCCGTAACCTCCTTGAAGCGCTGGTTTCTTGGCCCAGAATTCCTACTGAGTGTCGAGAATGAGTGGCCTGAGTTTTGTCCGAGTAGTTCTGGGCCAGCCAACTTAGAATTGAAACGTTCCACCGCACAGGTTTGTGCGACATCAATTGCAACGCCCATTATCGCTCTTATCAGCAGAGTATTCCGACTGGGACTAAGTTGCGAAAAAGCGGTGGTGTGGTTATCACGATTCAAAGCAGCAGCTTTACGTTCTGCCGACAGGGAGCTGCTGGGGCCGCACAACCCAATAGACTAATTACCCTGTCTGAACTCAACCGAGCAGGGTGTGACGTCATCCGGCTTGCGCAACTCGAAGCTTATGGAACAGAGTTGGAATGGCTTGAAAAGGCGAATGCAGACCCAACAGCGTCTAAGATGGAGATACGGCGAGGTCCTTTGGCCCGTCTCAACCCCGTACTGCGCGGTGGCCACCTTTGGTGTTGGTGGTCGGCGTGGCGAATTCGGAGGTAGCGGACGCTGCATGCAAGTTCCCGGTTATCCTGCCACCTAAACACGCTGTCACTGAAACTTTTTGATCCGATATTATCATTCGATGGGAAGGTCACTCGGAGGTTTTCTCCTAGGTCTGCATGGTGAGCTTGCGCCGTAAATATTGGATCGTTCGCAGAATGTCGGCAGTGAAACGGTTGATAGGGGCATGTTGGGTATGCAAGAAACGGCTTGCTACCACCGGTGAGCAGCTGATAGCGCCATTGCCGTTAGCTCGGTTGGAACGTGGGTGGCATCCATTCAAATCGGTCGGCGTGGATAACTTTGGCTCATTTCTTGTTAAACACGGGCAAAAGCAGGAAAAGCGGTACGGGCGTCTATTTACCTGTCTACAAACGAGAGCCGTACATTTTGAGATTTCCCATACCTTAACTACCGACTCGTTCATTATGGCCTTGATGCGATTTGCCTCCCGTAGAGGGACTCCGGTCGAAATATTCAGCGACAACGGAAGCAACTTCGTAGGCGTCGTATCAGACTTGCGTACTACTGTCAAGGGATGGTCCCAAGCAAGAAGCAATGATAGACTCCTTAGCATGGGAGTCCAATGGAACTACAACCCACTAATGTCCATCCATAGGGGGTGTATGGGAGCGCATGATCAGGTCTGTTAGGAGGGTGCTGTTATCGATTTCGACACAACAGACGCTTACTGAGGAAGCGCTCTGTATTTTGTTTGTTAAAGCGGAGCGCATGATCAGTAGCAGACCGTTAGTACCTTTGACATCGGACCCAAACGACCGTATGGCCCTTACCCCCAAAAATTTACTGATACTGCGCCCTAATGCATCGCATTTCCTTGCGGCTTCTTTAACCGAAGAATATAGCCGCTGTTGGCGGCAAGTCAATTACCTGATAGCGTTGTTTTGGAAAAGATGGGTCGCAGAGTACTTGCCCTTGTTACACTCCAGACAAAGGTGGCTGCGAAGGATTCGAAACTTCAGACCTGGGGATGTAGTTTTGGTTTCTTCCGAATGAGGTACACGTGGCACGTGGCCCATGGGGATTATTGACCACTGTGTAGGTTCTGAGGATGGGCTTGTCAGGACTGCAGTTGCTAGAACCAAGAATGGGCTGAGCACAAGGGATATACGAAAGTTGTGTTTGCTAGAAGGGTGCGACACGAGTGGGGATGTAGTTCCGGCTATTGGCTCTCCGCAGGCGAGAGGCGGGTCTTCGGGTCTACCGCACCAGGGAGGACCGCTGTGAGTCCAATAGCCGAAGTGGGGGGCCTCTGGCGTACCGGTGTAAGTCCTTTGGCCCCCTAGCGTGGATGGGGCCGGCGTAGGGCGTTCCAGAGCAGAAACATCCGACACCTTCAATGGAAAATCTGGATCGGATTTTGGTGGGCAGTGTAGAAAGAACTTTGACCACCTCAGTCTCTCCCATGTTGAATGCCCAATTCTACATTGCTCGGCCGTCTGGATCGATTATGTTTGCTAACTCCCTTACTTTCCATTCCTTTGTTCTCTGCCCCGATGCTCTTAGCGAGTGACCCCGGTGACTCATCTTAACTTCACCCCGCCCCCATGGACCTGTCATTGTTCTCTTGACATAAGCGATTTTGTGTTCCCACAACTCATGTATCCAGTGTGGCAGGTCTGTCTGTCCTCAGTCCGTTCCCGTTGGCGGACGCTTACGATTGGCTCAATTGCCTTATCATAACTTCGGTCTCACCTCTGTGTTCATTTGTTTCGTGTGCACCTTGGCTTACGGATCTTTTGTGGAACTGATTGAAATCTGTTGGTAAACTTTTGTGTTTGGAAAACCGTTAAGGTAATTTCTACTTTGGTACGATGAATTTGTACAAATAGCACCGTTTTCTCAGGTCCGGATCTGGTCTTTTGTTGAATTTTCCGGTGGGGAACGCGTAGCTTAAATTTCCAAACACTTTGTAGCGTTACAGTGCTTAACGGTCCCTGAATTTGCAACTTCTCTTCGCCTTGGACAACTCTCTCGGATCGCACAATGCCTAAGCATAAGAAGCCCTCCGTCCATGCCAATGAAGACATGAAGGAATCCCGGCAAGTTCAAAATTTGTCCCCCGTTGGTGACACTGTTTTTTGCTCTGGTTCGCACAGATACTAAACAGCAGTCCACTACCTACGTCAACCTCATTGTACAAAGTGTGGACTCACAAATTCACTGGTAACTCGATGCCATATCCCCAATTAACCAAGTTTTGGATGACTACGTGCAAGTGAAATGGCTGAATGTTGCGTCGCTTGAAACTATCGAAGCCACCATCCGGCGACACCACTTGCTCCATGGAGCGGGGCGGAAATCGCGAGATGTAGCTAAAATATAGTTAACGTTATTTTAGCAATCTTGTTCGTTTCCCAGAATGCGAAACTCTGATAACGAAGTTTTATCCCACTGTCACGTACAGCATGAACATCGAATATTCACCTCCACCGTCCAGGTTGGCGTTGGAATATTCGCCGCAAGGAAACCAGGAAAATGCAGATCCTAGACAAACAGGGAGTTTAAGGTAACGACATGATTCTGAGCATTGCTGTCACACATCCATTACTGCGGAGGAATTGCGCCAACCAGTCGATTACTCTACTAAACCGGTTTGTACTATCTTGTGATGTGTATTATTAGTCCGCTACAGTCCGTCTCCACCATCTGACGCATGAGTAAATTCGCATGCGCGAACATATGAATGCCATGGAGTTGAGGTTAGACTCCATGGATCGCCATATGGTCAGTGACAGGACAGCTGCCATCAGTCCTGTGCCTCTGCCAACGGACTCTGATAAGACCTGAACTACGCATAATAGGTGGATACACGTTCACAGCCTGTCCCAATACTCCGGTCACTCTACTCTGTTAATGGATGACAAAGTGTCATTCCTTCGAGTGTGAGATAGTGCGCACTAACTTGCCAACTGTCCAACAGTAGATGTTGGCCTATCTCAAAATTTCACATCCGCACATGGGTGTAGAACGACCGTATGCATGCACGTGGGTACATGTGTACTTACCAGTGTGGTCCATTGTGAAAACGCTGGATCAAGCGCAGATGGTTGAGTTGGAGTCAACCTACGGCACACCACAAGACAAGTTCACCGATCGATACATACGATGTATGGTGTTGGTCAGGGTGGATACAGGTGTGCAATTTGGAAACGGCAGTGCTTCATAACGCTGCTACTGTGGTAGAATTGTGTTGGCGCGTTCGGCAGGCGTAACTCTCCTGTGCAATAGGTGCGGAGTGTTTTCGAATCTAGTGACAAAAGGGATATTGGCAACACACTTGTAGACTGAAAGTTACCTTCTAACAACCTACCTTAGCAAAATAGACATTCTTTACAATTTAGCCTTGCAAATATGAAATGTGACGTTTTGAGAAAGAAGTTTGAAAAACCATGCCGCCTAAAGACTACTCGCTTCTGCATAGCCTATTCTCCAATCGCAATATTGATCGCCATTGCAGGAAACATGTGTGGTTACGCTGCCCAAATTGTTTCAGGCGGGACCATGAGCGTTCATTCCGACATTTTCCCTGATGAGGCAATATTCTATAAGCAGGGAATTGAAAAGCTGTATTTTTAGGCAATATCTAATCCACGAGGATACTGAGAATCACGTCTTGCACATATCGCGAAACTCATTGACTAAAAAAGTGAATGACAAATCGTGGAACCACAGCGCACGCATGTGGGTTCTCAAGCTACTGTGCACCACAAGCCCGTTATTCCGGTGATAACATTTCTGAAACATTACACTGTAAACGCACCTTTGGCCCAAATATAGTGGTCGGGCAGGCCGTTCTTTGGACCTTTGCGACCGATCTACCGGTGACCGAACACCTTAAGATAATGCCGCACCGTTTGTGTGTGATAAATGGCTGCGCCATATTGAAGCTGTAACGACTGAAGCGAAGTGCCGAAGTCGCCAACGTTAATCGATGATGAAAAAATCTCTATCTTGTAGCTCCTACGTTACTAGCAAGCGACAATTACCTTATCATGTGAGAACCATGCTTGACAGAGGAATGGCGATAAGCATAAATGAGTCACTTGGCAAACACGAGGTTAACGTCATATGGACGACGGAACTACGTGACTCTGGCTTGCAAGAAGGGCCTAACGCAGCCTACTGAGCTTCCACGGTTTCGCGCGTTAACCGACCTCATGGTGCAGTTGGTAGCGCTGTAGCGGCGAACCGTTTCCAAACAATTCGATTGACACTCCCCAAACAGTCGCATAAGGATCACGCACTGGTCCACGGGCACGATACGAGACTGCGGTTGTACAGGGTGGTCGTACTGCATTGCTAACATAGCGAAATAATCGCCATGGCTGTGGGTAGCTTCATTAACCTTCCTCATATCCATTGTTCTTACCACGACCAATCAGTTCGTAGAATGATCTCGTCAGTGACTTTGATAACGGGTAAAGTGATTTATTAACAGAACTGACAATTTTAGCCCATTGTCGGCTGTTTGTGTTCATATCGCGTTCATTATTGTCCAATTTGGACAGGAACGGTCGGAAATTCCCATGGATGTTCCTCCTTTTAAATGCGTCAGTGAACCAGGATAGAGTTCACGAGATCGATTTGAAACCGAGGGGAGCCAAATCAGCACGCACGAATGCCTGCAAGACGTGGACCCATTGAAAGGGTGCATTGCTGATGGCCACAACTAACCCACCAAATTTATGTGCGCAATTCCGCTTTCCCTGTGTTATCACCTCTTACCTCTTGTGTGAGGTACATCGTTAAGTCTAGTTGATTCACTTTTCACGTTGGATGCAGTTCTCAGTTTTACCGTCTGTTGTGTTATCATGTCTGCTCAAACACTTTCACTGTTGATAAATTATTGTTATAAACCAAGGTTCTGAACTTTCAACTTACATTTTCCATGTACCTATTGTCACTCACCTAAATTTTGTTATTTTGCTTGCTTTTCCCAACCATCCGCCTAAAGGTATCTGAACGTTTTGCAATTGTCCTGGATTCCAACGAATTTTGAGACGAAATCAATGGAGCAAGAATCAATGGAATTGGAACCACAAGTGTTTTTGTACAGGAATTTTGTGAAACCATCCTGCATTTCCTTTGTACCTATGATCCGACCGGCATAGCTGGGCGTGCCTCACCTAGTTGAGAATATACTAACTCCACATAGCATCACGGTCAACCAGTCAATGCCCAGGCGGCTTGCACTAGCAGTCCCCGCTGTACCGGCCAAGTAAATAAGAATCAAGTCTAAGAGAAGAGAATCAACAAAAACCGGATAATTATAACAGGAGTACAAAAGTGCGTGTGTGGATAGGGCAATAATATTACTAAGGGGTGAGAAGTCCAGGAAGTCCATTGATCATAAAGTTACGGAAGACGTGCCGCTACCTTTGCACCTTACACACGGAGTAATTGGGTATCATGACGTTCCAAACCTATCAACGAACCACATGGATTATGCTGATGTTGGTGTATGGATTGACACCAGTGTGCCTCCACCGCGTATAGTGAATCCTTGTATATCGAGCGCAAGTAAGCGGATTTTACCCATAGATAGAAATAACAGCAATCCACTGAATCCTATCAATGCGTTACGTAATCAACAGCCTATTAGCGACATGTTGCAGAGGATACAACCTAACTCTCCAGCTCCCACAGGCTATTGCAGTAATCATGGACTTTTTCCCTCATACCATTTTCTAGAGGGCCATACTCAGTCTCAACCCCCTCCGCTATGGCCACCTCCAAATCATTTTCCACCGCTGGCAATAAGCGCACTTTTTCAACAATTTCTAACCTGGGCCCAGGCACACGGCTTGAAACTCCAGTGTTTATAACACAATCTAAAGAATCTTCCTCATATCTCACATCTATCTCAGTATTTTTGATAAACATTCGCTCTCTTTACTCTAAGATCCACACCCTACGCTCTTTTGTTTTGGTCAATAATCCTGATATATTATTTATAACTGAATCTTGGTGCCATGATGGCATGTCTGACACTCAGTTAACTATTTTCGGATATAACAAGTTTATGAGGAATCGGACTGATCGTCGAGGTGGTGGCTGCGTAATTTATCTAAAAAACTCGCTCACAGCAGCAACATATGATAACCCAGTGTTGAACAATGTTCAGGAATCACTCTGGCTAACGATATCTGTTAATCAGCAACAGCTGCTTATGGGATGTATATACAACGCGCCAAACGGCAGTCAAGAAGACCTAGAGCTTTTGACGCTTGCATTTGAATGCGCCGCTGGCCTACCATTTTTACATAAGCTTATTGGAGGTGATTTCAACCTGCCTTCGATTTCATGGCCCATAGGAACCGCTCCTTTGAAATACCACAATCTTATCTCCTGTATCCAAATGAATGGTTGGCAGCAACAAGTCTCTCGACCTACCAGAGGCGAAAGTACGCTGGATCTCATTTTTTCATTGGGTGTACCTGCAATCAGTGTTAACGTTCTTGATGAATTTCCGGGGAGCGATCATCGCGTAATCAAATGCTGTCTAAGACTACGCATGGCCGATGTACAGAAAACAAAGCATTATCGTCTGTTCAATTCTGTCAACTGGGACTCATTCAAGGACCTGGTTCGTTCGATGAATTGGGATAAATTCTTTCTCTCTTCATGCCCTCAACATGCGACGGACCTGTTTTATAGTATAATCGGCTTCTGCATCGATTCAGCAATACCACTAAAATGTGCTTACCAAACCAAACCCAAATCCGATCGCAAGGCATTGAAGGCAGCGCGAAAGCTTCATAAGATTCGTCAGAAATTCAAGTTAACTGCTGACTTTGCGCTATTATTACAGCAGTCGAAGCTCGTGGAAGAACAGAGGCATCAACGAGACAAAACTCTCATTCTAGAAGAGTATAAAGCTCTGAATGGCCCTAGCAAAACAGCTGAGCTAGCCAAACTATTCCGTGCCCGGGGTTCGCGTTGCAGTGACAATCTCAGTTTTATCACCACGCCTGATGGAACATACTACGACGCACCAGATGATATCTGCGAAGCTTTCAGTGCTTATTTTGCCGAATCAATGCTCACTGAATCATCAGACACACCAACATTTATCACGCCGCAAAATAATGAAGGTCTATGCACAGTAGAATTCACTATAGCGAAAATCACTAGTCAAGTCGCTCGCTTATACTCCTTAACGTGCGCAGGCCCTGATGGACTACCCCCATGTTTAATAAAACGCAGTGGTAGTGACCTCCTTCTGCTTTTGCTCAACATCTTCACACTCTCTTTTAACAACGGAGTAGACCCTACTCAATGGAAAACTTCTGTTGTTATCCCGCGACATAAAAATGGCAATGCCCATGAGGTTAAAAACTTTCGTCCCATAAATCACACACCCATCGTATCTAGAATAATGGAGAGGATAGTAAAAGATGAACTATTTATATTCTTGAACAAAGCTAACATTATCAGCAATTCGCAACACGGCTTCATGCAAGGTCGATCCTGCGCAACATGCCAGACTGACTTTTTAAACCACACAACGGCTGCCATTGACAACGGAAACAGTGTCGTAATCCTGTTCCTGGATATGCAAAAAGCCTTTGATAGAGTGCCTCACAGAAGGTTACTGGAAAAACTGAAGGCTATAGGCATTAGAGAACCGATGTTCTCTTGGCTGTCTTCATATCTAATTGGTAGACAGCAGGTTGTGCGCATAGGCGACCATTTCTCTACACCGAAAGCAATCACTAGTGGAGTGATTCAAGGGAGTGTTCTTGGTCCACTTCTTTTTCTAATTTATATTAACGATATATTCCAGAGGATAAGAAATGGTGTTGCATTTATCTTTGCTGATGACATTAAAGTTGTCTACTCACAACCACGTGCAAATACTCAGGAAGCCGTACGTCTCATTCAGGATGACCTATCCGCCCTTGACTCCTGGTGCCAACTGTGGCAGATGTCATTTGCCGTGGACAAGTGTAATATTTTGTCGTACAAATGCCAAGTACCGCCAGACAGTTTATTACTACAAGGTGCCTATATCTCGCAATGCAGGACAATTCGCGACTTGGGCGTGCGATATTCAGTTACGTTTAACTTTTCTGAACACTGTGACTTCCAAGTTTCGAAAGCCATGAAGACCATTGGTTATATCTGCCATCATTTTTACCTCACGGAATCTCGCATATCCCTTTACAAAACATATGTATTGCCGTGTATGGAATACTGTTCAATGATACAGTCTAATCTACGGAAGTCTGACCAGCACGCTCTTGAGAGGGTCCAGAGACGCTTCACGAAAAAGCTATGTGGATATTCCTCAAAGTTGACATACAAGGAGCGATGCGATACACTTGGATTTGACCCAGTTTGGCTTCGGATAATGAAGCTGAACCTATGTTTTCTGTACAGAATCATAAATTGTCAAATTCGCAGTCCTGAAAGCGGTGTTCACATATCTGTAAACAACAGATACCCAATACGTAACAAAGAGGTAAAGGTCATGATTCCAAAATTTTCTACGAGAATCAGAGAATGTTTCTTTCTAACCCAATACTCAAAGATTTGGAACAAACTTCCAAGTGATATCAGAACATGCTATACGCTTTGCAATTTCAAGCTTGCTATTAGTAAGCATTCAACCGTCCAAAACGTGATTAAGATGTTCGGGACATCACAGTCCCTAGATAACGCATTCGAAAACGGTATCCATGGTGCCTGAATAAATTTCTGGAACACATACACATAACATCTCGGACAACAGCCCCTTTCATTACATTTTTTTCTCTCAGCCCAAATATCTATCATGTGATTGTAAAGAATCCTGATTCAGTGGCAGGTAAAAATAGCAGAACGATTCTGATTACTCTGTGTAACATAATTTGCAATTGTATCCATGTTTTTCTCTGAAAATGTATTGATGAAATGTCATGGAAAAGTTGTACCATTATTTGATCTGTTCCTTATAGAGAACAGCTTCTCGCACAGTCGAGGAATATACAATTTATTTATTTATTTATTTATTTACTTAAGAACCAAACGGAAAGTTCTGAAACTTCAACCTAAGGGCGTCGAGTCGGTGTTTAAACCCCTTCACAGTTGGTGCTAATACGACTTCGCTGGATAGTACGTTCCATGAGTCGACGAGCCTGCGTGATAAACGACAAGCAGCCTTAACGTGATCGGATCTGGGCTTATGCAGCTTCAGATGGTGACCACGATGAGACGGCATCTGAGCAGGATGGAACAGTCTATAGTTTGGCAATGGCTCAGCCTAAGGTTTTGGACGACCTACCAACGCTCGGGCATTCGAAGTCACAGTGTCCGGATTGCAGGTGTATGGCTGCGAATGATCGAGGGCGTGCGTACCAAAGCGTTATGACGAGTTTGCGATTAAAGCGACAAAAGTGGTCTGCATAACCGAAATACAGGTTGGAAGGTGGCCGTCTTGGGTTACAAAGCGATGGTCTGCTGGGAGGGATGATGCCGAAGTACGACTGCGGCAATTTTGTTGCAAGGCGAGTAGGCATTACTTGGTTACAGCAAGTGTCGTTTACTGTCATGGTGGATGCAGTACATCGAGCTGATGGTCCTTTTCTTTGGTAATTGCACTTACAAAACCCATAATTCTGCGAAATCGATAACACTCAATTCCATATCTAACGGCCTGTGAACACGTAGTCCACAATGTGTACTGCGCCTTCTTTCCTTTGATGCACTACTCTCCACATATCCTGACACCTAATTTCTGTACACGGGCTTGCCTTTCTCAACTTGAATATTAGGAGGAGCACACAAACAGATGACACCATGGTTCTTAGATATTATGGAGGAACCGGTAAAGGAGAACACCCAATAAGTCAGGTTTACCTCACATATGAAATATCTTGATGCGCCTTAGCGTCGGACGACCGTACATCGCGAGGTATGCCGAAGTGTACGTGTACGTAGAGTCCGATCGTGAATGGAGCAGGCCGCGACGCGCACATTCACAACAATCCAGTGGAAAGCAAGAGAGAAACACGGAAGTCGAGCTCGAAACCAAGCGTATGTATATATGGTTAATTACAACATAGCCGCAGAACAACTATAGCGAAATAGGTAAGCGTGAGAAGGATAAATAAGCAAATTGTTTATAATCGCTACAATACTCCCCCTAGAGCTTACACTAGGAAACGCTCGTCAAGGTGCCTACGGAACGTATTGAGTAAGCTTATGTGGAACGTAGACAACACGACCAGAACGTGTGTGTGGATCTACGTGTAGTCGGATGGCACATAGGACTCCGTGTGCTGACGTCAGTGTGTTGTCGGTTAGAGGTTAATGATTCAGGGGCGGGAGTACTCTGAGAGGAGGAAACGGGGTCTGTGCTATCGACTGTAGTTCCAACGTAAACCGGTTTGAGTCGGTCGATGCTTATGGAGTTCTTTTGATCCATTCTTATTCAACACGAAATGCTTGGGTTTCCTTGATAAGACCTGGTACGGGCCTTCATAACACGGAGTTAATAGTATTCGGACGGCGTCGACGCGGATGAAAAGAAACGGACACTTGTGCAAATCGGAGTGGATTTGATGTTTACGTATGTTGGGCCGCGTAGACGTTGGTCGAATGGATCGAAAATGCTGTTTGAGGCGTTTAGCCTGCTAGAAGTGGTCTAGTTCGCCGGTGGTGCGAGATTCCAGTACCATCTCACCAATTAGTCTGAGGGTCGTGCCGAAAACGAGTTCTGCTGAGCAGCACCCAATGTCCTCTTTGATTGTATTGCGTATGCCAAGGAGGATCGCAGGTAGACCCTCAGACCAGCGTGAGTCGGATGAACTAGCCATGATGGCAGCTTTTAATTGTAGATGAAAGTGCTCGAGGAGGCCATTGGCCGCGGGGTGGTACGTAGTTGCTCTTATGTGAGTACAGCCTAATAAACGACTGAGATCACGGAACAGTGTGAAACTGAACTGAGTCCCTCTGTCGGTGGATGGAACACCAAACAGAGAGATCTGAGGTTCGACAAAAGCAGGTGAAACAGATTCGGTAGATGTATCACGTAAAGGAACAGCTCGTGGTCAACGGGTAAAACGGTCAACAGATGTTAGAAGATGAGTGAAACCGTTGGAAGGAGGTAAAGGACCAACAATATCTACGTGAACGTGTCTAAAACCTGCGTCAGGGAGTGAAAATGTACTTGGGGTAGTGACTGTGTGACGATGGACTTCACTGGTTTGGCAACTAAGACAATGTTTAGCCCAATGTCTAATGTCCGAACGCATATTGTGCCAGAGGAAGCGGTCGATAATGAGCTTTACGGTGGAGCACATACTCGGGTGTGAAAGACCATGAAAATGATCAAAAATGGCTCGACGAAATGATCGTGGGACAAAGGGTCTAGTCTTAGCGGTTGAAAGGTCACAGTAAACTCTTATATCCGAGTTAAGTACTGGCAATTGTGTGACTTTCAATGAGGTGTTTTGATCGAAGTTGGACAAGATCAGGATCATTGTGTTGAGCGGCCGCTATTCTCTCCAGGTCGATGGGTGTTGATGACAGTTGATTCGTATGAGCGCGGGATAATGTACGGCAGCAGCGTTGTTAGGACCGTCGATATAACGAACATCAACACAAAACTGTGAAAGATAGTCCAGATGACGCGTTTCTCGGGGTGAGTAACGGTCTGAAGCAGAACGGAAAGCGTACACCAGTGGCTTGTGATCTGTCAAGTGTATGAGACGACGTGCTAATAAAAGGTGACGGAAATGTTTCACAGCCAAGTACATGACGAGCAGTTCGCGATCAAAGGTGCTGTACCTGATCTGAGCAGGTTGTAGCTTCCATGAGAAAAACGACAGTGGTTGAAATTCATTATCAACTAACTGTTACAAAACTGCACCGACAGCGGAACTTGAAGCATCCGTCTTAGGGACAAGTGTAGCATTTTTAGTGGTATTCAAGTGATGGAGAGAGGTGACCTCATCAGACTTCTGCTTGACGGCAGTGAAAGCGGCTTCAACTTTTGGGGTTATCGTTAACGTCTTTGAGTTTCCTTTCAGTAAGTCGGTAAGCGGATGAAGTAAATCAGCACAGTTGGGAATGAATCTGCCGTAGTAGTTGATCATACCGAGAAATCGGCGTAGGCTTCGGACAGATTGAGGCATCGGATAGTCGAGGATCGCTTGGGATTTATCCGGGAGAGGTTTAATACCTTCACCATCGATCTTGTGACCGAGAAATTCGACGGTGGGCTGACCAAATTTGCATTTGTCCGGGTTGATGGTTATACCGTGGTTTTCAAAGCGTTCGAAAACCATTCGGAGTTGTGATAAATGCTCGTCAGGTGTGGTGCTTGCGATCAAAACATCATCAGTGTAAACGTAGACGAAATCAAGGGCACGAAGGACCTGATCCATAAAACGTTGGAAAGACTGTGCTACGTTTCGGAGGCCGAATGGAGTAATTACAGCGGTTTTTACGATGTCTTCCTCCGCCATTGGGATTTGATGGTAAGTTCTGACTAGGTCGAGTTTGGTAAAGATCGACTTTCTGGCTAGTCCAAGAGAGAAATCGTGGATATGGGGGATAGGACACCTATCAGGAACAGTGACGTAGTTGAGAGCACGGTAGTCACCGCATGGTCGCCAATCGCCTGACTTTTAGACACCAGATGGAGTGGTGATGCCCAGCAGCTGTTTGAAGGACGAATAATGCCGAGATCAAGCGTGTGTTAGAATTCCTTTTAAGCTGCCTGAAGTTTGTCAGGGCGCAAGCGTCGAGTTTTAACAGTTACTGGCGGGCCGACTGGAACGATGTAATGGCGTACATCGTGTTTAGAGTCAGAGGTATCGTTACTTGCTCGAATTAGGGACGGAAATTGCCAGAGAAATGAACAGTACTGTGAGTCGCCAGGGATGAGGATGCCAAGCCCGAGAGAATTGACTGAAGCAAGTTTGCAGGGTATGCTTAGAGACGTAGTATCGTCTCGTAATTCCCCGCAACGTAGATCGACCATCAGACCGAACTTGTTGAGGAGGTCGATTCCGATGATGGGCTTTTGCACATCGGCGATGGTAAAAATGAAAAGGAAGTTACGCCGTAGTCCGAGACCCAAAGTAAGTAATTTCTAGCCGTAGGTTGCGGTTTTAATCTGATTAGCTGCCGTAAGCATTGGACCAGCTGATTGCATAGCGCAATTTTCCAGAGAACGGGGGGGACCTTGACTTCTGCATCAGTATCGACCAAGAAGTTAAGTCTGGTTGTGGAGTCAAATACGTACAACAGTCGACTAATAACCTGGTCAACGACAGCCGCCGCCATTACTGGCTGGCCATGTGGTTTCCCGAGGTAGGAGTTGAAAAGGCTTTAGGGTGTTTACACCCTGGGCGGCACTTACGCGCTGCGTCTCCGAAGCGGTGATGATAATAACAACAGCGGTGCGACTGTCGTGTACGTGAGTTGCTAGAACGTCTGGATCGAGAAATGGATCGTCGCGAAGGAATGTGGTCGCGTTTGAGGTGGGACAAGGTGAGCTTTAGGTTAGAAAGTCTCTCGTTGATTGTATCAAGTAGCGTGGTTCCAGAGAGGTTGCCTGAGCTAGTCTCAGTGACGTGGGATACCGACGTTCTAATGAAGCTTTCGTGAACTTTAACAGCAGGTTCTTCCAGTTTGTCTAGCGGAAGATCGTCGGCGAGAACAGCTAAAATAGCCGTGGTATTCGCGGGAAGATAATTATTCCACAATTGGCGGAGAACGGAATCATCCAGTAATGAAGAACCGACGAAGGAATGCATGTGCCGGAGTAACTGAGACGCCAGAGAGTAACTGCTGAAGGCGTGTCTTGTCTGAGGCACTAATGCGCTTAAAGATGGCTGCCTTAAGTACAATGAACAATGAACAATGAATTTATACGGGTTAAGAAGCGTTGTTTTACAAGCCCCGTTGGATAGTTGGTGGGGATATCAACATAATAATTATGATGAAAAGGATAGTAAAATAGTTAACACTTTAAATACGAAAATAAGGACTTATCGTTTGCTTCGCTGCAGTCCTGCGATCCACTTAGATTCACAACACCCACAGTTAACAACAAATAATTCCAGGGTAAACTCCAGGTGTAGGATGGAGACATAGTGTTATGTAACAAAGTGTAAGTGGATGAGTGCATCGTCCAACCGTCTTTTAAATATTGTTAGTGTCGGTGCAGAGACGACCGATTCTGGGAGAGCATTCCACGGGTGACAGACACGGATGGAAAAGAAATTTCTGCGGCACTCCAGACGACTGTATTGTTCTGCGAGTTTTAATGAGTGGTCCCTCAGGTTTGTATTGCTGCTGAGTTGCAGTGAAGGGCGGCACACATGATGTGGGTTTCGCAGAATCAAGTATGTCATAATCAGGTCGCCTCGTAGCCTGCGATAGCTTCCACTGAATAATCCTAGTCGTCGCAGCCTCTCCTGGTAGGACCGATTGCGTATTCCAATGATGTTCTTAGACGCGCGGCGTTGTGGCTGCTCCAGTGAATTAAGATCGTGTTTCAGCCATGGATGCCAGGCTTGAATTGCATATTCGACATGGGGCGAACATACGCACTGAGCATTTGTCGAAATATGGAGCTGTTTATTTGTCCAAACGCCCGCCTCAACAGCCCAACGTGTTGATTCCCGGTCTTCGAGGCCTTTTCGGATTGCCTGGAGCAACCCAAGTCATCTTGAACCAGGACACCCAAGTCACGTTCCAGAGTTGATTGTTGCAGTACATCCGTTCCGAGTCGGTATGAGTAGCTGCCCTGATGTCGGATGGAAAGCACCTTGCATTGACTGACGTTGAAATGCAATAAGTTTTGGTTCGACCATTGATACACTGTATCTAAGTCACTTTGGAGCACATGTTGGTCGGCGTTCGCCTGGATGCTGCGCCAGATCTTGATATTGTCGGCAAACATTAGGAAGTTTGAAGCGATTCCCTGTGCAAGGTCATTAATAAACACCAGAAACAAACGTGGACCTAGAACCGAGCCTTGCGGCACACCACACTCGACTTGTATGGGGTCCGATAAAGAGCTCCGAACTCTGACCACTAATTGCCTTTGAAATAGAAAGTTGGCGATCCAGCTTAAAAGAGGGTCTCCGATCCCGTAATGCTGCAGCTTGGATAGTAGTATTCGATGGTCTAGACGATCGAAAGCCTTGGAAAAATCCAGGTATATCACATCAACACCTTCTCCAGCGTCGGCTGCCTCGGTCCAACTACTGCGCGCAATGAGTAAATTAGTTGTACATGACCGCTGTCGACGGAAACCGTGCTGTTCAGGAGTGATGAGGTTGCAGTTTTCCAGATAGCACACCAGTGCATCGGCAACTATGGATTCCATGACCTTGGAGAGTATAGGAAGGAGGGTTACTGGGCGGTAGTTGGAGGGATCAGATCTGCTTCCACCTTTGTGAATCGGCCTTATTATTCCAAGCTTCCACATGGCGGGAACTTGGTTCTGGTCTAAGCAGTGCTGGAAAAACTGAGCTAAATGTCCTGCCAGTTGGCTTGCTGCTACTCCCAATGCCTCAGGACGAATGGCGTCGACACCCGGCGAGCTGTGTTTGCGTAGAGAGGTCAGCTTTTGCAATACAGCCTCTGCGGTAAAATTGATGTAGGTTAGTCCTGGTGAGCAGAAGACAAAGCTTGGTAGATCGCTTGGTGGCAAGACCCTTTGAAACGTGGGGGCGTATTGCATCTGCAGCGCGTTTGCAGCTTCCATAGACGTTCTTGTTGGGCCGTCAGCCGTCTTGAGTGGAGGAAATCCTTGCCTCACCTTTCGTAGGCTATTAACGTGCTTGTACAGCAGTTTGTGGTTAGCACTGAAGGTTTTTGCGATGTTCTGCTGATAGGCGGCTTTGTCTTCTCTTAACAGTTGAGTGCAGTGGTTACGTTGGGCTACGTAGTTGTCCCAAGTTTCTGGTGCTGGAGCTTCTCTGTACACTCGCCATGCTGCATTGCGTACTGTCATCCATTTTCGGGTTCTGCTCCTAACGAAAGAAACTGATTTGCACTTATTGTAAGCTTTTATCTCTGAAGCCTGTGCAATCAGCTGACTGAATGTGTTGACGAACTCGAGCAAGGCGACTTCCGGGGGTTCTTCTTCGAGGAAAGACCATGTTGTGGCGCTGACTAGCTGGGCGAGTCGGTCGTGATGGTTCGCACAGTCTCATCTTTATCATTCCGATATTCTGCATAGCAGACGAAGTTGAAACTGATGACTGCGTGATCACTGCGACCCAACGGGCAGTCTAAAACCAACGCATCAATCATATGCTCTTCGTTGGTAAGCACAAGATCCAACACAGATGGCCTGTTACCAGTTCTGAACCGAGTGGGCAAAGTGATGTGGTTGTAAAGAGGAGCAGTAGTTACTAGATCTTGTAAATCGATTTTGAATTGTTCTCCGATCGTGGCAGGGGCTTCTAAACAATGTACGTTGAAATCACCCATGATAAGAATGTGAGTGTACTTTAATTGTAAACTGCACCTTAAAGCAGCCATTAGGTGGTAGTCGGTTTCGGGTGTTGAGTTAGGGGCGCGGTACATCAAGATAATAAGGCAAGCGTCCCTACCGTTTAACTGCAACCTGCACCAAAGAGAGTCGGGGAACTGCGAATCTGAATCCTCCACGGCTTCGCACTGTAAGTCGTTTCGGTAGTACAGGATTACCCCTCCTCCTTTTGTGAGCCTATCGTTCCGGATCAGCGACATGTCGGGTAGCGACACTTCAGCGTCCGTCATTCCCGTGTGCAACCATGTCTCGGTGATACCAATGACATCATACGAGCCGAAAGCTTGGCGATCTTTCAGTTCAGCCAGTTTGTTAGAAAGTCCCTGAGCATTTGTATACAAGCAGGCCAGTTTCTCGGTCTCTAGGAGCCCGCAGAGAGGTGAAGCTGTCAAGTGTGGGAGAATGCCGACCGATGGGAGGTCGGCAGTTATTCGTTTTTTTGATGGGTCAATGATACCTCGTTTGCAACTTGATTCGGCCAAGGTGCGTCCCAGCCTTCGTTTAAACCTACTTCAGAGTCAATTAAAGCAGCAGTCAAGAGCCAATTAAAGCAGCAGTCAAGAGTCAATTAAAGCAGCAGTCAAGTGTATCATAGGGGGACTCGAGGGCATGAGATCAAGAATGTCGATGACTTCAGAGGCGACGTTGAACGGTAAGTGAGCAGTTACATATAAAGCATTGTAGACTGAGATGTAATCTTACGAAAACGGAAAACAGCTTCTAGTTGAACGAACCAAACACGTGGGTTAGAAACGTCAAATGAAGGTCAAACGAGTCCAAGAAAATGTCCCGACGCAATAATGGCGGGCGCCTGATCAGACATTGTGAAGAAAAGGAAAAATTATACACCAAATATAAATAAAAATGCGGGGTCGCCAATTACATGGAGGAACCGGTAAAGGAGAATACCCAGTCAGTCAGATTTACCTCACATATAAAATATCTTGATGCGCCTTAGCGTCGGACGACCGTACATCTTGAGGTATGTCGAAGTGTACGTTTATGTAGAGTCCGATCGTGAATGGAGCAGACAGCGACGCGTACAATCACAACAATCCAGTGGAAAGGAAGGGAGAACCACGGAAGACGAGCTGGAAACCAAGTGCATGTATGTATAGTTAATTAAAACAAAGCTGTACAACAACTACAGCGCAATAGGTAAGCGTGAAAATGAAAAATAAGCAAAGTATTTTCAGCAGCTGCAATAGACCTAGGTAACGGGATAAAAGTTTGGTAAGGCTCGAGGTCGCCTGCTCTACTTACTCCCTTCTTTACCTTCTGAAGCCTTTCTTTCTCTGACCATTTTTGCTTTTCCCCTTGTGAGACCTGCATAGAAGTGTTGAGCAAACTTACCTGGATCGTCATATCAAGGTAAAGTTCTTGAAGTTAATTTTCGTAGGTCCAAAGATATCAGTGGAGCGCGCGGACCACCAATTTCGGCATTCTGTCCTTTTGGCATGTATCATCTAGTGGTTTGAACAATTGCGTTCAAATCATTTTCACCTTCGAAACATCACCTCAGAAAAGCTTCATCTCCCTACAAGCTTAGAGTTTATTTGCGATGCCATGGCGTTATAATTCGTCCACATTACCGTTGGATTATTTCTCCTGGTATCATCTACTTTATGCGCTTGGCGTCAGTATCCGATTGACACCTTACCCACCCTGCCAATGTGGTCTAGCATTATATCCTCTGCTCCTAGATTTTTATCTATCATAGATGCCTTTTGAACCGTATCCTCTGCTGCTGCATCTCCCTGCAAGTGATCAAATTACTTGCGAAGCCATGTCGTTCTGCTTCGTCCACCTCACCAGTGGATTACTTCCACTTTAATATCAGAATCCTAACATACCTGGCGCCATTATACCAGGGATGCTTCACTTACCTCACCATTATGGTATGCAGAAGATTTTATACACTTCAGAAGTATATTGTCTGTGATCTGTATTACTGCGCTCGGCCATACCTGTTTCCAAAAACCACAGCAAGCTCCTCGATTGGTATTCTCTACCGACTCGAACAATTGGATTCAAATTCCTTTTACTTCTGTAACATCCTCTCAGAAAAGCTTGATCTCCATGCTCCGTTCCACCTAACTGTGATGGTTATCTCTCTAGGACCTGACTGCGACACCCACCTGACCCTTCGGTTATCTGTTCGGACAATGATACCACATATGAATTGAGATCCTTGCTCACCTGCTCAACTCTGCATCCCACTCTTCATAGCCTTATCTCCGACCAGTACCGTCAGCCCCCACCGCTACTGGTGAAGCCCGACGAAGTTTTTCGTTTAGCTAACGGAAAATCTGGTGTACCATGTTAAGTATGCTGTTTAGCCGAGCGAATAACGCTTGTAGTTGTCGTTCCCCACGCGCCGAGTAGCTACACGAAATGCAGACCGCTTACGCCCCCGCAGATCCTAGCCGCGATTATCCCACATGTGAGACAATCGCAATCCCAGAACTGCGCCGTTAAATCGAGAGGGAGAGAGAAGACAGTCCTTCGACAAGAGCACTTCTACTGACTCAGAAAAAGGCGAACATGAATTCTGCACCTCCGTATTTATAGCCCGTGTTGCCGGGCTGAAGAGGGTAAAAGGACTTTTGCAAATGTGATTATCAATCAATGGGAGTTGTCGCCCAGCAACGGTGTTACCGAGGGACTCATGGTTAATTGTGGCAGGCTACTTGTCACCTGATAATAGAGGATAAGTTAAATGATGTAATAGAAGTGTATAACGGTGACACCGAGGAAACATCTGTGTAATTGTCATCTGTGTGAGTTGCCATGCGGAAACGGTGGGACGGGGTCAGTGAGCGGAAAACGGCTCGTCGTGGAATTTCTGTGGATGGATGAGGGCTCCACAGCAATAATGACTACGATTAGCCGTTCGGAAAATCGGTCTTAAAGAAGCGTTACAAATACCTCAATGCTATGTAAATTGTGTGCAGTGGCAGTTTTCCAGGAGATGGTGGGTTTTCGCCTGGCAAGTGTTCTTCCTATAAAAAGCCACAAATGTCTGTTTAACAGTTCTGAGACGTGGCGGATGTGACTCGTCACCGAATTAAAGTCACTGCCCACTGTTTCACACGGAGAACGTACTCTATATCTGATATTCGCGAGCACAGCGTGTTCATCAGATATTCTATCGGGTTACTATGTCCACAGAAAAATGGTGATCAATCTCCGGAACCATTCGAATCCCACCAAGGATTTCCGTAACAGAAACACTTAGGGATCTTACCGCGCTTCGGCGCCAAATTTCTCCACGATACCAATGAACATGCCGTTCATTCTTGCATCATTTCTTAGTCAAAAGGTGTGTTCCATTTTTCGACCCATGTATTCTGCCAACACTTATCTTTGTCGTTCGGTGTACATACACCTATAGTGTTTCTATGGCTCTGTCAACCACTTGATTCTGTCTGTACACGCGTGTCTCGTTTAATCGAGAATATAACTATTTATTTATTTATACATGGATGGAACCGTTAGCCTTGCGTACTACTACAACGGGAGCCGACCAGTCAGAGTAATTAACCAGTTACCTGACATCTGTTATTTGTAGACGAGTAACCTCTTGCTCAACATTGATTATGGCAGAATACGATACTGGACGTTTTGGACGAGAAATGGGTTTAACGTCTGTTCCCAACGGTATTTGGGTCTCCATTTTGTTACAAGATCCGAGGTCGTCTTGAAAATCTACGGCGTATCGCTGAAACAGCTGTTGTGCAATCGACTGCTGTATGTCTACATCGATAATTACGGGTGGAACGCTGATACTTAGTGTCAGTTTTCACACTATCAAAAGGAATACTCCAAAGCTTGAAGTAGCCAGTCAAAAGCAAGTATGTTCAATCCTGCCTGATTATTGAGGCAACACATAGACTATAACGTTTGCTCATTGTAGGTTACCAAACAACTTAGCTCACCAACCAATCTGAGAGTAGTTCCTGATGCGCAGTTTGTTGTGTTGGCAAAACGGGAGGACGTCCGATGGTATCCCAAATGAATTGTGAAATGTTGATGTTGTCCGATCCAGTGTCTACCTAAAGAGTTGCGGGATATCCATTAACAAGCATTGTCAGGTAGCGCCTGTGCGAAAGCGCGTTGACTTGATGGTTAGTAAAATTGCTTCGGATAGCTTCCTTCTCTGGTAGCTTCGAAGATCGTTTGTTGGAATTATCCGTTTTACTCGGGTTGCGTGGCCTTCAGAAACCATCTTTGTGACCAAAAAATTGACACCGGTTACACCGATGTCGTCGGAAAGTGTACTATGTTACATAGTGCCATGCACCACAGTTCCAACATGCTGTAGGCTGCTTTTTCGACTCCTGCTGGTTTGATCTGACTGGTCTAAAACCCATTAAGTTGATCTGATACTGCTCCACTATTCTGGAACCATACTTCAGCTTAAGTAGGCTTTGACATTCCTCGGCCATCTTCTTCAACGTGATGTCTGGGTCTTGCTCCAGCTTGGTGAGAAGTCGCGTGCCGATGTCCGCTTCTGACGGAGACTGTAGACCACAGATGAACACCAGACACTTGCGCTGTGTCCCTGTTATGGATACCAACTTAAAGGGTTCACACTCACGGTTGACTATAGCTGGGTAGGTAATGTAGTCATCCATGGAATGTTTGACCAATTTGAAACGGTGATAGCGTGTGCTGTAAAGTGAGGAACCCTCGCCAAAAGCTGAGTGCGACACTGAACCGTGTCATTGAATGAAAAATCACCTGGGTGTTTTGGCAAAATGTAATCTACAAAACTCTCGTGTTGCGTGCTCTCCAACTTACGAATCAGTGTTCGTGATCGACATGTATGCTTTCACCGAATTCAACCGGAAATATATCCCATAACGCTTGAACCAGGATGCAAATGTAACACAACATGGAACGTCATGTTGAGAAAACTGAATTGTAGACACAATCGACTCCAAAATGGTTTGCTCATCATGCGGAGTCTCCTCGAGAGGTTACTAGTCAGAGTATCGGATAGACAAAGCTGAGCGGCTTCAAACTGCGTCTGCCATTTTTGAAACATTGCATGGTGATCGTCTGTTGAGATTGCCATATCATTTGCCAAATCCGTCGCCAGTTGATATGAAAAGAACTACTCCAAGTAGGTGGATAAAAGGCTAGATTGTGGATATGACCTGGTAGTATTGATACAGCGAGATCAAGAGTCAAGAGTCCAACATGTGTCGCGTAATGGCTGGGTTATACGGTTCATTCATGGCTAGTTCACGGATGATTGGCTAGGCAGTGGCACAGTCTGATTAGATCGGGGGATAGGTAGCATCGGGTCTGTCGTGTGCAAATACCTTGCCTTGTTTTTGCCCTCGATTCGCTCATGCTACTCACACCTCTATGTAGCACTGGTTGGCCTATCATGTGAGCTTGCATTTCATTGGGTGCAATGCGAACCTCTATCGATGTAATTCTACTGTGCATATGTGCTGACAGTTTTCTCCATACATACGTTCCGGTGCTGTTCTGGTCTGCTGCGTTTTCGGGATACAACAAATTGGCGTCGCGTGTTCCCGATGTTTTTGCATGCTACTGCCCCTGCACCGTTCTGGACTGAGTCTGCAATTACCCCAAATGCAGAATGCTGAGAAGACTAGGAAAGTTGTGTTTTAGATTGTATTTCTATCCTACCAGTTCTCAATCCATCCGTGATGCTGAAGACGGAGAATGCTTTAAAACTTCGGCGCTTGCATTTCGACTCAGAGCATCGACGTATATTTGATTCTCTGAACGTGCTTGAGAAACCCACGTTGACAGAGGCCTTATCGGCCCTCGATAAACATTGGGGTAAGCAAGTGAACATCTATACTTCTAGATACAATTTTGTGCAGCTGAACAAAACATCTGGTGAATCAGTGGATGCATTCATTTCCCATCTTGTTTGTTCTGTTCGAAAGTGTGACTGCAATAGTATTTCTAAGAAAAATATGGAAGAAACCATGCTAATACCACCATTGATTTCTGGTCTCACGGAGTCTCGGATCAGAGAGTCTCTTAATGGAGAACACAGAAATACTCACATGGGACAGGGCATGTAACGTGGCTCACGCGAGGATGGCAGTCATGGAACCAAACAAGATTTTATTCTTTAACACAGAAGCTACTTAAATTGACCGTTTGTTTTCCACACGCTCTCTGACGAGATCCTCAGTTAGAAATAAGTGTTACCGTTGTGGGAATGCTGAACACCGTGCAAATCATAAGTCAAGTCCTGCAAAGAGTGAAACCTGCCGGAAGTGGCGTAAGACCGAACATTTTGTTCGGGTTTGTCGTTCCCGCATCATTCCTTTAGTTGATTCTACAAATGATTCCAGAGCTTCCCCGATCACCACTGAACAATCCATACATGTCGTTAATGAAATCGGACATTCACTTTCGTCTCCAACTCGAGAACCGAAACTGCCTTCGCCAGATATTCGTCGTGTGCTTTTCGAAGTTAGAAACAAAACCATTTGTCTAGACATGGAACTAGATTCCGCGTCATCAATGACAGTTGTGCCATATTGTTTTTACAAAACAGCATTTTGGTCAGGTAACAACACATCATTCCGCTTACACTTTCAGCAGCTACTTCATTGGTGATGTCCACATACTCATTTTTGTTACGGTTTCAATGTTTCTTATAAGCAGCAGGAAGTGTGTAGTTGAAGTGTACATCTCTAAAACGGATAGTAAGCCTCTATTGGGTCCTAATGTCATGGTCTTGTTGAGCGTATCACCAGGCGTCAGTCGGATGACCATTGCCAGCATCAACCTTCATTCGTTACGTTCCAGTTACCCAGATCTCTTTCTTCCGGATATTGGTAGAGTCCCAAAAGCAATGCACCGCATTCAGTTGAGCGCGGATTATAAACCATTCGGCATTTCACAACCTAGGCCTGTACCTTTGGCCAAACGAGAGGCGTTGTCGCAAGCTTTGAAAAATATGGTCACGGAAGACTTGATAGAACCCATACAGTGTTCTGAATGTGTTCATTCACTAGTTTGCGTTCAAAAGAAAGCTGGCTCTATTCGTCTATGCACCGAACTGCGAGCGCTTAATCGACATATACTTGTGGACAAGTTCCCTCTGCCTTCTCTCGACAAGTTAATGCTTAGGTTTTCCAAGGCCACATTTTTCTCAAAGCTGGAAATTCGCAGTGCATATTACCACATGCCACTGATTCCAGATTGCAGACATTTGACCACTTTCCTCACGCAAGACGGTTTGTATCAATACAAAGTGCTACCAGTGGGTCTTAGTAGTGCCACAGCAGCATGACAGCAATTTAGTACGCTATCGTTAGCAGATCTCAAATGATGTGTTGTGTATATGGATGATATTTGTGTCTTTGGTACTAACCCTATCGAACATCAGGAAAACCTTCGTAATGTGCTGCATAGACTGAATGAACTAAATCTCCGCCTGAATACCAGCAAATACCGATTCGCTGTAACGAAGTTCGAGCTTATTGCACATGTTATTTCTGCTTCCACCTGGTTTCCCTGGTGTCACTGTCAGAAAGCTGACCAGATTGGGGAACGTTCCTATCGCTACGCCAAATCCACGACCCCGACTACTTCGCGTAGTCCTTTCTACCCTGGAGGAACGCAAATCGTTACTGCGATTTGCATTCAAACTTAAGGGTAGTGGTGTCGGCGTTCAGCCGGACCTCTCACTGGCAGATAGGTTGAAGTTAAAGGAGGCTATCAAAGACCTCAAAACTAGACGGGCGGCTGGTGAACAAGGCCTCCGTCTGGTGGGTTTTCAGGTGATCAGCCGGAAATTACTTTCCGCCCTATCAGAACCAATCCTGATGGCGCACGACCCAGGGATGGTCGTGCCGACTTCTTTGAGGTAGTACTTAGCAACGTGCGTAGCCTAAGGAACAAGGTGCACGAGTTGGGTCTACTTGTAGACAAATCTCGTCCCGCCATACTTGCTTTCACTGAGACGTGGTTGTCCCCGGATATCACGGACGGTGAGGTATATTTACCTGGCTACGCGCTGCTTAGAACTGATCGCTCCGTTGGTCGCCAAGGCGGAGGCGTTGTATTGTATGTGAGCTGTAACTTAGATGTGTTGAGGACTTGCACATTCCAGTCGTCGGATCAGACTGTTGAAGTCCTATCGGCTGTTTTGTGCACTTCCTCTACTCAGTTTACAGTTATAGTGGTATACAGAAGTCCTGGAAGTTCCTCCAGGGGGATACTTGACATTATTCGCACTCAGTCTGCGAATAAGTGTTTAGTTCTAGGGGATTTCAACCTCCCGGAAGTCTGTTGGGCCGATCTTTCTTGCAATTCGGCATTAGGAACATTCGGTGCAGACTTCCTTGAACTGACTCTCCAAGTGCCTTTGCACCAGTTCGTTGACTTTCCCACTAGGTATATGGACAACCAAATGCCATCTACTTTGGATTTGGTTTTCGCTAAGTCCCTGGACTTCGTGACTGACGTTTCATGCGGTGCACCTCTAGGGTCCAGCGATCACGTATGCATATCCTTTCGATGTACTCTTTCAAGGCACCAAGAGACCGCTGTTGAATTACTTCCGAATATTTGGCGGGCGGACTTTACTGCAATGCGAACTAAGGCTTCAGTTCTGAACTGTGAGATTTCGATGGCTGACTCTGTCCAGTTAGCCTGGGATAAATTTAAGGCATACCTTACGGAGGTTTCCGCACCCTATATTCCACTCATTAGGAAAAGAGGGTTAAGGGCACAGCCTCCATGGATAGATACCACAGGCAAGTACCTACTCAAGAAACGGTCTAGATGCTGGCGAACCTACCAAGCAGCTCCATCAGCCAGTGCCTATGATAGTTATCGAGAGAATAGGAATAAATGTAAGCAACATCTCAGAACTGCTCGTCTCCAATACGAGCAGGGTTTAGCGGACTCGGCCGCAGCTAATCCCAAGAAGTTTTTTGCTTACGTTAAAAGACGCAGCGGGGCAAAATTGTCTATACCAGCTTTATTGCGAACAGACGGGACCCCTGCGCAAACTGACTATGACAAGACTTGTATACTGAGTGATCAGTATACTGCGGTCTTTGCTCGGGAGACCTCTTTACCGCAGGTTGAATTGGTTTCAAGAGTTCCAGAGGATTCTTGCTTAGCTGAATTTAGCATAACGGAGACTCAGGTCTTCGAGCTACTGCAAGGCATTAATCCCTCTAAAGCTTCCGGTCCTGATTCAATTCATCCGAAGCTGTTGCATGAACTGGCCACTGAGCTGAGTGGTCCGCTCACGTGCGTATTTTCAATATCGCTGGACAGCTGCAGCCTACCTTCGGAATGGAAGGAGGCAATCATCTCTCCGATTTTTAAGGGCGGTGACAGCGCTCTACCCGCGAACTACCGGCCTGTCAGTTTGACAAGCGTAGTAGTCAAATTGTTCGAGAAGCTGATAAGGGATTCAGTGGAGAACCACCTGAATCGATTCAACCTTCTCAGTGTTGCACAACATGGATTCCGCAAAGGATTTTCATGTCAGACTAATTTACTTGTAGCTCGTGAAAGCTGGGCCGAAGCGGTAGACAGTGGCCACGCTGTAGACGTGCTATTCGTAGATTTCTCGAAAGCTTTTGACACTGTTCCACATCTTCGACCCTCACTAAAGTTGAGATCTTACGGGATATCTGGTCGCGCCCTTCAATGGGTGTCTGCCTTCCTTGAGGGGAGGGAACAGTGCGTACGGGTGGGGCGCAGCCTTTCGCTCAGGTAAGCTGTCCTTAGTGGCGTTCCGCAGGGCTCAGTATTGGGGCCATTGTTGTTCGCGATCTATGTAAATGACTTGCCGGGAGAGTTAGGGGTGTCATCATTAATGTTTGCTGACGACCTTAAGCTCTGGAATATTGTGGATATCCCGGGGGGTCCTGAGGCAATTCAGCGTGCCTTGGATAGACTCTGGGAATGGTCTATCTTATGGTTGATGCCCATAAATAGGGCCAAGTGCTCTGTTCTCCGAATCGGAGCTGCTAATCCTCCCACCCGATATGTTCTCGGCGGTGGTGAACTCCCTGTTGTCACTCAGCAGGTTGATTTAGGAGTCGTACACGCAACAGCACTTCATTCTGGAGACAACTGGAAGAAGGCTGCTTGTCGAGGGTTTCGTATGATGTGGTTTATCTGCCGCTCTTTCGGAATCTTAACGGCCAAGTTGTTTGTGAAGCTATTTTCGGCATTCGTCCGACCCCACCTGGAATATTGTATTCAGGCTTGTCCACCATGTCTTAACCGAGACAAAATGGACTTGGAGAGGGTGTTACGAGTGGGCACTCGGTTAGTGCAGGGTCTACGGGGACAGACGTATCCTGAACGCTTGCTCAGTTTGGGGATGTACTCCATGCACTACCGAAGGATAAGAGGGGACCTGATTCTCACTTATCGTATTTTGACGGGTAAGATTGGCCCGGACTTGTCAGGGCTTTTTAGTCCCGCTACGTTACCTAGTCTCCGCGGTCACCCACTGAAACTGCATAAACCACGGTCTGATAGGATTAGGACGGAAACTCGTCTATCGCGCCGAGTTATAGATCGCTGGAATTCTCTTCCAGATCACGTGGTTAGGGAAGCTACGGTTAAGGGTTTTGCGCGCCAGCTCGATGCTCTTGGGTGGCAACAGCAAACCTTTCCTTTTTCCTAGCTGACTCACCTTCATTTTTCAGTTCTTTTTTTATTGACTCAAATATCTTGGTATTCCATTTGCTTAGCTCTTACCACTTTCTCTTTTGCTTCCTGCGTTTACTTTTTTCTCTTTCTTACTTCACGTAACCGACCCAGCAGGGACTGCTAGGGCAGGATACGTGGGCATTAATTGGTTGGACAGGGTGTGATGCGGTCTTTGTTTTAGGTCCATCAGTATTTCAAAGTTCGCCAACTCCTGGTTCAACGACCCGCCGAAGAAGGAACACTCACGGGATCTATCCTATCGTTCCAGTCCCGCTTGAACTTGAACTTGAACTTACCTCGGGTATTAGGCCAAATGTGCAGAACACCAGAGTCATTCTCGATTGTCCAAAACCATGCGATGTTACACAGAGGAAACATTCCTTGGGTTCGTGTTATTATAACCTTCGACACGTACCGAATTTTACGACTATTGCCGAGCCGTTACGGAGGTTGAGGTGCCAAAATCAGGAGTTTCATTGTGCCACTGAACAAGACAATTCTGTAGCGCCCAAAAAGGTAACTCTTATCTTTCATGTACAATTTACTTGTTGACCGATTGTACATTACTCCTTCTTGTTTTATTCTTACAACCGGCTCGACACACAACTACCTTGTAAGTTGACGAAACAATTGGCCTCGGCCAGTTGTTGTCGACTACCTGGTTGGGGTCCGAGAGACGAGGATACTTGCTGGTTGAAAACCTTGGAAGTTATGGCTCAAGATCGATGTCAATGGCGGACGTGTGCATCAGTGTGTTGCGGTGTCCCTTCCTCCTCCCCCTAAAAACGAACAAACTGAAAAAAAATTTCAAAAACTGTGAGTGGTAAACTTGACAAAAAAAGCATTTCTTGTTGCTCTTTTCTTATTATTCATATTGTTTTCCTATTCAGCCATGATTCCGATGGCACAATATCTGTACCACAGATTGTGTATAATATATATATATATAATATATATATATATATATATATATATAT
>OX104069.1:48777253-48792780 GCA_944474145.2 Dicrocoelium dendriticum
GACGGTCAATTTAAGTAGCTTCTGTGTTAAAGAATAAAATCTTGTTTGGTTCCATGACTGCCATCCTCGCGTGAGCCACGTTACATGCCCTGTCCCATGTGAGTATTTCTGTGTTCTCCATTAAGAGACTCTCTGATCCGAGACTCCGTGAGACCAGAAATCAATGGTGGTATTAGCATGGTTTCTTTCATTTGTTCTTAGGAATACTATTGCAGTCACACTTTCGAACAGAACAAACAAGACGGGAAATGAATGCATCCACTGATTCACCAGATGTTTTGTTCAGCTGCACAAAATTGTATCTAGAAGTATAGATGTTCACTTGATTACCGCAATGTTTATCGAGGGCCGATAAGGCCTCTGTCAACCTGGGTTTCTCAAGCACGTTCAGAGAATCAAATGTACGTCGATGCTCTGAGTCGAAATGCAAGCGCCGAAGTTTTAAAGCATTCTCCGTCTTCAGCATCACGGATGGATTGAGAACTGGTAGGATAGAAATACAATCTAAAAAACAACTTTCCTAGTCTTCTCAGCATTCTGCATTTGGGGTAATTGCAGACTCAGTCCAGAACGGTGCAGGGGCAGTAGCATGCAAAAACATCGGTAACACGCGACGCCAATTTGTTGTATCCCGAAAACGCAGCAGACCAGAACAGCACCGGAACGTATGTATGGAGAAAACTGTCAGCACATATGCACAGTACAATTACATCGATAGAGGTTCGCATTGCACCCAATGAAATGCAAGCTCACATGATAGGCCAACCAGTGCTACATAGAGGTGTGAGTAGCATGTGCGAATTGAGGGAAAAATCAAAACAAAGTATTTGCATACGACAGATCCGATACCACCTATCCCCCGATCCAATCAGACAGTACCACTGCCTAGCCAATCATCCGTGAGTTAGCCATGAATGAACCGTGTAACCCAGCCATTACGCGACACATGTTGGACTCTTGACTCTTGATCTCGCTGTATCAATACTACCTGGTCATATCCACAATCTAGCGTTTTATCCACCTACTTGGAGTAGTTCAGATCATATTAACTGGCGATGGCTTTGGCAAATTATATGGCAATCTCAACAGACGATCACCATGCAATGTTTCAAAAATGGCAGACGCAGTTTGAAGCCGCTCAGCTTTGTCCATCTGATACTCTGACTGGTAACCTCTCGATGTTTTCTAACGACAAGACACCGCATGATGAGCAAACCAATTTGGAGTCGACTGTGTTTAAAATTCAGTTTTCTCAACATGACGTTCCATCTGGTGTTACATTTGATTCCTGATTCAAATGTTATGGGGACATATTTCGGGTTGAATTCGGTGAAAAGGATACATAGCGATCACGAACACTGATTCGTAAGTTGGAGAGCACGGAACACGAGAGTTTTGTAGATTACATTTTGCCAAAACACCCAGGTGATTTTTCATTCAATGACACGGTTCAGTGTCGCACTCAGCTTTTGGCGAGGGTTCCTCACTTTACAGCACACCCTATCACCGTTTAAAATTGGTCAAACATTCCATGGATGACTACATTACCTACCCAGCTATAGTCAACCGTGAGTGTGAACCCTTTAAGTTGGTATCCATAACAGGGACACAGTGCAAGTGTCTGGTGTTCATCTGTGGTCTACAGTCTCCGTCAGAAGCGGACATCGGCACGCGACTTCTCACCAAGCTGGAACAAGACCCAGACACCACGTTGAAGAAGATGGCCGAGGAATGTCAAAGCCTACTTAAGCTGAAGTATGGTTCCAGAACAGTGGAGCAGTATCAGATCAACTTAATGGGTTTCAGACCAGTCAGATCAAACCAGCAGGAGTCGAAAAAGCAGCCTACAGCATGTTGGAACTGTGGTGCATGGCACTATGTAACATAGTGCACTTTCCGACGACATCGGTGTAACCGGTGTCAATTTTTTGATCACAAAGATGGTTTCTGAAGGCCACGCAACCCGAGTAAAACGGCCAATTCCAACAAACGGTCTTCGAAGCCACCAGAGAAGGTTATCCGAAGCATTTTTACTTACCATCAAGTCAACGCGCTTTCGCGCATACGCTACCTGACAATGATTGTTAATGGATATCCTGCAACTCTTTAGGTAGACACCGGATCGGACATCATCAACATTTCACAATTCATTTGGGATACCATCGGATGTCCTCCAGTTTGGCCAACACAACAAACTGCGCATCAGGAACTACTCTCAGACTGGTTGGTGAGCTAAGTTGTTTGGTAACCTACAATGAGCAAACGTTAGAGTCTATGTGTTGCCTCAATACTCAGGCAGGATTGAACATACTTGCTTTTGACTGGCTAATTCAAGCTTTGGAGTATTCCATTTGATAGTGTGAAAACTGACACTGCCTATCAGCGTTCCACCCGTAATTATCGATGTAGAGATACAGCAGTCGATTGCACAACAGCTGTTTCAGCGATACGCCGTAGATTTTCAAGACGACCTCGGATCTTGTAACAAAATGGAGACCCAAATACAGTTGGGAACAGATGTTAAACCCATTTCTCGTCCAAAACGTCCAGTATCGTATTCCGCCATAATCAATGTTGAGCAAGAGGTTACTCGTCTACAAATGACAGATGTCAGGTAACTGGTTAATTACTCTGACTGGTCGGCTCCCGTTGTAGTGGTACGCAAGGCTAACGGTTCCATCCGTGTGTAAATAAATAAATAGTTATATTCTCGATTAAACGAGACACGTGTGTACAGACAGAATCAAGTGGTTGACAGAGCCATAGAAACACTATAGGTGTATGTACACCGAACGACAGAGATAAGTGTTGGCAGAATACATGGCTCGAAAAATGGAACACACCTTTTGACCAAGGAATGATGCAAGAATGAACGGCATGTTCACTGGTATCAGGGAGAAATTTGGCGCCGAAGCGCGGTAAGGTCCCTAAGTCTTTCTGTTACGGAAATGCTGTGTGGGATTCGAATGGTTCCGGAGATTGATCTCCATTTTTCTGTGGACATAGTAACCTGATAGAATATCTGATGAACAAGCTGTGCTCGCGAATATCAGATGTCGAGTAAATTCTCCGTGTGAAACAGTGGGCATTGACTTTAATTCGGTGACGAGTCACATCCGCCACGTCTCAGAACTGTTAAACAGTCATTTGTGGCTTTTTATAGGAAGAACACTTGCCAGGCGAAAACCCACCACATAATGGAACACTGCCACTGCACGCAATTTACATAGCATTGAGGTATTGGTAACGCTTCTTTAAGACCGATTTTCCGAACGGCTAATCGTAGTCATTATTGCTGTGGAGCCCTCATCGATCCACAGAAATTCCACGACGAGCCGTTTTCCGCTCACTGACCCCGTCCCAACGTTTCCGCATGGCAACTCACACAGATGACAATTACACAGATGTTTCCTCGGTGTCACCGTTATACACTTCTATTACATCACTTAACTTATCCTCTCTTACCAGGCGACAAGTGGCCTGCCGCAATTAACCATGATTCCCTCGGTAACACCGTTGCTGGGCGACAACTCCCATTAATTGATGGTCCCATTTGCAAAAGTCTTTACTCTCTTCAGCCCGGCAACACGGGCTATAAATACGGAGGTGCAGAATTCATGTTCGCCTTTTTCTGAGTCAGTAGAAGTGCTCTTGTCGAACGAATGTCTTCTCTCTCCCTCTCGATTTAACGGCGCAGTTCTGGGATTGCGATTGTCTCACATGTGGGATAATCGCGGCTAGGATCTGCGGGGGCGTAAGCGGTCTGCATTTCGTGTAGCTACTCGGCGCATGGGGAACGATAACTACAAGCGTTATTCGCTCGGCTAAACAGCATACTTAACATGGTACACCAGATTTTCCGTTAGCTAAACGAAAAACTTCGTCGGGCTTCACCAGTAGCGGTGGGGGCTGACGGTACTGGTCGGAGATAAGGCTATGAAGAGTGGGATGCAGAGTTGAGCAGGTGAGCAAGGATCTCAATTCATATGTGGTATCATTGTCCGAACAGATAACCGAAGGGTCAGGTGGGTGTCGCAGTCAGGTCCTAGAGAGATAACCATCACAGTTAGGTGGAACGGAGCATGGAGATAAAGCTTTTCTGAGAGGATGTTACAGAAGTAAAAGGAATTTGAATCCAATTGTTCGAGTCGGTAGAGAATACCAATCGAGGAGCTTGCTGTGGTTTTTGGAAACAGGTATGGCCGAGCGCAGTAATACAGATCACAGACAATATGATTCTGAAGTGTATAAAATCTTCTGCATATCATAATGGTGAGGTAAGTGAAGCATCCCTGGTATAATGGCGCCAGGTATGTTAGGATTCTGCTATTAAAGTGGAAGTAATCCACTGTTGAAGTGGACGAAGCAGAACGACATGGCTTCGCAAGTAATTTGATCACTTGCAGGGAGATGCAGCAGCAGAGGATACGGTTCAAAATGCATCTATGATAGATAAAAATCTAGGAGCAGAGGATATAATGCTAGACCACACTGGCAGGGTGGGTAAGGTGTCAATCGGATACTGACGCCAAGTGCATAAAGTAGATGATACCAGGAGAAATAATCCAACGGTAAGGTGGACGAATTATAACGCCATGGCATCGCAAATAAACTCTAAGCTTGCAGGGAGATGAAGCTTTTCTGAGGTGATGTTTCGAAGGTGAAAATGATTTGAACGCAATCGTTCAAACCACTAGATGATACATGCCAAAAGGACAGAATGCCGAACTTGGTGGTCCGGGCTCTCCACATATAAATTTGGACCTCCGAAAATTAATTTCAAGAACTTTACCTTGATATGACGATCCAGGTAAGTTTGCTCAACACTTCTATGGAGGTCTCACAAGGGGAAAAGCAAAAATGGTCAGAGAAAGAAAGGCTTCAGAAGGGCATAAGCAGAGCTGGCTACCTCGAGCCTTACCAAACTTTTATCTCGTTTCGTATGTATATTGTGGCGATTGTAATTACTTTGCTTACTTTTCATTTTCACGCTTACCTATTGCGCTGTAGTTGTTGTACAGCTTTGTTTTAATTAACTATACATACATGCACTTGGTTTCCAGCTCGTCTTCCGTGGTTCTCCCTTCCTTTCCACGGAATTGTTGTGATTGTACGCGTCGCTGTCTGCTCCATTCACGATCGGACTCTACATACATGTACACTTCGACATACCTCAAGATGTACGGTCGTCCGACGCTAAGGCGCATCAAGATATTTTATATGTGAGGTAAATCTGACTGACTGGGTATTCTCCTTTACCGGTTCCTCCATGTAATTGGCGACCCCGCATTTTTATTTATATTTGGTGTATAATTTTTCTTTTTCTTCACAATGTCTGATCAGGCGCCCGCCATTATTGCGTCGGGACATTTTCTTGGACTCGTTTGACCTTCATTTGACGTTTCTAACCCACGTGTTTGGTTCGTTCAACTAGAAGCTGTTTTCCGTTTTCGTAAGATTACATCTCAGTCTACAAGGTTTTATATGTGACTGCTCACTTACCATCCAACATCGCCTATGAAGCCATCGACATACTTGATCCCATGCCCCTAGAGTCCCCCTATGATACACTTAAGGCAGCCATCTTTAAGCGCATTAGTGCCTCAGACAAGACACGCCTTCAGCAGTTACTCTCTGGCGTCTCAGTTACTCCGGCACATGCATTCCTTCGTCGGTTCTTCATTACTGGATGATTCCGTTCTCCGCCAATTGTGGAGTAATTGTCTTTCCGCGAATACCACGGCTATTTTAGCTGTTCTCGCCGACGATCTTCCGCTAGACAAACTGGAAGAAGCTGCTGCTAAAGTTCACGAAAGCTTCATTAAACGTCGGTATCCCACGTCACTGAGACTAGCTCAGGCAACCTCTCTGGAACCACGCTACTTGATACAATCAACGAGAGACTTTCTAACCTAAAGCTCACCTTGTCCCACCTCAAACGCGACCACATTCCTTCGCGACGATCCATTTCTCGATCCAGACGTTCTAGCAACTCACGTACACGACAGTCGCACCGCTGTTGTTATTATCACCACCGCTTCGGAGACGCAGCGTGTAAGGGCCGCCCAGGGTGTAAACACCCTAAAGCCTTTTCAACTCCTACCTCGGGAAACCACATGGCCAGCCAGTAATGGCGGCGGCTGTCGCTGGCCAGGTTATTAGTCGACTGTTGTACGTATTTGACTCCACAACCAGACTTCACTTCTTGGTCGATACTGATGCAGAAGTCAAGGTTCCCCCACCCGTTCTCTGGAAAAACGCGCTATGCAATCAGCTGGTCCAATGCTTACGGCAGCTAATCAGACTAAAACCGCAACCTACGGCCAGCAATTACTTACTTTGAGTCTCGGACTACGGCGTAACTTCCCTTTCATTTTTACCATCGCCGATGTGCAAAATCACATCATCGGAATCGACTTCCTCAGCAAGTTCGGTCTGGTGGTCGATCTATGTTGCGGGAAATTACGAGACGATATTACGTCTCAAAGCATACCCTGCAAGCTTGCTTCAGTCAATTCTCTCGGGCTTTGCATCCTCATCCCTGACGACTCACAGTACTGGTCTACTCATTTCATCCAGACCAATTACATATGTGTTTGGGAAACATCTGTGAAGACCTATCCGCACTAAATATAGCTGGTGAGCGCTTATTAATGAAGTTCTCCGCAGTGAAATCTCAAGTTCTTGGGTACAGATGCCGCATCCCAGAAGGCTCCATTATACTTGCCGGAAACGTGATCCCAACGTCTGATTCAGTTCGGGACTTAGGAATTAGGTACTCCAACTCTTTCAATTTCTCCGAACATGTGCGTTATCAGATTGCGAAAGCAAGGCAGTCATGCGGATATATCACCAGAACTTTCACCCTACCAGAAGTACGACTTGAATCATTCAAGACAATCGTACGACCGACTCTGGAATATTGTACTATCCTTCACAGCCAATTGAGAAAGAAAGACAGAACGGCTCTAGAAAATGTCCAACGATCATTTACCAAACTTCTCATGGGACGCTGCTCAAACCTGACTTATTATGATCGCTGTCGAAAACTCCAGCTGGATCCACTTTGGCTGAGACGCTTAAAGAACAACCTCGTTCTCTTCTACAACATTATAAACCAACGAATTTACGCAGACAACACCGCACTTGAACTACGGAAGACTGCAGTCTACCCCACACGTAATGGCGGCTACTTGATACGTACAAACCTTTCAAGTCATAAAATTCGGTCGAATTTCTTCTTAGTGAGATACACTTATTTGTGGAACAAACTACCCCCTACAGATACGCATGTGTACAAGCCATGTCACTTTACGAAATCTCCTTCAGACCTTCCTCACTATACCAAATGCCCTGAAGATATTTGACTCACAGCAAACACTAGAAACACTGAAATAAGTTGGTATAACAAACATTTGATAATAGCCTACAGCTAGCTTACCCACTACATGCCATTACATACCATACCAAATCCTGTGTTTTGCAGCCTAATAGTCCCTTCGTTTATTATCTAATCCTGACGAGACAAACATCCGTAAATTTTACATATGAGTTGCGCGGGTCTAGGACTCAAGGAAAAGTAATCATGATCCGAAATGCCATCAGTAAACTTTTATTTAAAGTTATGAAACGTGTTCACTATACAAATTATGGCTACCACTTATGGGGCCGTGTACCGTCCGTCGGTGAATATACAAATTTATTTATTTATACTGTTCATTTCTCTGGAAATTTCCGTCCCTAATTCGAGCAAGTAACGATACCTCTGACTCTAAACACGATGTACGCCATTACATCGTTCCAGTCGGCCCGCCAGTAACTGTTAAAACTCGACGCTTGCGCCCTGACAAACTTCAGGCAGCTTAAAAGGAATTCTAACACACGCTTGATCTCGGCATTATTCGTCCTTCAAACAGCTGCTGGGCATCACCACTCCATCTGGTGTCTAAAAGTCAGGCGATTGGCGACCATGCGGTGACTACCGTGCTCTCAACTACGTCACTGTTCCTGATAGGTGTCCTATCCCCCATATCCACGATTTCTCTCTTGGACTAGCCAGAAAGTCGATCTTTACCAAACTCGACCTAGTCAGAACTTACCATCAAATCCCAATGGCGGAGGAAGACATCGTAAAAACCGCTGTAATTACTCCATTCGGCCTCCGAAACGTAGCACAGTCTTTCCAACGTTTTATGGATCAGGTCCTTCGTGCCCTTGATTTCGTCTACGTTTACACTGAGGATGTTTTGATCGCAAGCACCACGCCTGACGAGCATTTATCACAACTCCGAATGGTTTTCGAACGCTTTGAAAACCACGGTATAGCCATCAACCCGGACAAATGCAAATTTGGTCAGCCCACCGTCGAATTTCTCGGTCACAAGATCGATGGTGAAGGTATTAAACCTCTCCCGGATAAATCCCAAGCCATCCTCGACTATCCGATGCCTCAATCTGTCCGAAGCCTACGCCGATTTCTCGGTATGATCAACTACTACGGCAGATTCATTCCCAACTGTGCTGATTTACTTCATCCGCTTACCGACTTACTGAAAGGAAACTCAAAGACGTTAACGATAACCCCCAAAAGTTGAAGCCGCTTTCACTGCCGTCAAGCAGAAGTCTGATGAGGTCACCTCTCTCCATCACTTGAATACCACTAAAAATGCTACACTTGTCCCTAAGACGGATGCTTCAAGTTCCGCTGTCGGTGCAGTTTTGCAACAGTTAGTTGATAACGAATCTAAACCACTGTAGTTTTTCTCACGGAAGCTACATACTGCTCAGGTCAGGTACAGCACCTTTGATCGTGAACTGCTCGTCATGTACTTGGCTGTGAAACATTTCCGTCACCTTTTATTAGGACGTCGTCTCATACACTTGACAGATCACAAGCCACTGGTGTACGCTTTCCGTTCTGCTTCAGACCGTTACTCACCCCGAGAAACGCGTCATCTGGACTATCTTTCACAGTTTTGTGTTGATGTTCGTTATATCGACGGTCCTAACAACGCTGCTGCCGTACATTATCCCGCGCTCATACGAATCAACTGTCATCAACACCCATCGACCTGGAGAGAATAGCGGCCGCTCAACACAATGATCCTGATCTTGTCCAACTTCGATCAAAACCCCTCATTGAAAGTCACACAATTGCCCGTACTTAACTCGGATATAAGAGTTTACTGTGACCTTTCAACCGCTAAGACTAGACCCTTTGTCCCACGATCATTTCGTCGAGCCATTTTTGATCATTTTCATGGTCTTTCACACCCGAGTATTTGCTCCACCGTAAAGCTCATTATCGACCGCTTCCTCTGGCACAATATGCGTTCAGACATTAGACATTGGGCTAAACATTGTCTTAGTTGCCAAACCAGTGAAGTCCATCGTCACACAGTCACTACCCCAAGTACATTTTCACTCCCTGACGCACGTTTTAGACACGTTCACGTAGATATTGTTGGTCCTTTACCTCCTTCCAACGGTTTCACTCATCTTCTAACATCTGTTGACCGTTTTACCCGTTGGCCACGAGCTGTTCCTTTACGTGATACATCTACCGAATCTGTTTCACCTGCTTTTGTCGAACCTCAGATCTCTCTGTTTGGTGTTCCATCCACCGACAGAGGGACTCAGTTCAGTTCCACACTGTTCCGTGATCTCAGTCGTTTATTAGGCTGTACTCACATAAGAGCAACTACGTACCACCCCGCTGCCAATGGCCTCCTCGAGCGCTTTCATCTACAATTAAAAGCTGCCATCATGGCTAGTTCATCCGACTCACGCTGGTCTGAGGGTCTACCTGCGATCCTCCTTGGCATACAATGAACAATGAACAGTGATTTATCACGAGATAAAAGCAAGTGCTTGACACATCCCGTAGGATGGTTGAGGTGCATAAGATGAACTCAAAGTATATCTGGGTCATCTACCGAACGTCTGCCGATATGAATAGCTGGATAAGCAACATCAGTGTAAAATTAAAATAAATTATCGGGCGGAAACATGCAGAAAGACACTGGGGTGCAGTGATCATTGAGGTAAAGAGTGAGAAAAGTAAAATATGGTCGCTCACTTAGGTCCATTTGATACATAAAGCCTGTAGAAATGCATCCTTGGCGTAATCCACAGTAGGGGAATTTAGGTAACAAAATGTTGGGAGCTAAGAGCGACATCTAATCGTTTTTTGAAAACATCCAGGGTAGGAGAGGATACAACTGAGTCAGGAAGTGCGTTCCAAGGTTTGCAAACCCGAAGGGAAAAGTAATTCCGTCGACACTCTAGACGGCTGTATTGTTCCTTCAACTTTAGGCAGTTACCCCTGAGCTGCGTGTTGTGGCTAAGTTTCAGCAAATGGCTGCATACGTGATTGGGGTCACTCAATATTTGATACGCTAATATGAGATCACCGCGCAGTCTTCGATAGCGCCCGCTGAAAATTCCCAACAACTTCAGCCTTCGGTGGTAAGAGTGGTAGCGCAGACCCTGCACATTCTTTGTTGCTCTCCGTTGCGGTGCCTCTATCGCTTCTAGGTCACGCTTCAACCAAGGTTGCCAAGCTTGGATAGCGTATTCAACATGCGGGCGCACGTAGGAATTGTGCATCATTGGGAAGATTGATGGGTCAAATCTCCCGAATGCTCTTCGCAGCATGCCGACATGCTGGTTGCCTCTTTTCGCAGCTACCTCAGCCTGTTTTGAACAGTTGAGGTCGCTCTGTACGATCACACCCAGGTCACGTTCCTGGGAGCTATTCTGCAGTCCGTTGGTCCCAAGTGAATAGGTGTAGTTATGACTATGGCGTAATTGTACGACGCGACATTTGTCTACATTGAACGGTAGGGCGTTTTGAAGTGACCAGTTCGACACTGTGTTAAGATCGCACTGGAGCCGTGGAATCCTGCACCACCGGGAACTAGACCACTTCTAGCCTGGCCGTAAACGCGAAGCAAACAGCCATGTTCGCATCCATTCGACCAACGGTCTCTACGCGGCGCACACCCCCCCCACAACCACATTACGTAAAACATCAAAATCCACTCCGATTGCCCACGTGGCCCGTTTTTCTTTTCATCCGCCGTCCTCCGTAGGAACGCCGTCTCGACCGATAAGGAAAATACGAGTGAATCTGCCGTGTGATATGGAAGGCCCCCGTACCAGGTCTGATCACGGAGGAAAACCCATAAAGCAATTTCGTAGTTTTTGTTGAAAATAAGGATGGTAATCAACTAAAGAAACTCCCCAAACAATGAGGCTATCGGCCCCGGCCGCACTCAAACCCAGCTTACATCGAATCGAATAACTCGATCAGTACAGGACCCCCCCGTTATTTCCTTCCATCCAGGAGGTAGGTACCTTCCCGCCACTTGTACTCATTACCCTCTCTAACACGGACCAACCACCACTGACCGTTCAGCACACGGAGAAATCGAAGGTCCTATGTTGCCCTCCTCAGACTACACACAGCTGTTTTTTTTAAACACATACGTTCTGACGGTCCGTGTTGGTCTACGTTCCACATAAGCTTACTGCAGTATGGCTCCGCGTGGGCAACCGGACGAGCGTTTTATCCAAGTGCAAGCTTAAGGGGAGGAGTGAGGGAGGGAGGTACTTGTTAGCGATAAATAAACACACAATTTGAATTTTTAGTTTTATCCTTCTCACGCTTTACCCTATTTCGCTAGTCCTACGTTGTTACTGGCGGATTTGTTTGTTTTTAGTTATACCCTATTATATGCATTCGCGTGGGTTTTCCAGTTTTCGTTATTTCCGTGGTGTTTCTTCCTTCTCGTTTTCCACTCTGGATTGTTTGTATGATATGTTGCGCACGTCGCGGCCCCACTGCTCCATTCACGATCGGACTCTACGTACACGTACACTTCGGCATACCTCGCGATTGTTACGGTCGTCCGACGCTAAGGCGCATCAAGATAGTTCATTATGTGAGGGTATAACCATGACTTATAGGGTGTGTTCTCTCCTTTACCGGTTCCAACCAGTAATATATCTAAGAACCAAGGTGGTCATCTGTTGTGTGAAGCTCACTCCTTTTAATATTTCACGTTCCCCGACCCCCCCCCCGACCCCCCCCGGGAAAGGCAACGCCCGTGATTGTGTGTTGGTTGAGCGTGTTGCGGGTGGTTTTGGTTGGTTACAGGAAAATTAGGGGGGTGTGGTGCTAGTCTGGAATAAATGATGTGTGGAGGAGTAGTGCATGCAATAGGAGAGAAAGTAGGGCAGACCGCAGTCGGCATGGTCAACATAGGGGGGTCAGGTCGTGGGGGCACTGGCCGCGTGTAGATATTGGAATTGGAAGTGGTTACATCGATTTTTTTCGCTAGGACAGAAAGTTTTATGGGTGTTTGTTGTAAAGTTTGCTTTTTAATTACCAAAGGTAAAGTTTAAAGGACCTTCAGCTCGATGTACTGCATCCACCATGACAGTGTAAAACGACACTTGCGTGAAACCTTAAGTTAGTATTATTGCCTACTACGCCTTTTGCCTAACCCCAATAAAATTGCCGCAAGTAGTCGTGTAGTCGTACGTCGGCCATCATTCCCCCACTCCCAGCAGACCATCGCTTTGTAAACCCAAGACCGGGCCACCTTCCATACCTGTATATTTCGGTTTATGCAGGACCCACTTTTGTCGCTTGTAAATCGCAAAAACTCGGTCCCATAAACGCTTTGGTTACGCACGCCCCCCTCATCTATTCGCGGCAGCCATCACCTTATGCCCAATCCGGAGGGACACGTGACTTCCGAAATTGCCCCCCGAGCGTTGGTTAGGTTCGTCCAAAACCTTAGGCCCTCTGAGCCATTGCCCAAAAACTAAGACAGGACTGTTCCATCCTGCTCAGATGCCGTCTTCATTCAGTGAGTCACCACCTGAAGCTGCATAAGCCAGAGTCGCCTCACGTTAAGGCTGCTAGTCGCTGTTAGCACCGCAGTGCTCGTCGGACGCAAGGAAAACGTATTCTATCGCAGCGACAGTCGTATTAGGACCAAACAGTGTGTGAGGAGGTTTTTTAAACATCGGATCTCGACAGCCCTTAGGTTGCAGTTTCAGAACTTTCCGCTTGGGTATCTTAAGATGACACCTCTCATGATCCATGGACCGTCTCACACCCTTTAGTACCATATTATTCGCCCTGAATCCAACACACGCACTTTTTGCCACTCTGTTATTAAATTATCCGTATTCTGTGTGATTCATCCTTACTCTCTAGAGCACTTGATTCTGATTTACGTGGCCGGATACGCAGCGGGGTACTGACTAGTCGCAAGCCGCCGCGTAGGTCAAGGCTATGACTAGGTTGGACCGGCGATGCCAATTGTGGAAGTTAGGATAATTCGCAACTAGGTGAGGGCAACCGCCATGCAACATGGCCGGGCGGGATCATACGGTACAAAGGAAATGGCAGGACTGGTATTCACAAAATTCCTGTAACCAATAAACACTTGTGCGTTCCTAATGTCCATTGATTCGTGGCTCCATTGATTTCGTCTCAAAATTCGTTGGTTGGAATCCAGGGGGGGGGGGACAATGCAAAACGTTCCGATCCCATTTAGGCGGGCATATGGTTGAGAGGAACAGAGAAAGCAAGCACAAAATAACAAAATTTAGGTGAGCCTGACCATAAGGTGACATGCGAACAATAGTAAGTTGAAAAGTTCAGAAAACCTTGGTTCTATAAACAATAATTTATCAATCAGTTGAACAGTGTGTTTTGAGCAGGCCACGAGATAACACAGACAGACTTGGTTAAAACGAAGAACTGCATCCTAACGTACGAATACGTGAATGCAATACGGAGAGCTAAACGGACTGTACCTCCAACCACAAGAGAGGCTACAGAGGTAGATAACACCAGGGGCGAAAGCGAGAATTGAGCACAATCACATTTGGTGGCGTTAGTTGTGTAGGCCATCAGCCAATGAGCACCCTTTCCAGTGGGGCCAGTCTGGCAGCGCAAGTCGTGCGTGCGGTGATTTGGGCTCCACTCGGTGTTTTCAAAATCGATCCGTCCGTGAACACTCTATCGCTGGTACTCACCAGACGCATTTTAAACGGAGGAACACCCATGGGGAATTTTCCCGACCGTTCCTGTCCAAATTGGACCAATAATGCACGCGATCAATGAACAACAAACAGGCCGACAATGGGCTAAAATTGTCAGTGCTGTTTAATAAATCGCGTTGACCCGTCTATCAAAGAACTGACGAGATCATTCGTACAGAACAGAGTTGGTCGTGGTAAAGAACAATGGAATATGACGAGACAGGTTAATCGAAGCATACCCACAGGCCATGGCGAAGTTTTCGCTGTGTTTATGCAATGCTAGGAATACGACCACCCTGGTACTAAACCGCCAGTCTCGTATCGTGACACGTGGACGCGACGTGCGTGATACTTATGCGACTGTGTGGGGAGTGTGCAATCGAATTGGTCGGCAAACGGTTCGCCGCGTACAGCGCTACTCAACTCGGCACCAGGAAGGTCGGCTAACGCGGCGAAACCGTGGAAGCCTCAGGAGGCTGCGTTAGGCCCTTCTGGGCAAGCCACTGAGTCACGTAGTTCCGTGGCCCATGATGGCACGGTAACCGCATGTTTGACAAGTGACTTTCAATTATTGCTTATCGCCATTCCTCTGATCAAGCATCGGTACTCACCACGGTAATAGGGAATTGTCAGCTGTGCTCGCAGAAGTAAACTAGTTCAGGAGCATACATAGAGAGAGCTTGTTTCAATACATCGGATTAACGTTGGCGGACTTCGGCACTTCGCTTCAGCCTTTATAGATTCAATATGGCGCACCTGCCCATTATGCATAATCGGTGCGGCGTAATCTTAAGGAGGTGTTCGGTCACCAGTGGATCGGTCGCAGACGTCCAAAGGATTGACCTGCCCGGTCACCAGATTTGAACCCATTACACTTCTTCCTATGGGGTTATTTGAAAAGAATATTTTACAAGACAACGCCTATTTCACTGGAACAGCTGAAAGGCAGTACTGTCCACGAGTGTCTCACCATCAACACGTAAACTTGGCAAAAAGTTATAGCCTATTTCCTCAGTCGTCTTCCGCAGTGCAAGCAGAACGCCGGCGGGTACGTTGAATATCTTCGTCATTGACGGACATATCACCGTTTTATGCTGTTTGTGTTAATATACGTATTCACCGTTATCACTGATTTCTGGACTACATTGGTGCACGGGCAAATGTGCCAAATGTGCATCGGGCCTCGAGCAAAGCTGATTCGATAGCACATTGACTGACCACTTCTAAGAAACTTGGTTCACGATGGTAATACTTGTTTTCCATGTTTTGCCTAAGGAATACGGGAGGGTGTGCACGAAATAGTGATGTGAGAATAGGCTACTTGCTTTTTTGTATTTTTATCGTGTTCATCGGCGTACCCAGACTCCGGTCACACAAAAAGAGGGAAAGAAAGATGGCGATGGATTTTCTCAATAGATACAACCGTGAATGCGTGGAGCATATATCCTTTTCAAGTTGATAAT
>OX104069.1:48793280-48811249 GCA_944474145.2 Dicrocoelium dendriticum
GCAAGCCGACAAAGAATGCCAGAGGTTTGTCTCGCCTTCCCTACCCACTCAACCTGAAAAGTTTCAAAATCTACAGCGGCCGTTATCGGCGTCTGCGGGGAGATCTCATAATGGTGTCTCAGATCCTGAGAAACCCAAACCACACTTGCCACACTCTTTTGAAACTCAGTCAAAACACCTCTCTAAGGGGTCATCAATTTAAGTTGGCCACGCAGTACAGCCGACTGGAATGTCAACGCAACTTTTTCTCCCTCCGAGTGTCACAACCCTGGAAGTTATCATAACACTCCTAAGCTTCAGGCAGGAATACTCGCACATATGCTACTCCAAACTCCTTAGTGAGTCATCTGTCTCACAGGTTCTTTTACGGACACGGTTTTTTGTACTTTTCACTCTAACCATCCTAGGGGACGTGTCAAGCATTCGCTTATGTACCTGTCATCAACATCTGGTGTTGAACTGTCTACGACCCAGTCACCGCCTTGTGTACGTCTGGCACACTTGATTCTCCAGTTACGTAATGCTTTTGCTTGCCTTTGAAGAAATGTGGGTCGGCTCCGTTGATGAGGCATGACTCCCATCCACATGGTTCTCTGTTTTACTCCTTCGGTTTCTCCTTATGGTTTCAACCATGAGCCACTAGACTCTGAGTTCCGGCCCAACTCAGGCTATCTCGAACTGATGAGTCCCAACCAGGACGAAACCGCGGTCTTCGGGTGCCAGTGTTGGGGTGAGCAACACTATAATGTTTCCTTCGGGTTTCCACTAGATATTGAATGTGTGGATGGAGCACTCAGATTTTCTTCAGATTTTGTCATTTTAAACGGTTTGAGCTCTTGGTTATATTTCGGTTGCGTGCCATATCTGATGTCTGGTACCATTCTCATACCTCATTTTCTGCTCCTCGACTAAGCTCTCCTTCAACTTACTAACACTGTTGTTAGTGATGGCAGCCTCCCAGCTTAGTGAAGTCAAAACGGGTACCATATTTTAGCGTGGAAAGCCTTCTGTTAGCTTGATGTCCTACGCAGAATGCTAGTGTCTCCAAAGATTTCTTTGCGTCTACTTGCACCAATACCGAGACGGGCTTTGGGCTACATTGTCGGTCAGCCTTCCAATTGGCTGTTGTTCTCACTGATTTCCTCCTAGGTTGTCTGTCCGTTCGGATGGAAGCGCAATTTCCAGTGATCAAATGTATCCGGATGTCTGTGGAACTACCACCTCTCTGTGGCCAGTCGTTCTCAGTCCCTCATCCATTGTCACTAGTTCACGCAACGCGCCCTGTGGGGTGCTACTCAGGTGCTGGTTGCAGGAGGTGGCACGTAAGATGTGTTCCGAGTACGGGAGCAAGGAGAACAGTTAGATCGTCTGGACCGAACGTGTATTAATAAAAGCTATAAGGAATGGAGGGCAGGTAATCAGATGCAGATTATTCTGTGCAACGTGACTCACGGGAAGAGAAAGTGATCGGTCGGTACAATCATGTAAACACATAAACGATCTGGAGATATAAACAAGAATAAAATCTGATGTCCCAAAATACTGAAAGCGTGAGTGATTCGTATTCACTATGGAGGTCTCCTCCTAGAAAACTGACTGGGGAAAGCCTTCGATAGATATCAAGAGGGGAAAGTAGTGAGGATGGGAGAGTAGGGTAGCAATGTAGTGGGCGCAGGCTGACAGAGAGGGGAGCGTGGAGTTCGTTGGGTCCAGGCTTCTTTGTTATTTATTGTTTGGATGTGGACCGGGGTGCATCGATGGGCCGTCGGGGCGGGTTGGTCGGACTGCGAAAATACTAGCCATTCCAGAAAAAGGGCCGACAGGACATTTCCACCGCTGCAGACCCGATGGTGCGCTTGGGAGGTGTCACTCCCCTACTGCACCCCAATCCACGGCCAAAACGGTCCACATCCTACGAAGAAACCCGGACGTCATCTGGAGAACCGTATCCGAGCAGTCGCGGACCAGACTAGCCTGTCATTACCGGTAGAATGGAGGAACAGCAGTTGCTTGGAGCTTAGGTGGTGGGGTCTGAGACACCGCGTAGATGGGCCAGAAGATGCCACGGTTTTTCGGGGGACGGTTTCTGAAAGATATAACGCTGGGAAGGTGGGGCGTGGTTGGAGCAGACGGCGTGATGCCGTATGGAAAACAAAGCAAATATACGGAACAAAAAGGGATACACTCTTTCGGTTTCACAAAAATTTTGAGTTTTTGTCGTTATGCAAAACGTTTGTGTATAAAGCACACGATTACTATAAAAATAAGCATCTTATGAAGAATAACAAGCCAATAACAAAAATGCTGCGGCACATTCACAAACACAAGCTACACAGCTACATCCATATATATATATATATATATATATATATATATATATATATATATATATATATATCAGTGTCTGCGACGGATTTTGCGCATCGGCCGGGGCGCCAGAGTTGCAGACACGGAAGTGTTGCGCCGAAGTGGGATGTATGCAGTGGACTGCATACTTTTATTGAGACACCTGAGGTGACTCGGTCATGTGAGCCGTATGGATTCGACGCGGATACCGAAGCAGCTATTATATGGTCAGCTGAGTATTGGGAAGCGGCACGTGGGGAAACCAAAGTTACGTTACCAGGATGTGATCAAAGTGAGCCTCACACGTTCTAATCTTGATTGTATATCATGGGAATCGAGGGCAGTTGATCGGCGTGCATGGCGCGATCTGATCACGAAGGCAGTTGCCGAGGTGCAGGAGAAAGCCCTCATGCATGCAGAGAAGAAGCGGCAAGTGCGGAAGCGGCGAGCACCGATGGGTTGTTCTCCATCGACATCAAGCGCATGGTGCTGTAGAACATGCGGTCGCGAGTGCCTTAGTCAGGCAGGCTTAGTGAGTCATGAGCGAGGCCACTCGGGACCACTACCGAAGCGACGACGGGTCCTGCAGAGAAGGTAGGCAGAACCAGCGCAGCGTCTGTACGTACGCTGCATTCGATTTACTAACCGCGTGCTTACATGCTAAGTCTCTTTATTTCAGGTGGTGGGTTTTCAGTTTTGTCCTAATGCCTTTCTTTCCCATATAAATGTCTAGTGAGCCATGAGCGAGGCCACTCGGGACCACTACAGAAGCGACGACGGGTCCTGCAGAGAAGGTAGGTAGAACCGGCGCAGCGTTTGTAGGTACGCTGTATTCGATTTACTAACCGAGTGCTTGCATGCTAAGTCTCTTTATTTCAGGTGGTGGGTTTTCAATTTTGCCTTAATGCTTTTCTTTCTCATATAGATGTCTACCTGTACTTTGTTCCATTAACTTGCACACCTCGCTTATGCCAATTTTATTCGATTTCCATAACATTTTGTGTTCGTGGCATCTCCGTAAAGTATACTTTCTGACCTCGTGAACTTATCTAAGATTCGTTTGTAAACAACTTATTTCATATGCTCATTAACTTAAGGTTTATGTCACCGTTTCCTTATGCATTAATCGAGTTATTTTCATTCCCTCTCTCTCTCTCTCAAGTGTTTGGCTGTTGTTTGATATCCCAGGTGTGGCTGCGCTTGATGTGCATGTTGACAAAGTGCCTACCTGTCTATTACCCGCTACCTCGTCCATACTGGCTCCAGGAGACAGTTGGTCGTTGCTGGAGGGGACAGAGTGCACGTACTTGTGGCCGTGTTAAGATCAAAGAGTGGTTCCATACACTCAGTGTGGAGCGGACTACGGTCCAGCCACCGCCTTGTATGCGCTTGATTTCCAAATACAGTGTGCTTGTGTTTGCCTGTGAAGGAGTGTGGGCCGGATCCGTTGATGAAACGTGGCTCCCATCCACATGCCTCCCGGTCTTATTCCTTCGGGTTTACACTGGATATGGGGTGTGTGGTTGGAGCTGTGGGTGGTGCAGCGCAAGCCATCCATGGTCCCTCTGTAGGCGCAGGCGTCCTGTGGCTGGCCACAGTGACAGGCAAATCCGAAACCGGATGCCGCCAACCATATATATAAATGTGTATGAATGTAGCTGTGTAGCTTGTGTTTGTGAATGTGCCGCAGCACTTTTGTTATTGGCTTGTTATTTTCCATAAGATGCTTATTTTTATAGTAATCGTGTGCTTTATGCACAAACGTTTTGCAAAACGACAAAAACCCAAAATTTTTGAGAAACCGAAAGAGTGTACCTTTAGCCGATAGAAGGACACCGTTGTTCGGTGACCATTCTAGTCTAAGGTAAAGTGCTTCGGAGTTCGTCGAAGAACTCTAAAGCGGCCGGTGTAAGGAGGCTAACTAGGGCGACGCACTGAGTCCGTACAAACAAGAAAGGGAGGGCAGGTAGGGAGTTCACTGTTTATTTGCACATCTCTGTTCTGCTCACGGGGAGTGGCAGGGCGCTGCATGAGCATGCGTTGCGAGAGGATGCGAGGTTTGACGAGGGAATACATGATGGCGCGGGAAGTGAAATGAGCTCTGCTGTAAGCTTAAGTGTAGTTCCATAGATCAGTTCTGCTGGTGCGCATTGCAGGTCAGCTTTGGTCCTACTGCAAATACCTAAAAGCACAAGCGAATTATGCTCTCTCCAGTCAGGGTCAGATGTGGCACAGAGAGATGCCTTAAGCCATCGGTGAATTCGTTCCACTAAACCATTAGCTGCCGGGTGATATGCCGTCGCGCGAATACGGCTGCAGCCTAAGAATTTACAGAACGCACCGAATTGGGAGCATTCGAAAGTTGTTCCACGGTCCGTTGTGATGGTGAATGAGCATCCGTAGTGGGACACCCATCGGTTCAAGTAAGCACGGACGACAGTTTTGGCCGAGCAGTCTGGTACAAGAATGACTTCTTGCCATCTGGCGAAGCTGTCGATACATGTTATTATGTATACGAATCCGCAAGAAGCGGGCAATGGTTCTAGCGTGTCTAAGTGTACGTGTGCTAACTGCGCATCCGGAGCAGGGAATGAGCCCTGAGGACTGCTCGTGTGTCGGTGTACCTTGGAGCGCTGGCAGTGGACACAAGCTCGAGCGCAGTTACGAACATCTTTGTTTATACCTAGCAAACAAAACGCTCAATGATCGATTTCAAGGATGTGCGGATACCCGGGTGAGAGGGATTGGAGGGCCTCGAAGACTCCGTCTGAACGAGGCGGGCACGAGGGGTCTAGGACAACCTGTGGTAGTGTCACAAAGAATAGTTTCGTCCGTAGTTTGGAGAGGAACTGGCCGCACAATCAGTGAAGTGGACTGCAGAGTGCGTTGGAGGTCTTCGTCTTGGGCCTGAGCCGATGCCATGGTGGCAAGGTCGATGGTAGGCAAAGAGTGAAGAGTGAGGTTAACGCGAGTTAGAGTGTCAGCGACGGGGTTAGCGACACCTGATACATGACGTATGTCATAACTGAACTGCGTGACAAAATCTAGGCGTCTAGTTGCCCGTGGTGAATATTTGTCCGATGATGAGTTAAAGGCGAAAATGAGGGGCTTGTGCTCAGTGTAGACTGTGATAGCCCGACCTTCTAATGTGTATTGGAAGTGACGAATAGCTGAGTGGATGGCAAGCAGTTCTCAAGTGAACGTGCTGTAGCGGGATTCCGCTGGTTGCAGAGCTTTGAAGAATAACCCGAGAGGAGAACATCTACCACTACATCTGAAGCGTCAGTAGTAAGAGAAATGGAAACAAACGATTCGGAGTGAGCGAGGAAAGCTATGTTGGAGATAGCATCCTTAAGCTCGATGAAAGCATGTGTGATGTCTCAGGGGAAGAAAACTTACGTTCGTTTCCTCTGAGGAGGTCAGTTAGAGGCTGCATGACTTGAGTGCATCCGGGGATGAATCATCGGTAGTAGTTGGACCTTGTCCGTAAGGACAACGATACCAGATGACGAGACGAGGTGGCCTAGAAATTCTATCGTGGACTTGCTACGTTCCCACTTTGTTGGATTGACGGTGACGCCGTGTTGGGTCAACCGCTGGAAGAGAGACTGCAGATGAGCTAGGTGCTCTTCCTCGGACGAACTAGCCGCTAGAATATCGTTCAGGTAGAGATAGGCGAAGTCTAGGCCACGGGTGACATCGTGGATGAAGCGCACAAATGTTTCCGCGGCATTGCACAATTCGGATGGCATTCTCAAAAATTCGAACAAGTCGAAGGTGGTAATGACGGCTGTTTTAGGGATGTCTTTTTCCTCAACTGGTATTTGGTGACATTCGAACAAGCTCGATCTTGCTGAAAACTGTCTTATCTATGAGGCATACAGTGAGGTCCTGCATATGTGGGATGGGGTACCTGTCGGGGACCGTGAGTTTGTTTAGGGCCCGGTAGTCACCGCAAGGTCACCAGTCTCCAGATTTGTTTGGGACCATCTGGAGTGGAGTGGACCAAGGGTTATCTGAAGGGCGGGTTATTCCAACTTCGGGCATTTGCTCAAACTCCGCCCTAGCTAGTTTGAGCTTCTCCAGCGAAAGTCGGAGCGGGCGTGAAGAGACAGGTGGGCCGTTGGTACGGATATGTTGCGTGACCTAAGATGCCTCGGGGAGAACAGCGTTCATTGACTGAACGAGCTTAGGGTAGTGAGAGAAATGTTCGTCTTAATCGGGAGAGGTTTGTGGGCAAACGTATGCTAGGCTGATGGCTGAGATGCCGGCGTTGGTGCCATGGACGCTGAGCGATGTTGCGGGGTCGACTATTCTCATTTGTGTTACATCGCCCAAGAGGTCGTAATGCTGATGATGGCAAACGGAACAGTGGAATAATGAACACCAAACGAAATGTTCTACGGCGACCTAACTTAATGTTTAGAGAATGTTGGCCGTAAGTTGGGACGAATATGCCGTTGGCGGCACGAATACCAAGTGTAGATGGCTGAGTTGTCTCCCCGGGTGCGCGAGGAACCACGCTTATTTCAGCTCTGGTGTCAACCAGGAACGCGGTTCCAGATTCGCAGTCCTAAACGTAGAAGAGGTTACTGCCGGAGCTGTGGCCACTGATGTTATTGCTACGTGGTCTGTGGCTTGGAAGTTTCCACGACTGAGTTGTGGGGAATGTGCAAGGTGTAGTGCATCGCTTTGCTCGAGGGTCATGGCGGCGGTGATACCGGCATAGTTTGTTGCGCGGTAGGCTGTTGGAATTGGCTGACTTGCTCTTATGTACCGGCGAGTTATCGATTACTGGATGGGAATTGAGATTGCTGTGTGACGCCTCTAGTTCATTAAGTACTACGGTAAGCTCTTAGGTATTTGAAGAATGGGCTGCATGATACATGCATAAAGTAGGTGGCTACTGAGACGTGTTAGGGCTATTCGGTAGATATATAGCGGGTGGTGTTACGCCATCTAGTACTTGAGGAAGATGATCTATGATGGGACCAGCCAGTTGTGCGGTCAGAGTGAGGAAAGAGACCTTGGCAGATATGACGATAGCTTGAGCTATTTCGGGTAGGTGCTGCAGCCATAGTTCCAGAGGTATGGGGTCATCCATGGAGCACGAGATGTGGAGCCTCTTCATCTCATGCAATAGGATGGGTGGCCTTGCATTTCCATGGAATAGCTGTTTGATTCGCATACTCTCTGGTTGTTCCAGTCGGGTCACGATCCTCTACTTGAGTGACTCGTAGGAAAGGTCGGTATTTTAGCTCTAAGTGTCTTTGACCTGTAAGGTGAAGTCTCTAGATAAGTTACCTGGCAAATTACTGCATTAAGATTGGTCGGAAATAATATTATGTCGCAAAATCTTGTACTCTAGTAAGACGGACCAAAAAAGATCGGATAAGGAGGACCAACAATGAGGCAACACTAATAGACGAGCTGAAAATGTTACTATCTGAATGAGCCACAAAGTAATAGTTGCAAAACGTCATTCAGGCGAGTAAAAGAACGTTCTCACCAAAAATGATTTCGACGATGGCGGAACCGCGCTCGCAGACTGGGTCAATAATTGTGAGCTGCTACTCAGATGCTAGTCGCAGGAGTTGGCAGTAAGAAGCGTGCCGCGTAAGGAAGCAGAGAGGACAGTTAAATCGTCTGGACCCAACGTGTATTGGCAAAGGCTACAAAGAATGGAGGGCAGCTAAGCAGACGCGGACTATTCTGTGCAGCGTGACACATGAGGAGGAGCTGATTAGTCCATAAAATCAGCTAAACAAATGGACGATCGGACGATATAAACAAGAAGAATACCTCATGTCACAAAATACTGAAAGCGTGAATGATTTCATGTTCACTACAGTCCTATGCTCGACGATGGCGACATCTTTGTTCTTCTACAAATTGATATCCACTGGTCAGTTCTGCTTAAGCTTATGTGGACGGCTGAGGCAATGTTTTTCCACCTTTGTTCACCCCATGACTCTCACGGTTTGTGCGTGATCGTGTTAGTGCAGAGTACCACTTAGCCGTAAGGAACGGGAACTAATCACGTTGGCTGTTTCATCCGTCTACCCAGCAGTATTCTCCGAATTTTCGCACATGTGTCTGTTACTTTTCGAGACCGAATTGGCTGCTTAAACTGCTAGTGCCCTTCTTCGGTGATTACCGCCTTCTGACGTCACAGACAATCACTTTGTGAAACCGGAAGGGCGGATCGTTCAACATGGCCCCTTTGTCCCATCTTTCAGGATACTGAAGATTGCGCGCTACTCCTTTTCTCTTTGCTTTATTGAGTCTTCTCCTAGCGTAGCATCCCCCACCTCAATCTGTTGTTCCGTGTTGCAGCAGCTCCGCAGACAGAATGCGTTTAGTCAAACTTGTGAGCGTGGAGATCATCGCCTGACACTTTTACCGCTGTGGAAGCCACTTTGTTGGGTTAATTACAACCTCGATCTTCCGGTTTCCTTGACTTACACAGAGGTTAGTGGGACAGTGTTGAGAGCACCACTTTTCCGCCAATGCCATGAAGTAAGCAAAATTAACCTGCAGTATTTTATAGAATATCACGGTGTCTGTTATACCTTGCGACGTGAACGGGTCACTGCTATCCCTGGTAGGAGAGATTACCTTGTGACCAGTCTTCTGATGCCTACTGCATATATACTGTGGCGCACCTGGTGGAGGAGCTCAGTAATTCAATTCTTTCGGGTTTGACCTTGTTCTATGCCCAAACATAAGAAGGGTAGAAGTTTCGTTCGACTTTCGCCATAACAACAAGCCTGAATAACTTTGGTGTTATCTAAATCAAAGCCAACATCCACTGATTTCCATTGGTGCACGTCTTCCTTGCTGTGAGATTTGATTGATACACACGTCCTTCGATACGACGGGCTGACCACAGCAAACACTGCCTCACAGCGAGACTGCACTCGAAATGCAACTGTAACACTCTCGAGCAAGGCGGATGGTTGGTTGTCGTAATAGTCGCCCAGGATATTGTTAACAGTGGTGCCTATGACACCAATGAATGTTCGTGTGGAGCTTCCATTTACAGGCAATATGGCCGCGGTGGTTCACTTAGACAACGCCGGTTATGAACATCATCATCATCATTACACGTTAGCTGGAGGTGGAAAACACCTCAGCTATTGTGCCGCAATACAAAAGACAAGAAAAGAAAAACAAACAGTGGCACGCCGGCTGAGTCCCCAGTAACCGATGGACATCGTTCCGGAGAGCTAACAGCTGGCTGCCGTAAAAGAGTCATATTATGCCTAACAAGTGAGATCGTGATTGGAGGGGGGATGCTAAGCAGGAGGGGGATGGACAAAGGAACTCACAACACAAACGCCATTGGGGCCGGCTCCTAAACATATCAGCAAATGTGTCCAACCAAACGTGTTCATTATCCTTAGGGCTCCAGCGAGGAAGTCGGGATGCACCAACCGACGCCAACTTCGAAGTGAGGGTTTTCATTTCTCTTGACCAAGTCATCACTTGGCCTCCCCTCCTCCTCTTCCAACCGCACGCACAAGGCGCAAACAATGCACGTCGTGGGAGTCGATGTGCTGGCATACGCAACAGGTAGCCCAGCCATCGGAACCTGGTGCGTGATATAATAGTGCTGAGCGGTTCACTCGCTCTTCCTGCACCAAATACGCAACGTCGAACACGCTCATTGCTTACGCGGTGTTCCCATCAGGCATGAGCTAAGCTGCGAAGGCAGAGATGATCGAATGTGACGAGCGTCTTCATGTCTGTCGACCTGATGGGCCAGGTTTCACAGCCATATAGGAGAGTTGAACGGACGGCTGCGTTGTAAACCCTGCCCTTCAGGGCGAGAGTAATGTCGCGTCTGCACCACAGGTGGCGGAGATTGGCCAAAGCACCTCTAGCTTTTGCTATACGCTCCGTAACCTCATCTTCAATCCCACGGGTGCTAATATAGCTGTCCAGGTACTTGAATTCCTGAACGACTTCCAGGAGATCACCACCAAGCGTTAGCGCAGGGTTGGGTCCCTGCCAATCTTGGAGAAGTACTTTGCATTTCGATGGAGCAAAGCATAACCCAAAACGATTGACAGCCAGTGCTAATCGGTCCAGTGCTGCTTGACATGCTTGGAAGCTGTCACAGATTAGGGCAATATCGTCCGCATACTCCAAGTCAAGAAGTCGCTCACCGGGAAGTAGCTCCACACCTTCTAGGTCGTGTCCAGCGAACGCTGTTTCCATGACTTCCTCAATAGCGAAGTTGAAGAGGAAAGGTGACAATGGGCATCCTTGCCTCACACCGCTGGTGATATTGACGGGTGGCGAGAGTTTGCCATAAACCCTCATCCTGCCCGAACTATGTGCGTACAGCGTTTTGATAATGTTTACTGCTGCTTGCGAAGGGCCAGTTATCTACTACTTGAGGCCGACTTGTGGATACTAGCACTTTATGTAGTTATGCTTCGTGCGTCTCACTTAATGCAGCCAGCATGCTACAGTCTTGGATCCGAATGTAGTAATGTGCATTTCTCTCGTAGCGGTGAGTCAGGCGGGTCCTAAGCATACCCTTCTTGCTCATTGGTTCCAAACTTTGCGCATCGGCGACCATTTCTCTTAGCCGAAAGCAGTCATCAATGAAGTAATTCAAGGTGGTGTTCTTGGTCAACCTTTTTCTCATATATCTTAGCGATGTATTCCAGAGGATAAGATATGGTGCTATGTTTCGGTTTGCTTATGAGTTTAAAGTTGTCTGCTCATAAGAACGTGCAAATACCCAGGCGGCCGTACATCTCATCCAGAATAATTTATCTTCACTTGAGTCATGGTACCAACTGTGGCAGATGTCATTTGCCGTGGACCAGTGTAATATTTCTTCGTACAAATGCCAAGCACCGCCAGACAGTCTTTTGATACAAGGCGCATACGTCTTGCAGTGCGGCGCAGTTCGCGACTTGGGCATGCGATATTCAGTTACCGTTACTTTTTCTGAACATTTTGACTTTCAAGTTTCGAAGACCTTAAAGACTACCAAGCACAGTTGCCGTCATTTTTTTCTCATGGAATCTCGTATCTGGCTTTACAAAACATTTGTATTGACTTGTAAGGTATACTGCTCATTGGTTCGATCAAGTTTGCGGAAGTCTGATCAGTTTGTTCTTGAGAACGTCCAGCGACGCTTCACGCAAAAGCTATGTGGCTATTGCTCAACAATGGCATACAGAGAAATTTGTGCTAAGCTTGCATTCGGCCCAGTCTTGCCTAGGAGAATGGAATTGAACCAATGTTTTCCTTACAGAATCATAAACCATCAACTTTGCACTTCTGATGACGGCGTACGCGTCTTTAAACAGCAGATATTCGATCCGCAACAAAGAGCTTAAGTTCACGATACCAAAATTTACTACGAGGATCAAGTAACGTTTTTTTAGTCCACTACTCAAATATTTGGAAAAAAAACCGCGAAATATCAGAGCATGCTGTACACTGCGTAATTTTAAGCTTGCGATTAGAAGGCAATTAACCGTCCAAAATGCAATCAATATCTTCGGGACATCCCAATCTTTGGGTAACGCTTTCGAGAACGGTATCGATGGCGCCTTAGTAACTTAAGAACAAGATATGCACATGAATTTTTAGAGCACAGTTTATTTCATTTTGTTGACCCGAACATCTTTCATACGACTGTGAAGAACCCTGGTTCAACGGAGATGGAAAAACAGCAGAACGGTTTTGATTACTTGATTTTGATTACTTTGAAATTAGTGTCCATATATATTCTTGAAACATTATTTGTGCAATGGCATGAAAAGGAAGTAACTATTTTTAAGCTGTTCCTTTTAGGAAATAACTACTCGCATCCTCGAGAAATATGCAATTTATTTATTCATGCGTCACCGTTCTGCTACCTTCATCTGAACAGCTCAGACAATCGCCAAACCGGTTATGAATTGCAACAGCACCTAATATTCATCTATTCTTTGCAGTTTCCAGTCAAACATAATTGAGTAGACTCGCTTTCTTAGAGAAGTATGCAGGTAACGCGTAAATGGCGCCGATAAAGATTTCGACAGCAATCTCAGTCTGCACAACTAGTTTTAATTTTACGCAATTAATGTGGGAACAGCGCTGAAATTTACTTGACTTAAATGGACTTTACCTTTTTTAGGGGAGCTTTTTCGCAGTCAGGTAACCCCGTGATTTATGGCTGTTTCGTTCTGTTGGAACTCAGTGGTAATGCACAGTACCCGGACTCATCCGGAAGTGAAACCCACAACCCCTTTGTTTGGAACTCCTCGGTTTGTGTTTCCAAGCCATAGGCGAAGACTGTGGTCAGCGATGACTGATTGCTGCCTGTCATAGCGCAGCTCCTCTCATCTCTCACTACCTTTCGTGTTTCAGACGCGCAGAAAACAGGGTTGCTCACCAGAACTGTGGCTTTCCTGCAAGCCACCACCCACTGCGGTGATATGTAAGCCACTCTATCGAGTACTAATTGTTTAAGTATTCGTCCCATCCAACCATTACTAGGCATTCATAAAATTTCGAATCTCACCAGGTGATTCTTTGAGTTCTCTCTGCTTCCAGACTACCTATGTTCTTTCTAGACTACAGCGATATACTCGGGCTCGTATTGCTTTCTGGAATGGTCACCAGTTACGACTAGCGCTCGGTCGCACAGGTTAACGCTCCGACTATTCGCGCACTTTCTTATCGCCATCTCGGCACACACTACTGCGCATGCACTCATCCGACTCTGATTTATGAGCTCTACTCAACGGATTCAAAATCACAGCTCCTCCTTGCATAGCCGTTTACCTCGCCGTTGCATTTCTGGCGACAGCTTTGTTGACACTTATGCACACAACCACTGCAGTATTTTTGTGTCACCTAACATTTTACCATCGTTCAAGCGTGCGCATCATAGGCTTTCTAGCCAGCACCTATTTACAACAATCCTATATTATATGCGGTATCTGTAGCTCATCTATGCGGTCACCAGCTTCACGTCCATCCAGCCACTGAACTTCGCTTGCGCTTAGCGACTATGTTCATGCCTGTACTCACAACGGACCCTCGCAGTTATCAGATCGATGACCATCTGCCACCAAAATTGTTCCACCAACGGTTCACGCCTGACCTGAAATGGCAGAGGACGAATCTAAAAGGCCACTCAGGAAGCAGTTAGCAGCCTATCGAGTAGAAGGATCTGGACAGTGAAAGCTCAACCACATTCATATTCAACATTTGTATTCCGTGCTTTTGCAGTATAAATGAGGCACGGTAGTACGGTTCTAAGACATTTCCCCAGCATCGTTCCGATGCCACCGACCTTCCATAACAATCATTTATAATGCCGCACAGACGCATATACACTAATACGATTACCAAAAAAACAGCAGCTTCTAACTCCCCAAACTTGCTAAAATCCACTAAGCCACTTGAATTGCTAAGTCGCCCGGTTGATTTATTTGGTAACATACTCACTAAACTTAAATCTACCCAAGCTGAGCTGGATGGGATCAAAATAAAACTGACGTCTTGATAACTTGACGGCAACGATCAAATCACTCGAACCTCCGACTGTCCTAGTGCAAGTGATGACAAGCCCAAACAGGGATCATTTCAAACCCGCCAGTGTCTTCATTGATGCCATTGTAACACAAGTGTTTCGTAGTTTATTATCTTCGAAAGGCGCAGGGGCTTTCATTTTGCCCGCTAAACTGCCGGTGGCAACACTGCAAAATCCTGCCCAAGCCATGTAATGTGGAGGATATTCGGACCAGGTGTACAGGGTTCTGAAAGAACGTTCAGCGCAAAAACTGCACCGTGCCGTTTTAATTTAGCGACGCATTGATAGCGAACGAATTGCTCAGACATAGTGTATAGATAGCAGAAAACCTTACCTTCAAAACATTTAGGATATCGATATACAAAACGCCCCTGCAAAGATAAGTTTGGCGAAGTCAGCCACTACCTCCTTCGAGAGGTCCTCCAGACGTAGTTACCACCACGAATGTCGACATTTAGCTCAAGCCAAATATCGGCACAAGGAGTGCCATCAGTTTTATAATAAAATCTAGTAGCTAACTCGGCATCAAAAAGGATGGAGTAGCTCCTCTCAACATCAGTCTGTTAAATAGTCCGACTGATTCAGTGGACGAAACCGCTATCCTCTGTGCTGAAACGCCTAGTCATTCAATAAGGACACCTAACAATCCTTCAAAACACAAAAGCTCTGCTGAAAATAGTCAACGTAAAATTGCAGTAACATTGTCGGCAATAGTGCATTACGTGCTTTAAATGAATGGGACAAATATTCAAGGTTCAAAGAACTGCCCACCCAGGTTCATGCGTAATGCCTTGACTCGTCGGTCTCGGTAGCTCCAGTAGCTGACGTCGATATGGACTATTCAAACAGCCCACCTAGTTAGCAAGTAGCTCGTGTCAAAAGAGATGTTCCCATTTGGATAGTGCATGATCAGATGATGATCGTTATGATCACCATATTTTATAAGGATTGAACTTATGTGTACCCTCGGATTACTGAGTCGCGTACAAAGATGGATAAAGTAGAATGTCTTACTTATCAGAACTTGCTTGAACCAAACTATGATCATAATTCTAAAGCTCCATACTCAGTCATATCCGCAATGAATGGGGGTGCAATGAAGGCTACAGACACAATAGAGGTCTCTCTCTCACCTAATGGTCGATACCAAGCAATATTCCGCACCTACAGAACTGCAAGTACCCTACCAGAACGGTCATCAACAATATGTTACTTCCACCGTTTTACCTGCAACACACGCACAGTCCCAATCCGGATCACCAATTATTCTGTTTCTCATAAACATTCATTCATCCTATTAACCCTATCCTCGAAAACCACAAAATGTGGTTTCCTAGCGGCAGCTGCGCTACCGACAGGAGAACTTCTAATACACTAGAACGCACTGCATTCCCTCTTTCATCTGTTTCAGTTAGCTTGCATGTCTACGGATACAGTGGATCGACACCAGGTTCTTCCGCCAATATGGCTACGTCCCCAGCCTCAATTAACCTTGAACTACCCATAGTCCGTCAGCTCATTCTTGCCTAAAACGCATGGAGCTGTAGACGTTATTCTTTTCAAACCTCATTCCCTGAACAACAAAATGTATTATCCGCGTCTTCCTACATGATTGCCGAACTTTCAAATGTTTCTCATTATCTAAACATGAGTTACTGATCAGACACGAAATCAGTTTACTACATTCCAGGGTGTATTGGTTTCACTAAAAGTCGATTAAATAGTCAGGATGGTGTTGTGCCATATTCATCGATGAAGCTGTTCCCGGCTCTCCTTTGATTGAGCTTATGCTTGAAAACTTTGTTGCCGCAGTTTGGATAACGGCCAATATTAATCGAGGCACCATCCTCATGGGTTGCATCTACTGTCCCCCGCACAGTGGAAAGATTGAGGTCAGACTTCACGCGGACATATCTGGTTTCATCACAGACCATTCGGCTAAATATAAACTACTCGGGATTGATTGGAGGGTCGATTTGGACTGCACGTTGTGTGATTGGATTGTGACGCGCAATCGTGCGCGCCACTCTGCTAAGTACACGCGCACTGATGATGTCACCTCGAGTGATGACGAAACATTTGCAGTCAACCTGCCGAGCTCAGCGAACACTCAGTCCACCAACTGAACAACCTGAGCTACCAACATTTGCTTCCATATCGCATCACGGTTCACAATGAAGTGACCTTGGTCACTGAAATCACTGGGATCGTAGCCGAATCAGATGGAAATTGGGTGTTGCCCTCCCGAAAACACTGTTTAACCACGACACGTTTCGATGTAATTGGCAGAATAGATCGAGTCTTGGGTAAGCGCATTGGAAAACATATCCCAAAACGGACTGTTAAACTATGGGCACACCAAGCAGCCGAACAAGAAAAGGTATCTAAGCTGCCGGTATAATTTATCGCCAGACATCTAATCGAAACTGGCCATCAGGTTGACCCTGGATCAAAATTTACAATTATCTATCGGAATGAAATCTCCATAATTCTGAGGTTTGCCGAAGCTGTGGCACTTAACCGGCACCGCCATATCTTTGTGTACAGAAACAATAAACAGTCTCCCTAATGCTTCCTTGCGGCTCATGACCCAGAGCAAGCTCGTTGATCTGATATTCTTGTGTCTACGTAATTTTTATTTGTGACCAGTTTCAAACCTTCGATTTTTCTGTCACTTGACTCCTATTTATGTCCTTAGTTTGCGAGTGAGCAGATAACAAGAAATGTTTCCATCTCCCAATACCAGTCTTCTCATTCTCTTATTTAGAATGATAAAGGGAACTCAGTGCTTTAAACTGATGGAGTTTATCATGCTTGCCATGAGAAGGAGAGGATGCAGGAACGACTGCATCACATCCATTTAATTGTCAGCCTTCACGTTTACGGAGGATCCTATGTTCATTAGTAATCTTTTCAACCAACACTTTTGTTCATTCCTCAACAGCAATACGAATGAAAAGCACGCCACATCGTCAAAACACTATATACGGCGAATTACAGACAACAGACTTTCCAAGAGCAGGAATAAGGAAATCACTCAGTGCCATTTATGTTGGTTCTGATGATACACCGCCAATTCTATTGAAATACGGAGCTCCGGATATCCATATTATTTTGCAATACCTGTTTACCTTGTCAACGAAAGCCAGCACTGCTCCGCCTCACTGGAAACATGCTGATGTTGTACCAAGATATCAAACTGGTTCAAATAACCGCCCGATTAGCCATACCGCCATAATTCCCAAATTTATGCACGGGATTAAAAGGGCTACGATTACCCAGTTTATATTATCAAGGAATCTAGTCAACCATTCACAACAAGGCTTTATTAAACAGCGTTCTTGTCAGTCTTATCAACTAGATTTCTTAAAGCTACTATCACCATATTCCTTGACATGTAAAAGGTCATTGGCCAAGTGCCCCATGGTAGGCATTTGATGTCCTTAGCACAGTACCGCATTGCTGATTTCCTTCCTTGGTTCTCTTCATACTTTACTGACAGAACCCAAGCAGTCAAGGTAGGTAACCACACATTCTGTCGCAACCCGTGAAGAGTGGCATAATTCAATATAGTATTCTGAGACCACTACCTGATATCCATAAACAACATTTTTGACATTAATGTGTATGGTAGGCCCTAAACGTTTGTGTTGTGTGCACCATGATAGCACGAGCGTCCGCTGAATAACCGATTTCTTTCCGATTTCAATCTGGCAACCGTCCGATTTCTGTCCGAAAATAGCTACGATGGAACAAATTTCGGACGAAAATCGGATAGTCAAAACAAAATTGCACAGTACATATCAATACCGTATTCCATCAATTTCGAATCTCTATCGCTACTAGTTATTGCCATTTAGCAATTACTCAGACTGCATTTTATACTGAAGAAACCTACGGAACCATTTTACAATGTCACAACACACAAGTTTTGAGGTAGGAAACATGTATAGCGTAGAAGCCACACGAATGGGATAATAATGACACACATACACTATATACGTTAGCTAGAGGTGGGAAACACCTCAGATACTGTGCCGCAATACATAAAAAAGAATAAAACGCAGCAGGT
>OX104069.1:48811747-48856950 GCA_944474145.2 Dicrocoelium dendriticum
GAGTTAGCTTGTAAGTTACACCAGATGAATAAGTTGAAAAGGAACCAATCAGCACAAGGAAAAAGAGTGGACGAATCAGCTATCGGTCAATCGATCTGTATGTGTCTGCTCATCGGCTTAGCGGTTTAGTGGACGGCACACATGTAACAACACCTAACATTCCTTCAAAACACAAAAAATCTGCTGATAGTAGTCAACGTAAACTTACAGTGACATTGTCGGCAATAGTGCATTACGTGCTTTACATGAATGGGACAAATATTCAAGCTTCAAAGAACTGCCCACCCAGGTTCATGTGTAACGATCTCGGTAGCTCCAGTAGCTGAAGTCGATATGGACTATTCAAACAGCCCACCTAGTTAGCAAGTAGATCGTGTCAAAAGAGACGTTCCCATTCGGAAAGTGCATGATCAGCTGATGGTCGTTATGATCACCATATTTTGTAAGGATAGCACTGATGTGTACTCTCAGATTACTGAGTCGCTTACAAAGATGAACATAGTAGAGTGCCTTACTTATCAGAACTTGCTTGAACCAAACTATGATCATAATTCTAAGGCTCCCTACTCAGTCATATCCGCAATGAATGTGGGCGCAATGAAGGCTACAGACAAAATGGAGGTCTCTCTCACCTAATGGTCGATACCAAGAAAAATCCCGCACCTACAGAACTACAAGTACCCTACCAGAACGGTCCTCAACAATATGTTACCTCCACCGTTTTATCTGCAACACATGCACAATCCCAGTCCGGATCACCAATTATTCTGTTTCTCATAAACATTCATTCGTCCTATTCGCCTTATCCTCAAAAACCACAAAATGTGGTTTCCTAGCGGCAGCTGAGCTGCCGACAGGAGAACTTCTAATGCACTAGAACACACTGCATTCCCTCTTTCATCTGTTTCAGTTAGCTTGCGTGTCTACGGATACAGTGGATCGCCACCGGGTTCTTCCGCCAATATGTCTACGTCCCCCGCCTCAATTAACCTTGAACTACCCATATTCCGTCAGCTCATTCTTGCCTAAAACAAATGGAGCTATAGACGTTCTTCTTTTTAAACCTCATTCCATGAACAACAAAATGCATTATCCGCGTCTTCTTACATGATTGCCGAACTTTCAAATGGTTCTCGTTATCTAAACGTGAGTTACTGATCAGACACGGGAATCAGTTCACTAAATTCCAGGGTGTATTGGTTTCACTAATAGTCGATTAAATAGTCGGGATGGTGTTGTGCCATATTCATCGATGAAGCTGTTCCCGGCTCTCCTTTGATTGAGCTTATGCTTGAAAACTTTGTTGTCCCAGTTTGGATAACGGCCAAGATCAATCAAGGCACCTTCCTCATTGGTTGCTTCTACTGTTCCCCACACAGTGGAAAGATTGAGGTCAGACTTCACGCGAACATATCTGGTTGCATCACAGACCATTCGGCTAAATACAAACTACTCGGGAGTGATTGTAGGGTCAATTTGGACTACACGTTGTGTGACTGGATTGTGACGTGCAATCTAAATGTGGACCAGGGTTAACACTGAAGTGACCTTGGTCACTGAAATCACTGGGACCGTGGCCAAAGCAGATGGAAATTGGGTTCTGCCCGCCCGAAAACACTGTATAACCACGAAACGTTTCGATGTGATTTCTATCTGCTTCGGCTACGGTCCTAGTGATCGCGGGTGATCATGTTGTTGAGTTGGCTTTCAGTGGAGTTACCTGTGTCAGACATTCTGCTATGCTTGTTCCTCTCGAAGGTATTTTTTGCCCAGAATCTTCTTAACTACGTCTGTAAGCCCTTCATACTTCTGGGACAATGCAATTATGATTTTAACTATGTGACAGGGTTATACTACGCACAGTAGCAAAATGAGTCATGCCTGCTGCTGACCAGCCTGCATTCGCTTGGTTTGATTTTACCGCATTTCACTTGAAAATAGATGGATCAATTTCCACAGGAAACCCCTATCTTGACCATCTTATTGCACGTTCAACAGATGCCTTTAGGCACCGCAGCTCGGTTAGTAACGTGCATCGGGGCACGTGAACGTGTGATGGTTAGTCCTACCCAGGATCTTAGATTGATTGATCCTGCGTCAAGCTCAGCCCGTCGAGACAGTTGGCTGTGTCAATGTATCACTCTCTCTCTTGCGATCGCGCGCTGATAAAAGGGATTTAGAGGTTCTCACACAAGCATACGAAGACGCAGCGTGTATTGATGGGGTCGCGTTAGACGATGATGCACGCGGGGCGTTGGCAAGCTACCCTAAGTGTCTCGGACGCGGTGTTTGGTAGGTGAAGGATGCAAAAGCTTTCCTAACTTTGTTATGCTGCCGCCTGTGGGGATGGTTACAGGGTCGTTTGAGAGTCCTCGGCTTCTTCTACCAACTGAGACTAAAATTAATCTCGTAGAGCTCGGGAGTAGTGCGATTTCACAGGCAGAACTCGACGAAGAAAGTGCCGAAACTGGGAACGGGAGTAGCAGTGTGATCACACAAGTTAGATCCAAGAGCTGTAAAAAACAAGGAGTAGCGCTCGTCGACTTGGTTCGAAAGAGCAGACGCACAAGTATGTGTGTGGAGAAACGAAATGACCACAGCGAGTGAAGCGAGAGCCGAGATAAAGTGCGGTCGTACGGTAGTCAGACAGACCGATTTCATTCCGATATCGGACGAAAATCGGCCACTGAAAAACTCGCAGAACTCATGCAAACTCATTGCCATCTACTCACAAACCCTTTTAGTAGCCGTTGCTGCATTATTCTGATCAACCATACAGTATTCGGTATCGCTGTTAACGATATTAGATGTTTTTGTTTTCTACACACCGACTTCAATCTGGAAGCGGACGGAAATCGGCAGAGGACTGTTCGATGGTGCTATTAGGGCACATTTGATCCCCGGGACCAGGAGCCCATGATTTGAAACGTGCAAACTAATCCAAATCTTCTTAATACTTTGTGTTGCACTTCTCTGTTGAAAGAGTAATACCATTTCATTCAGATATGATATGATTGTTCAACCGCCATCGTTCTTAGGTAAACCTCCTCCTTTTGGCAACCAAGTAAGAGAATTAGGGCTTAATAATTCCACCAGCTTTAACTTCCCCGAACATGTACACACTGCCGCCGAAGCCAGGAAGAATGTGCCATATTTCCTAAACCTTTTACATTTACAAGTGCCAAACTTATACCGTACATGACTTGTACAAGCGCAAGCTCACAGTATTTCTCTATGGTATTCGGCAATGCAGAGCAGTGTGACACATCAGTAATAGAGCGCATTCAGCGGGCTTTCACAAGACAGATCCTCTGCTCTACTCTGAGATGGACATACTGTGCAGATTACTGATACTAAACCTGGAATGGATGCGTAAGATCGAAGACGAGATCACGAACCGTATAGCAAAAGCTCGAAGTGCTTTTGCTAACCTTCCCCACCTACGGCGGCGGCGCGACATCACTCTCACCCTGAAGGGTAGAGTGTACAATGCAGCGCTACGTTCGACCCTACTGTACGGTTGTGAAACCTTGCCCCTTAGATCAGCGGAAATGAAGAGGCTAGTTACGTTCGACCATCGGTGCCTTCGAAGTTTGGCTCACATCTGGTGGATGAGCAACGAACGTGTTCGACGCCTTGTTTACGGCACAGGAAAAGGATCTGAACCGCTCAGCGCCGTCATTTCACGCACCAGGCTCCGATGGCTGGACCACGTGTTGCGCATGCTAGCCCACCGACTTCCACGACGTGCGTTGTTTGCGCGCCGGGGATGTGGATGGAAGGAGAGGCGGTCAAGCGATGACTTGGTCCAGAGGAATGAAGGTCCTCACTTCTGAGCTGGCCTCGGTTGGAACGTCACGGCTCCCTGGTTGGGGTCCAAAAGACGGTGAACACGTTTGGCTGGATACACTTGCTGACATGGCAAGGAGCCGACCTCAGTGGCGTTCGTGCTGTGAATTTCTTTGTCCCTCCCCATGCCTTTTAGCCTCCCCCTCCACTTACGATCTCATTTCATAGTGTAAAGCATAATAATTTTTTTCTTTTTGCCTAGTAGTCGGCTGGTAGCTTACCGGAACGATGCCTATCCGTTGCTGGTAGCTCAGCTGGCATGCAACTTTTGCATTTATTTTCCTTTACGTATTGCTGCACAGCAGCTGAGGTGTTTCCCACCTCTAGCTGACGTGTATAATGATGATGATGGTTCTTTTTTGGCCATCCTACCGGAATTGCTAAGCATCCGCTTTTTTGCCCGTGTTCCAGTGTTCCATTTAAAGTCGGAGAAAAAAGCAAGATGTGGATACAAAAACCGTGCCTAGTGCTGGTTATCACATCACAATGAATTTCTCTTCAAACATTTTCTTGATGCTCTAGCCACCGCAGAGGATAATCAACGGTGCCCTATCTGCTGCATCGAGCATGGTGGATAGAGGTTTGGATGCTACTGCTCAAGCCTTCCCGTCTTCTTATTCCCCCTCTTACGCTTTTTCACTCTTACCGTCCCGTTCCAGCTTCACTTTTATCCCCCCTGTTTTCAACCCCCGATTCTTGGCCCTCCCCCAACATGCTCTGCTAGGTATTTATCTACTAATTTCAATTCACATGCTAACGCGGAGCGTAACTCCTCTCCTGTCGACAAGCCCATGTCCAACCAAGCGGCCAAGCCCAGTTCATCGGCTTCCATTTGAAGCCCTCGATCCTCCTTCAGATTGGCATGCCTCAGTGTACGCACATTGTTACAGATCGGTCAACAGGCAGCACTTTCCCAAACATTGGAGACCCTCTCGATTGATAACTACCGCTTATCGAAGACCCACCTGCAAGACACAAGCTCCGTGTTCACTTTGCGATCCCCTTCAGGGGACACCATCAGCACTTTCTCATTGCGCCTATCCCGTGACGATGCAGCTTCGAGCACCGGTCAAGCCGGTGTTAGTATTGCCCTGAGGCCCCGGGCTAAAACTGCTCTGGTTGACTGGATTCCAATCAGTAGCCGGATGTGTGCGGTCCGATTGGTTGGCTCGTTCAAAGCTTCGAAGTCGCGCGGGTCAAATAGGTGTCTGTTCGTCATCGCTGCCTATGCACCCACAAACTCTAGCGATGATTCGAGAAAAGACGACTTCTATCTATTGAACGAGCTCCTTCGCCACAGAAGAAGCTCGGAGACTGTTGTGCTGGCTGGGGATCTGAACACTCATGTTGGAAAGTTGTCCACTGATGAACTGCATGTGGGCGGCCAACATGGTGTAGGCTCCATGGTGTAGGTAGCTTCCAAACTAAAAAAAATTATACCCATGCAAATCATACTGTTACTGACTCGCTGGCTTACAACAACAAGTGCCATATTTGATAGATCCGCATGACGGAACGGGCCGACGCTTCACTGTCCATAATCTATGCTTAAAACAGTCCTTATTAAAAAACAGTTGTTGTCCTGCTGATTACCTATTTACTATTTTGCCATACAGGCACAGAGCCAGTTGGAGTATGGAAGTGCAGGTGAACCTCATCGAGGGAATACCCTGCATAGAAGCAGGTCCACTGGGGACAGTTCCACGGATAGCCTTATTACTTTACTTGAAGTTTCGGTTAAATCTACATTAGTTATTGTTCCCACTATCTAAACCTCTCTAATACTTCCACACTGCTAATCAATTCAAAAAAACCGCGAACCTTTGTACGAAGCACCTAAAATAAAATACATTACGTAATCATATGGTACAAGTTGATCAGACAACCCAATTGGTCTGTGCTTCGCACTGTCGAGGAACAAAAGGTTTATTTATTTTTATAAATATATATATATATATATTTGTATGTATGTATGTATGTGTGTGTGTTTGTATGCGGCGGGAGAGCCTATGGTGCGCTGAGGCTGGTGGTGGCTAGATCCTGACAGATGGTCTACCCACTGCTGCTACTGTTGCGCCATAGTCTCATGTCCTGGGCGCCTCCACGTGGCGACCGCTGGGTGGGAGTTAGGTATCGCCCTTCTCCCTGCTAAGATCCAGGACACCAATCCGCATGAGTCAGCTAACTGACCATGTGCTAGACCCGCTGCCTTTCGGGTGTTCATTTAATCGAAGGCTGTGGCTGAGGACCCAAATCATACTCCTGTCAGGTGTGGGTGCCCTGCCAGTATCCTAGTCCATCCTCTTCGGAGGTTAGGAAGTGGTCGATGGCCCTCTTCCCGTAAAACCTAGCCATGGGAAAAAACAGGTCTACTGGTAATAAGCCCACGGCTCGATTGGCGTCGAGCAATAGTGCCACGCATTGTCACTGACGGTGGGACGGCACCTCCGGGTGCTCAATGGTTTGCTACTGCCCGTATCAAGGCAGGCAGCCCCTGCTCAAATTGGTGCAATCCTGCCAAAACCCAATTGCGTCTGGTCGTGGTCGCAGTTGCGTATCTTACTACGGTCACAAAATATGTATGAATCGTTACAGTACCACAACGGCAGTCAAGCACACCCCAATCTGTCTCTGCAATCACATTCCTGAGATGGATCTGCTCCCCACTGGCTTGTGGGTCAAGCTATTAAGCCAAAGGCTCCTGGTGCAGTCCCCATAACAAACCTCCGAAGCACAACGAACACCTCGCGTGCGATTGCCCACCAATGCAATCGTATGTCTGCGAGTAAACACTCACCATCGGATGCTGGAATGTGCGCGCACTACTGTACCGGAACTCCAGTGAGCGCCCCGAGCGACGCACTGCACTGGTCGCGATGGAGCTGGCGCGCTACCACATCGATATTGCGGCGCTTAGTGAAACTCGGCTCGCTGCGCAAGGAAAGTTGCATGAAGCAGGGGATGGCTACACATTCTACTGGGTGGGCAACGCCACCACAGCACCAGGTGATCATGGGGTCGGATTTGCAATATCCGATCGCCTCCATGGCCAGCTGGTGAGTAAACCAACAGGCATCAGCGCGCGACTGATGACTGTTCGCCTGCGACTCGGAAGAGGTAAGTGCTACCTTTATAAGCACCCACGGTCCGACCATGTGTTATCCTGATGACACGCGTGATCAATTGTTCACTCCGTTATCCTCCGTGATACCGTCCGCGCCGAGGAGCGACCGACTAGTTCTGCTGGGTGATTTCAACACACTCGTTGGACGTGAGGCATCGGTGTGGACAGATATTCTCCAGTCCACATGGCATTGGTTCAGCGAATGCTATCGTTGACAAGCTGCTCTCACTGTGTGCCACTCACGGCCTGACTGTCACGAACAATCGGTTTGCACTGAGTGCGAGTGAAATAGCAACTTGGACGCACCCACGGAGTGGTCACGCTCACCTGCTCGACTATGTCATCGAACGTCAGCGTTACATGCGTGAAGTGCGCATGACACGTGTACTGCGTGGAGCTGAGTGTGGCGCTGATGACAAATTGGTGCGGACCAATCGGTACATATATTTTCGTAAAGCTATGTTTTGCACTTTCGGCGCGAATCGGCGTGAATTTAACATTCTCTCCCTCAGCACTTTGGGGAAACGTATTGAGCTGGAGAAGGCGATGGCTGCACGCCTGTGTGATGTGGACTGCATGACCATAATGGGCGAACTGTGGCACCACATTCGCGACCAGGTGACAGCTGCTGCCGAGGAGACTATCAGGCGCACGAACTGTAAGCGACTTGATTTGTTTGATGAGAATAATGCGACGATTGCCGCATTGATGTCGGAGAAGAATGCAGCCTTTGCTGCACATGTCGCATGAAAAATGCCTGTTGGACGAAGAAGGCGAGGCAGATGGAATGCTACGCCGAACCCAGCCAACACAAAGAATTCTTTGACTCCTTGAAGGCGGTGTATGGATCGAGACTGGAGCAGCTAAGGACGCTGCTCGATGGTAGTTCAGGCGCTACCTGCACACAGACTGCAAACATAATGTAGATATGGCAAACACTGCCTATATCTGGAACAACCGTTCAGAGATTGAGTGACTTATATTAAACTGCCTCAAGCAGCAAGATGTGAAGGCGAGCCTGACGGACAAGCCGACAGTGGATGGGACGCAGACAGCGCTTGCTCAGCTACGAAACGGCAAGTGTGCCGGGGCCGACGGGATCCCGCCTGAAGTAATGTAACATGGCGGACCCACCTTGGTGGCTGCGCTGCACCACTTGGTGCAACGCGTATGAATTGAGGAGGAGGTGTCTCCTGTGTTGGAAGATGCCCTTATGCTACTACTGTACAAGGGCAAAGGGAGCAAGCAGTGTTGCACGAATTATCGTGGCATCAACTTGCTGAGTTGTGTGGGCAAGGTGATTGCCCGAATCCTGCTCAACCGCCTCGTTGGTCAGGTTGTGGAACCTAACGTGGCGGAAGAGCAGTGTGGATGTGGTGATGTGGTGTTTGCGGCTCATCAGCTGCATGCGAAGTGCAGAGAACGACACCAGCCATTGTACTCGCTTTTTGTTGATTTCACCAAAGCATTTGATACGGTGAACCGCGAGGCATTGTGGCAAGTTAGATTATGTATGGTTGTCCGAATAAATTTGAAGTTTACTTGAATGTCTGCAGAGTGGTATGCGAGCGAGGGTGCGGCTGAACGGATAGATCTCTGATGACTTTACGGTTATCTCTGGTGTGAAGCAAGACTGTGTCTTAGGTCCTACCGTGTTTAATATATATCTTCATGCAATGACGTCTTGTGCTTCTGATGCCGCTTGTGCTTACGGTGTCCGAGTAAAACACCTGCTTGACCGTCGTTGCGGAGCGAGAACCATAATCTGTGAGACAATTATGCGTACGACGACTGTGCTTTGTTTGCACAGATCGCAGACGAGTTGCAACACATGACTAGTGCTCTGGATTCTACAGCGGACAAATTCGGGCTCACGATCAACACCGGAGGTGCAATCTTCAACATTGCTGTGAATCAGCATTGGTGTTGACGTATTGAAAACCACCTCCCACTTCTGCTACCTTGGGATTGTGGGGTCCAGTGCCCAGCTGATACACAGTGAGCCGCGTATCGGCGTCTCGAAGGCAGCGGCGGCATTCGGGTAGCTAGAGTACCGAGTGTGGAAAAACCATCACCTTACCGTTGGCACGAAGCTGATTGTGTGCAAATCCATGGTGCTGTCCGCCCTTCTATGCGGCAGTGAAACATGGACGATGTACCGGCGAGATGTGCGATAGCTCGAGCAGTTCCATCAACATTGTCTGCGACAGATTCTGCGCATCGGCTGGGGCGCCAGAGTTGCTGACACGGAAATGTTTCGACAAAGTGTGATGTATGCAGTGGACTGCATACTTTTACTGAGACACCTGAGGTGACTCGTTCATGTGTGACGTATGGATTGGACTCAGATACCGAAGCAGTTATTATATGGTCATCTGAGTGTTGGGAAGCGGCATGTGGGGAAAGCGAAGCTTCGTTACCAGGACATGATCAAAGTGAGTATCTCACGTACTAGTCTTGATTGCATGTCATAGGAATCGAAGGCGGCTGATCGGCGTGAATGGCGCGATCTGATCACGAAGGCCGTTGCCGAGGTGCACAAGAAAGCGTTCGTGCATGCGGCGAAGAAGCGGCAATTGCGGAAGCGACAAGCGCCGATGGGTTGTACTCCATCGACATCAAGCGCATGCTGCTGTAACGTATGCGGTCGCGAGTGCCTGAATCAGGCAGGCCCAGTGAGCCATGTGCGACGGCACTCAGCGCCAACACCGAAACCACGACGCGCCCTTCTGAGAGCGTAGGCAGAACCGGTGCAGCGTTTGTGGGTACGCTGCATTCGATTTACTAACCACGTACTTGCATGCTGAGTCTCTTTATTTCAGGTGGTGGGTTTGCTATATTGTCCTAATACTTTTTTATCTCATATTATTGTCTACCTGTACTCTCTTCTGTAAACTTGCACGCGTTCCTAAAACTACTTTACTTAACTTCGATATGATTTCCGCGTTTGTGGCATTTTCTTAAATATATTCTCTGACGTCTTGAAATTATCGCGGATTTGTTCGTAACCAATTTATTTCAAATGCTCATTTAGTGAAGAGTTATGACCATTTCTGTATGCCTTATTCGATTTATTTTCTTTGATATTGTCGTTTCAAGTGATTGTCATCTGCTTGATATCCCCGATGTGGCTGCTCTTGATGTGAGCATTTTATTTTTTACTTCTTTTATTTCATATTATCATTTCAAGTGCTTGTCTGTTGCTTGATATCCCCGGTGTGGCTGCGCTTGATATGCATGTTGACAAGGTGCCTACCTGTCTATTATCCACTACCTCCTCGATACTGGCTCCAGGAGACAGTTGGTCGTTGCTGGAGGGACGGGGTGCACTATCCTTGTGGCCGTGTTAGGTTCGAAGAGTGATTCCATGCACTCAGTGTGGAGCGGACTACGGTCGAGTCACCGCCTTGTGTGCGAACGGATCCCAAATACAGCGTGCTTGTGTTTGCGTGTGTAGGAGTGTGGGCCGTCTCCGTTGATGAAACGTGGCTCCCATCCGCATGCCTCCCGGTCTTATTCCTTCGGGTTTACACTGTATATGTGGTGTGTGCTTGGAGATGTGGGTGATGCAGAACAAGCCATCCATGGTCCCTCTGTAGGCGCAGGCCTCCTGTGGCTGACCCCAGTGACTGGCAAATCCGAATCCGGATGCCACCCATCCTGCAAATGACGTCAGAGACTAGATTGTTCGGGCTGCACCATTCCGTAGACGCGCGGGCGATATCCTTCTCATTTGAGATGATTATTTGTTCAGCCTAAACGAAATGCATGCGAACGCCAAGGTGAGGAATGGGCGGTCGCACCCCGGTGCTGTTTTGATCCCTGTCATCCTGATAACATGCAGATAGGGCGATACGATATGAAGTCGGTTTTTTTGGAAACAGCACCTTTATATATATATATATATATATATATATATATATATATATATATATATATATATATATATATATATATATATATATATATATATATATATATATATATAGCAATTTCCAGCTGCTGCTTACAATAAACCGACCTGCATATCCTACCATCTCTGCGTGCTGTCAGGATGTTAAGGAACAAATCAGCACTGTGCTGCTCCCGCTCTTTGTTCACCTTTACGTTTGGATGCATATCATTTAAGTTGTTACCCAAATATCATCCCAAATGAGCAGGATATCTCCCTCGTGCCCACGGAATGTTGCTGTCCGATCCATGTTGTCCCTGACTTCATTTTCAGGATGAGCGGGGAATACGTCTGCTAGCACTGGTCCTACTGGAATGCCTATTGAAACGCCGTCTAGTTGTCGATAAATTTGTTTCATACAACGAAATGATATTCAATTTACATAGCGGGATGGTAAATCTACTTCTTACCGGTTCTCAATCGTAATATTATCTGGATGGTCTGTTTAGCGTCCCATTGGTGTAAATAGAATGACGATGTCGATCTTGCCCATAATTCTTCACGCAGCTCCATAACACTTAGTGGTCTCGAGAACGCGAACTTAATCCTCAGCCTGCGTTTGACTACTGAACGTTTAAGGGGCCTACATATTTCTACTAGCCATATAGCTACATGTGCATTGGGGCATTTCTAATGGACAGTATCGACCTCAGGGGAACATTCAGGTTGTACAGTTTTGGAAGCCCATAAAAGGATAGTTATGGAAATGCGAAATTTTCTTGTAACAGAAATCATAGATATCGGGGTATCGTCAAGGCATTTTTTGAAACTGATAACGCTCCTACTTTATCCTTTTTCAACAAACACCTTGACGATACTATGACAAGCTTGCACTACGTGATATAGCCTGTGCTACTCCAAACCCCTTGTTGAGTCATGTATTTTACACCTATTTTTACTGACACGATTTTTTTATTTTCGATTTTTACCCTCGCCCTCCTACAGGACATGCCAAGCATTCGCTTTTATACCCGTCATAAACTATTGCTCCATTGCTCCATTGTTGTGACCGCGAAATAATTGAAACACACGGGGACGCGGACACCTCTGAGAGGTGTACTTATTTTCCACAACTACAGAAGCCTTGCATCATCATCATCAACAACAACAGTAGTACATCAGCCATTTGAACTGATGCTTTGCTGCCTTACCATCATAACGGCCTACGGGATGGGGGAGAGAAGGGGGACATATCGGGAAACCTTAATGCCCTAAGCAAATATGCGTAATCAAGGTGCCTACATATTGTCAACAACACACCATCACAAACAGATGGCTATCGTGCAAAGATAAGGTGGCTTCGGCGAGATAGTCTCTTTGCGGCTTTCACTACCCCGCATCATAATCAGCCATTACAAAGTCGACAACTCAACACCAGTCACACGTTAAAAGGGCAGTCGGACTAAGATATGGTAGGAAGCGCGCCACTGGTGCAGACTGCGAGCCATGTCCTATAAAGTCTCGAACCAAGCACAAGGCGGGTCAAATGGACTGCAGGCGGAAGGCGAGTCGGACCGACGGTACTCAGTTCGATCGTCAGTGACTTCATTTCTCGCAGCCAAGTCAACTTTTGTCCACATTGAGCCTTGCACCACCCTACATCTGGTAGACAAAACAAGGCCCTCCTCGGCAAGCGGTGACCAGACAATTGTTGCCGGGACGATATCCGATGAGTCATCGTAGACCCTGACGCGGCCTATGATGTTCGAGAACAGCGCACGTAAAAGATTCACACGTTACATGGGCACACATATCCGCGCAACTAGTTCGAACAGAATGCATCGATCGACTGAATCGAACACACCCTTGAAGTCGAGGAACACAGCTATTGTCGGTCTGCGGCAAGTGTGTCGCTGCACTAGCACCTACCGCAAAGTGAACATATGGTTAATACAGCCCCGTCATGGGCTGAAACCTGCTGGCGCTTCCATAATCCGTGATTCCCGTTCCGCTGGTGAGGCGACGAAGGAGAATCGAGACCAGTAATTTGTCACAACTGACGTTTGGCTAATACCCCTGTGGTTAGAACAGTCTGTGCGACTACCCTTCTTGTATATTGCCATTATAATCGATGCACTTCAGTTAGCCGGGACGATCTCGTCCTCCCATACATGTTCGAACAGGGTGGTCAGTGATTTGCAGAGGAACTCACCACTATCCTTAAATAGTGCAGCTGGGATGGAATCCCGGTGGGCAGCACGAAAACGATTGAGAGCTGTGATCGCGTTTCGGACCTCAGACTCCGATGGAGCCCCTAAACTAATCGTCCATGGCTCGTCCTGCATCACCTGAGTAGGAAGAAGTCCGCCTAATGAGCCAATCGACGCTCCTTATTGTGAATAATGACACCCGCACTGTCTATGATTGTCTCACTGATGACGGGTTTCCTGGGGCCAGTGGTGCGGATCAGCTGGAGTAGTTTGCGATATTTCCCTGCTGCTCCTGCCTCCTCCATTTCTTAAGACCGAATGCTCAACTGGACATACTTCTCAGCGCGCAGGCTCCGCTTTAGTTCGCGTCTAACACCCCGTCTGGTCACATTGTGCTCAGAGCCAGCCGGGAGGTTTCTTCTAGATTCCAACAGGTCCACCGACCTCTCGGATATCCAGTGACTGGTTCGGTGCCGATTGATAGTACCACAAACAGAGGCTCATGCGTCGTACATGGCGACGGAGATCCTATTCCACTGAAGCTTAGTGTCATTAGGACAAGGGAGCGAATGTTTGCTGCGAGGTGCATCTTGGTAGCCTTGCCTGATTGGCAGCTGGGACAATTTCTCAGTTGTCAATCGAGGGAGATGCTTGGTGCGCCTCGCGGTAAAGTTCAGTGAAAAGCGACAGCGTACAAAGGAATGGTCAGAATCGACGCAACTATTCCATTACGAGCGACAATACAGGTTAGAATCACGTCAGCTGTAAGTTACGGCAACCCGATCTGTTTTGGTCCATCGCTGGCCAGTCACAGGAGGACGCCAAATGGCAGTGCGGCGCCCAATGTGTCTAAAAGCGTTGCTGCTAAGAAACGGCTGGTGTTCGGCGCACAGTTGCTACAGATGCTCGCCGTTGTCCGTCCGTTCGGAATTAAGCGCATATTTACCACCTAGCTGACGTTGTGAAAATCCGAGGCGATCTATTTGCGTAATCATATTCCCTGCAAGAACTATGGTATCTGAGCTGGCAACACAGCGTAGTAGCGCGTTCAGTTCGTGGTAGAATGTGTCCTTTGAAGCATCAGAACTGCAGTTGGTGGGAGCTTGAGCGGATATCACAAACAAACAGCATCTTGTACTACTTCGTGAATCAACCTTGGTCGATGTCGTCAAAGGAGTTGCACACAAACGAATGTTCACTGGGATCCAGTCAAACATCGATGACAGCCTTGGAGCTGAGTACGATACCTACCCCAGCTTGACCAGAGGCTGCGACATCAGTGTCTCCGTATGCATGCAACCAATAGCGAGAGGACAGACCAGGCCCCATGAGGGTCATTGATCCTAGTTTCGGTTACGTAACACACCTCAATAGCCAGTGTGTCTAACGTACATGTGAGTGTAGCCTGTTGACCTATTTGTCTTAAAGTGTAAACATGGAGCACCGCTATGGAAACGGGTCAGTGCGGCTTTAACAGGGACTGTTGCCGATAGGCCTGCAGTGGGTGCTGCGGGAAGGTAGCTGCAGATAGTTCGACCCTAGTGGTATTACGACTGATGTCAATTAATCTAGAAACTGTATAATGTAGGTTAGTAATGGTGGTTGTGAGGAGAGTAAGAGAGATACGTGGAAAAAGAAAGAAGGGCGCCAGCAGTAGCATGTTTTCACCTGTCTGCCCTGCTGTATGCGGCAGATAAGGTCACCCTTGAGAATCTGCGCGGCGGCCGATGCAGGATATAGTTGAATTTCGAGGAAACTTTCATGGTTGTATGTGGACTGAGATATTTCCCGGGGGCCCAGACCTAGACAAGAGGACGATTAAGGTACTCAACCAGTCTTTGGCTCAAAAGCCTGTCCACAAGGCATGTTTTACAGAAATGGACGACATCCCATTACACAACCCCAACCTGAACGACCAGAAGATTGAGTTTGTTTGACCTGTGACCATGGATCCATCCGGTAGGATTAGCTCTCAATGGGCCCAGGAGCACCACCTACTCAATCGATCAAAGAGGTATGGAAATCGTCGCACCACGTTAGGGTCCGTCTCCTTGTGACGAGCAGAAGCCTTGCACAGTAGGTTCATACTGAAGAATAATTTGGTCAAGGCTCAGTGATAGGATCGTCCTTATCTTACATTTTCGCCTTATACTGAAGGCATTAGCGCGCCAGGATCAATATTCGTGAGTGAACCGCTGAATACGTTCGCTTGTCGGAACACCCCATGCTGTGGTGTGTGATCAGTGGGTCAGTGTGAATGCCGCAAAATCGTGTTGTTCAGGCACCGAGTTGTCCAACAGCAAGCACAACAATGCGTGTTAAGAAGAGCGGTCAGCACAGATCGCTGACTCTGCAGCTAATATGTGCACCATATTTGAGAGGTCACGTGGCAGAGTGTCGCTCACTCTTCGTAAAATTTGCATAAGGGACAGTAACCAAGAGCTTTGTTCGCCATTTGACGTGATTTTGATCACACGCCACAAATTCAGCAAAAACTATATATATATATATATATATATATTCATTAGTTTTTCTACTTTTTCCATTTGTGTTTGTTGCCTACATCACCTTGCTCGGTTTATCGTATTTTGGTTTATTTTTGAGCTTCGCTATGTACTTCTCGCGCTTATCACCTAGGTCGTTGCACAGCATTGGCATGCAAAATTTGGTCGTTCCTTCTTTCAAGGACCACAGCCCGGATATTTGGTTTGTTATCGAAATTGAGCTAGAACATAGAGGCATTTCAAGCGAAGCAATCGAGACACAATCCACGGGTCCCACGCATTCCTTTAACTGAGGTGACGTCAATTCAAGATATTATACTTTGCCATTTCAAGGAGGCAAAGTACGAAACCGTGAAGCAGACGTATTTTAAGAAATCACAGCCCAGCGCAAGCGCTCCATTGGACCAGCTCAACATTCGCAAGCTGAGTAATCGCAAGCCATCTATGTTGCTACGCGAAATTCAGCACATTGTTGGTCCCTTATTCTTGAACAAAGACGGGCTTATGGAGCGGTGGCTGGTAATGCTATCCATGTTTCTAGACAAGCCCATGAAAGAACTAGCCAATACAACAGACACTGCGTTCGGAGGTCTTCACCAACAGACAATCAGTAGCAAGGGCAACGTATTCGCAACGATGAAAAACCAGTGTCACACTTGCTGCTAGTTGCCGAGCCAAACTGACTCCCGAGACGAGGAAACAGTGTTGACAGTATTGGAGGTGATCATCTATAAACTATGTCACCACCAGTGGAACGGAAGATGATATCACGAACGCTATAATAAAAACTCGATGCTCTTTTGCTAATTTCCGCTTTCTGTGACGCCGGCGTAACACCACCCTCGCTCTGAAGAGCAGAGTTTACAATACAACCGTCCGTACAACCCTCCTGCAGGGTTGTGAAACCCATCCCATCAACTCGACAGATATAAAGAGGCTAGTTACGTTCCATCATCGGTGCCTTCGCAGCATAGCTACTGTCGTGGGAGCACCGCGTGAGCAATGAGCGTATTCGGCGCTGCGTATTTGGTGCAGAAAGAGCGAGTGAACCGCTCAACACCGTTATATCACGCACCAGTCTCGGATGGCTGGGCCAGGTGTTGCGCATGTCATCCCACCGACTCCCGCGACGTAGGTTGTTTGCGCGCCAGGATTGTGAATGGATAAAGAGGAGCAATGACTTGGTCAAGGGGAATGAACTCCCCCACTCCAAACCTGGCGTTGGTTGTTGTTTTCGGACTGTCTGGCTGGGGACCGAAGGATGATGAACACGTTTTGTTGGACGCACTAACCGACATGGCGAAGAGTCGACTTCAGTGATATTTGTGTTCTGAGTCTCTTTGTCTTCCCCTTCCCCTTAGTTTCCCCCCAACAATGATCGCAACTATGATATTAGCAGTACGTTACTTTTTATAGCTTTTATGTCTACATTAGTTAATGGCTTACCATTTTGTATTGCGGCACTTTAGCTACGGTTTGTTTCTCACCCTCGGCTAACGTGTGTTAATGGCGACGATGCTGAATGCAGGATTCGAAGCAGGTTATGCCGAATTTTGGCTGCCGTTTATTGCTCTCTGTTCTTACGCCTGGTACCTTTCTCGACACGTTCTCAGTCCGAACCTATCGACGAATTCTGTTCTTATCACCGTCAGTATGGCGGGTAAGATGGACGTTGCCAGCCTCCCACTTTTAGGCATGGCACTGCCATCTCAGGGAAATCTATTTGCTCTCAAGTTAGCACAACCGTGTCTATAATTGACAAGCAGATGACCTATCTTACGTTAAGGATCGACCTTCTTGCATCACTTTGCTCGTCGACACGGGAACGGAAGTGAGCGTCATTCCTGCGAACGCAAACGATAACATTCAAAGCCCACCTACAACCTGCATGCGTCCAACGGTTCCCCGATAGTTTTGTACAGACAGCGCATGATGAACCTGGACTTAAATCTTAACCGCGCTTTTCAGTGATTTTCACGATTAAGTCTGTATCCGTCATAGCGATTTTTTCCGCTATTTTAGGTTGCTTGTTGATCCGGGTCTTCACAGGCTCGACCGTACTAATCTAGGAATTGAAGCCGTTCTTTCAGAATCCCTGACTATCAGTACCGTTTTGCGAACCGCTGACGCACCTTCAGACTACACGAGCCTGTTCTCGGAGTATCCGCGACTGATGCGACCTGCTGCAGATCTCCCACCAATCACGACAGAGGTCGCCCATCACATAGTTACGAGGGGCTAGCCAACTACGTGCCGCACGGGCTGAATTCGACCACATGATTCAGCTAGGCATCTTCAGACCATCGAGCACTCCATGGGCATCACGTTTCCAAATGGTCCAAAAGAAGGTCATGGGAACTGACATTCTTTTGGCCACTATGGTGCTTTGAATACTGTTACCACGTCCGGTCGCCCTCCGATCCCACACATCATGGATCTCACAGCCAGTATGGCAGGTAAGACAGTCTCTAGTAAGATCGACTTGGCATGCGCATACAACCAAATTCCTGTTGTAGCAGAGGAGGACATCGCTAAAACTGCTACGACGACTCCGTTTTGCTTGTTCGAGTTTTTGCGCATGCCAGTCGGCCTTAAGTACGTCGCACAAAGTTTTCAGCGCTTTATAGACCTAGTTTTCCGTGGTTTAGACTTCACGCGTCTATTTTGTCAACATCCCAATCGCAAGCTCCTCATGGAAACATCACGTATGCTACGTGTGAATACTTTTTGACCGTTTATCCCAACACAGAGTGACAATCCACACAGAAAAGTCTTCATTTGGTGTCCATTCGGTCAGTTTTCTTGGCCATCACATCTCCCCTGCATGCGTCGTGCCAGTGCGGGATAAAATTGAGGTCATCGTCGGCTGCCCTGAGCCGCATTCCTTCAACCAACTACGACCTTTTGATGGACTCGTTACCTTTTATCGTCGTTCCATACCTAGTTATGTGTCGCTTATGCATCCTTTCACGGACCTTCTCTAATGGAAGCATAAGAATGTCCATTTTCCTACTGCAGCACACTGCATTCAAAGCCTTGAAAGTGGCTATTGCAAACATGGATTCTATAGCACAGTACGATCCGAAAACCTCAAGGTAGCTCGATACGGATGCCTTCGACATCACAGTCGGCGCTGTCTTGCAGCAACATGTACATCCTTGTGCACATTAATTGAAACAAACTACGATTGTGTCTCTTTTTCTATGAATATCATGTTTTTATACATGAAAGTGCCCTTTTAGCATTTATTTTTTATTTTATTTTTGGAATAGATATTTCTTTATTGTTTGTGAATCAGACGATGTAATAACTGCGCATGTCTAGTCGTTACATCACCCAAGATTACATCATACTTTTTGTGGTTAGTAAGGTTTTTGTTTCAACTTCTTGTTTTTTGTGATTCAGTCATTGTTTGAGATGGACGTGACTCCCAGAAGGCGCATGAAGATCGTGACCATGCACGAACACACAGACAAGACCTACAGGGACATAGCAAGAATAGTAGGCGTCAGTCCGGCAACCGTCAGCCGTGTGGTCAAAAAGAAAAAGGAAACGGGATGAATTTCGCCAAAACGCAAAAGGGAAATATGGTCCTAAGAGGAAAACCACTGCCAGGGATGACGCTTCCCTAATACGGGAAAGTGTTAAAAATCCTCGAAAGAATAGTGACGCATTAAAATGTGATTTGGGGGAGAAAGGAATAATAGGTATATTTCTCAGAAAGGTGAGACACGTTCCAGAGACCCTGGACCGATCATTATGTACAAGTTTTCTCTGAAACTGCAATTGTTTATCGGATGCGAGGAGATTCGTATTGAGTGGGATTGGATTCAAGTTGTAGTTTATTCTTATGCAGATGCAACTTTCTTCGGTAGCAAGTATCTCATCGTACCGTTGAACGAGTTGTGGTCCGGATCAATGTAAATAGAAGGGAAATAGCAAGTATTAGTAAGTATTAGTGCGATGGAGGCCGAAAACTTCTAGGGAATTATGTACATGTGTGGAATCGATGATAATATAGTGTGGGGAGGGTCTCGCAACCAAATTTCTGGACTCAGCATAAGGAACAGCAGCATGGGTCTGGCTAACAGGGAAAAAATAAGTCCACATTACTGCACAGTGAAAAGGGGAAATATTTAAGCAACTACCTTATTATTGTATTGCAGATGTTGTTTACAATTAGGAGGCGCAATACGGATTTCGGATTACTTGAGATGTGTGGGTTGTGGGCTGTGAACAAGAATGCCGAACCTTTAGTAGTTTGGCTAACTGCGCTAGGAGTTTGATTATGCAGGGAATTGGTCCAACAGAACGCCAGTGATATGTTTACGAGGTTACAGTAGTCCTGAGTGGCAAACATATCGATGTTGACAATGTGTCGGTTGATTCACCAGCTAGATATGGTCAAGTGAAAACCGAAGCTAAGTGTTGGGGAGCAAGGTGGGTTGAAGATGTAAAGAAAGGATCCGGGTGCTTTACCTACCAAAGCGTCAGTGCTTTCACAAACGGATGGTAGGTGTGCCAGCGGGTGAAACGGAAGTGAAGTTACGATTGGAGAGATAGTTAACCGGATTTGGGAGTCCAGCTAACCAAGTTGCCAGTGGTTCAACTGACACATGGTTGCAGTGGAGCCAAGTAAAATCAAGGGGAAGTATAGGGAGCCAAGATGGGATGAAGAGGATAACAGAAGCCTGGACCTCCAACCCATCGATGTATCAGTGGAGCCACTAACCAGCGGTGAGCTTTCGGGCAGGCAGATCCGGAGTGGGCAATAAAAGAGAAGGGTAAGCAGGGAATCAACGGGTGTTTGTTGATCTGACTGATACAGTCATTTGCAACTTTCAGTTATATGTTGTCTGGACCTTGTTCATACGTTTGTTGAATAGTTGTAGGGCAGCGCAGGAGCATAATCACATTGCTGACTGTAAGATATTCGTCAAGCTTTCTACGAAAGTTATACTCAGATGTGCTAGCACGAATATCGGTCGGCAATTTGTTCCAAATACGGGAGTACCGATTTAGGAAAAAGTTTGCTGATATGTTTGTCTTTGACCTTCTTACCATCACAGAATTTTCTCTATTGCGTGTATTGTATTCCTTTGGTTTCAGTTCTTCAGTTCTTCAACGGGATCTGGCCCCGTACCACACATCAAAAATGGTCAAGACTTTTTTCAATACTAAACAAATACCCATCTTGGACTGGCCTGGGCATTCACCAGATTTAAACCCCATTAAAAATATGTGGTCTATTTGCAAGCAACGCCTTCGTGGCATGGACTGTACCACAAAGGAGAAACTTATTCAAGCTTTAATTCAAGTTTGGTACAGGGACCCAAGATGTTGAAATACGCCAGATCCGTCAGGAAATGTCTTTTTTAGTTCCGGAACAGCTCTTCTTTGGAGAACTTCTATATATCGTGGAGAGCGCATCATGCCCTGGACTGGATGCAAGGCGCCGACGCCGTAATAACTAAAGCACCCCCAAAACATCTGCTTTTGTGGGTGTTTCACAAAGTGGTCAATGTGGGAATCACGAACCTTTTCTCCCTCTGACCTCCGAACATACTGACTTCTCTGACCATGAACATAGAAATGGCTTCTATCGCTGAATTGGACTTTTCAATCTTCTTTTGTCCAATTTTTGTATTTTAGTCCCCATTTGTAACGCTTAACTTTCATTACTTTTGTCAGAAGTTGTTTTTTCACAGGCCGTCTGGCTTTCCGACCAACTTCCAGGAGTCGCCTGTGAACCGTTGAAGAACTGATTTCTATTCCTTTCTCCCCCAAATCACATTTTAATGCGTCACTATTCTTTCGAGGATTTTTAACACTTTCCCGTATTAGGGAAGCGTCATCCCTGGCAGTGGTTTTCCTCTTAGGACCATATTTCCCTTTTGCGTTTTGGCGAAATTCATCCCGTTTCCTTTTTCTTTTTGACCACACGGCTGACGGTCAACGGACTGACGCCTACTATTCTTGCTATGTCCCTGTAGGTCTTGTCTGTGTGTTCGTGCATGGTCACGATCTTCATGCGCCTTCTGGGAGTCACGTCCATCTCAAACAATGACTGAATCACAAAAAACAAGAAGTTGAAACAAAAACCTTACTAACCACAAAAAGTATGATGTAATCTTGGGTGATGTAACGACTAGACATGCGCAGTTATTACATCGTCTGATTCACAAACAATAAAGAAATATCTATTCCAAAAATAAAATAAAAAGTAAATGCTAAAAGGGCACTTTCATGTATAAAAACATGATATTCATAGAAAAAGAGACACAATCGTAGTTTGTTTCAATTAATGTGCACAAGGATGTAGGTGACCCTTGGCATCCGATGGAATTTTTCTCTAGAAACTTGCAACCTGCCGGATTTCGCTACAGCATGTTCAGTAGGGAAATATTAATCATCTACTTATTCATAAATCAATACCGACATGTAGTAAAAGACCGCACCTTTGTCATCTTAACCGAGCAAAACCACTGACTTACGTCTGATTTCCGTTTGTTCTCCGAGCTGAGGAATTGTGCTGCAGACGTTTCGTCACCAGCCGGGGTGACGTCTTCAATGCCTCACTGCTTAGCGTACAATCTCCTTGATTCCGATTTATAGCAAACACTGGCTTACGTGCTTGGTTCGAGAAACGGCTAATACTCTCCTGGAGAGTCGCACCACCTAGACTATATCGCTCAGTTCACGACCGATATTTGACATGTCTCAGGTGTGCGCAACACCGTCGCTGACGTACTTTCAATGTTTCAAGTGATTTCCGATGACACAGGCACTATTATCGACCTGGCAGCACTGCACAACTCGGTAATCCTGAGGCAGATCTACTACACAGGTCCCTCACACTGGACATACGACACAATCAACTGACGTTATCGGTAGGAACTATTCTTAGCGACACATCTCCGGGCACACTGTGCCCAGTCGTGCCACCCAAATTTCGACAGACCGTGTCCAACACTTTCTGTGGTTTGTCCCCCCCCTCCAAACGTTCTTGCTTCGGTTGAACCCGTAACCGCGTGATTCATTTGATGCAACGTCAATTGCGATATTCATAATTGGGCCGCTGATCGGCTTCCATGTCAACATGCTAAATAGTAAAAGTGCACGAAAAGCCAACTAGGTACGTTTTCATCACGTTCTCACCAGCGTCGTAGGTCACGTACCGACTTCGAAAGACTCGGTATACCTACTAACTTGCATCTACCGATTCACCAGGTGGTCGGAAGCTATTCCGATTCCGGATTGCCCTACGGAACTGCACTTCTAGAGGCCTGGGTAGCACATTAGGGCTATTCTGTCATCCTAACTACCGACCGAAGGTCACCTCTCTCGTCCACTCTTGGACGTAGTGCGCAATTTTACCAGTTTTTGCATATAAGGCTACAGGCGGGACAAACGGGAAGCACAAGTGGGAAGCACTTCAACAGCAATAGTAAGATGGCTTGTCCTCAGTTAATTTTCGGGAGATTGCACCTTTGCCACCTCAGCTGTCTTACTCAAACAAGACTGTTTCCATTGCAGTGCATTTTCAGTTTTCATTCTGGCTAACTCAAAGCTCGATCCCACCTTAATGTGCACTCCTCCTCCTGTAACAACGCCTCACGTATACGATTGCCAGCGATTCTACTAAGCAGTTGCCGTGTCAACATACAACCATCAATCTCTTTCTGTGAAATGGACGAATAAGTACACGATCGTACTGCGCGACTTAACCGGTTGGTGAAATCGTTCAAGGGAGAAAAGGTATATAGCACTAAACATATTCATTTGGCAACCCCATCGACAGCAGTGAAAGCTTCTCTAATGGGTTTACATCCTTGAAGGCCCAACTCACCAAACTGTCGCTGTCTCTAATCTCCGAGTAAATGTCGAAGCTGCTTCAATCCGTTTTCCTCACTAAGAGCAGAATGAAAAGCGCAGATTAAATTCAGGTAGTTTTGGAAGTACATTTTCCAATGTTGGTCTGCTACCAAAAACAGTCCAAAATAAAGATAGAGGTTGAATGGAAAGGTTCATCTTTGGTCTCGTGACGCCAAATGTCGTATCAAGCAGGCAACAGAAAAAGCGGGATGTGTATCCGTACTCAGTTCAGAGCTACAACAGATGTAACACACAGTATCTCAATTTTAATCGTCATTTTTACACAACCGTTGCGAGGTGAGTTGCTCTGCTTCAGACAGCCAATGAACATGAGTTAGGAGGGACATGTGAGGAATCGGCTACAACAGCATGCAGTTAGGGGGTACCGAGGGTACTTACTTCGAGGGGTGTAAAAGAACAACCGTCCAACCTTAGAAACCGTTTCGGTGAAATGTGTAGACCAAGGTAAGTCTCGGGATAAAAGGACACCTAGATCAACAACAACAACGACAACAACAGTACATCAGCCGTTTGAACATATGCTTTGCTGCCATACAACCAAGATGAACTATGAAATAAAGAATAATGAGAGGGAAAGAAGGGGGACTTGCCTGGAAACCTTAATGCCCTAAGCAAACATTCAGGGCCAAAACGCGTACACCTAGTGTAGACGACATACCGTCACAAACAGCTGGCTAACGGGCAAAGATAAGGCGTCATCGGTGAGACAGCTTCCTTGGGGCTTTCACTGCAGCGCGTCATAATCAGCCATTGCCCCGCAGATAACTCAGCATCAAACACACACCCACACACACAAACAGGTAATCCGATTGGGAGACGGCAGCAGACGCGTCACCGGTGTCTACTGCGAGCCATGTCCCATAAAATCTCGAGCCAAGCACAAGGCGCGTCAGGTGGACTCCAGCCCGGAAGACAAGACGGACCAACGGCACCCAGTTTGGCAGTCAATGACTTCATGTGCCGTTGCCAAGTCAACTTCTGTCCACCTTGAGAATTGCGCCACCCTAAACCTGGCAGACTAAACATGGCCCTCCTAGGTAAGCGGTGACCAGGCATACGTAACACGTGCCTGAGCCAACGCAACTTATTCAGTGCTATCTGTTGTTCTAGGGAGCTAGCATGATTATCACCACCTATTAGTCGCCTACGCACATCAACTTTGCGGACACGATCGTGTCATCCAACACCAGCAATGCTTCGCAGACAACGATGATCAAAGACTTGAAGGCGCCTCAGATCTGCAGACCGAAAGGACCAGGTCTCTGTCCCACAGAGCAGAACGGCCCTCACTGTGGCCTTGTATGCACGGCCTTTCAGACGGAGGAAAACTCTCTTCTGTCGCCAAAGATGCCGCAGGTTCAAAAATGTAGCTCTGCCCTTTGCACTGCTTGAGCTGAAGTCAGTTTCTATGCGCCCATCGTTACTGATGCAGCTGCCATGATAAGTGAATTGATCAACCACCTCTAATTCCTCGTTATCAGGGGTTAACGGATCATCAATTGGCTGGTGGTCCTGCAGCAACACTTTGCACTTGGAAGATGCAAAGCGCATACCAAATAATGGGATCACTCTAGACAGGCTATTCAGGGTTGATTGTGCCGCCACAACATTCTCGAAAAGCAAGACGATATCGTCCGCATAATCAAGATCAACTAATCTTTCACCAGGCAGAACTTCAAGGCCTACATCTTGAGATTCCGCGAGGGAACACTCCATGATAGAATCCACGACGAAATTGAACAGAAATGTGGAAATTCGACAACCCCGATGAACGCCACTTGTGGTCGGAAAACTATCCGATAGGCCACCGTAGACCCTGACGCGGCCTGCAGTTTTCGAGTATAGAGCACGAAGGATGTTCACATATTTTGTGGGAACACCTTTGCGCACAATTATTTCGAACAGCATGCATCGATCGACTGAATCGAACGCATTCTTGTAATCAAGGAACACAGCTGTTGTCGGTCTGCGGTATGCGTGGCGTTGCTCTAGCACCTGGCGTAAAGTGAATATATGGTCTATACAGCCACCTCCTGGGCGGAAACCGGCCTGCTCTTCCCTAATCCGAGATTACCGTTCCACAGTGAGGCGACGAAGGAGAATCGAGACCAGTAATTTGTCACAACTGACGTTTGGCTAATACCGCTATGGTTAGAACAGTCTGTGCGACTGCCCTTCTTGTATATTGCCACTATAATCGATTCGTTCCAATCAGCCGGGACATTCTCTTCCTTCCAGATACGTTCCAATAGGGAGGTCAGTGCTTTGCAGAGGACCTCACCACCTTCCTAAAATAGTGCAGGTGGGAGGGAATCCGAGCCAGCGGCACGAAAACGACTGAGGACTGTGATTGAGTTTCGGACCTCAGCCTCCGACGGAGGCTCTAAACTAACTGTCTATGGCTCGTCCTGCATCACCTGAGTACGGAGAGGTCCGGGAGCAGGGGGTCAGCTGAACTGATCTTGAAAGTATCCCACCCAATGAGCCATAGGGCGCTCCTTATTGTGTATCACTGCATCCGTGCGGTCTCTGATTGTCTCACTGACGCGTGGTTTCCTGGGACCAGTAGTTCTGATCAACTGGAAGAGCATGCGGCAATTGCCCACTGCTCCTGCCTCCTCCATTTCTTGGGCCCTACTGATCCACCAGGCTTCCTAATTAGCACGTAGGCTCCGCTTTAGTTCACGCAGAGCCAGCTTGGTATTTACTTCTGGATTCTAACAGGTGCAGCTACCTTTCGTATATCCAGTGACTGGTGCGGTGACCATTGATAGTGCCACAAGCAGATGCTTCTGCGTCGTGCATGGCGGCCGGGATCCTATTCCACTGAAGCTCGGTGTCATTAGAAGACAGTTCATTATGTAGTGCGTTTTGATAGGCCTGCCTGATCGAGGGTTGAGACAATTTCTCAGTTGCCATTCGGAGGACAAGCTTGGTACGCCTCCCGGTAAAGTTCATGGAGAAACGACAACGTACCAAAGCATGATCAGAGTCGACGCAGGTATTCCAGTACAACCGACAATCCAGGATGGAACCACGCCACCTCTAACTTATGGCTATGTGGTCAGTTTGGGTCAATCGCTGGCCATCTACAAGATGACGCCAAGCAGCACTTCGGCGGCCACTATGTCTAAAAGCAGTGCTACTAAGAAACAACTGGTGCTCCGCACACAGTTGTAGCAGACGCTCACAATTGTCAGTCCGTTCGGAGTTATGCCCATGTTTGCCAGCCATCTGAACTTCTAAAGAGTTCAGACGCCCTACTTGTGCGTTCATATCCCCTGCAAGTATTATAACATTTGAACCGGTAGCACTGCGTAGTAGCGCGTTCAGTTCGTGATAGAATGTGTCCTTGATAGCATTTGAACTGCAGTCGGTGGGAGCAAAAGCGGAAATCACAGACAAATAAGGTTTTGTACTACTTCGTGAATCAACTTTGGATGATGTCGTCAAACGGACTGCACATAAATGGCTGTTCATCGGAATCCACTCAACCAATGGTGGCTCAGCCTTGGAGCTTAGAATGATACCTACACCAGCTTGACCCGTGAGTGTTGCATCGCCATCGCCAAAAGCGTGAAACGAATAACGAGGGGAGAAAGCGGGCGCAGTTAATTCAACAACCCCGTGAGGATCATTGGTCCTGGTTTCGGATACGCAACACACATCAATACCCAGGATGTCCAAGGTGCGTGCGAGTGCAGCTTGTTGACCTACTTGTCATAGAGTGCGAACGTTGCATATTGCCATGGAAACGGGGCAGTGTGAATTTGTAAGGGACTGTTGTCGTTAGGCATCCGGTGAGTATCGCGAGAAGGTAGCTGCAGATGGTTCCACTGCATTGGCACTTCGGTTGCTGCCAATTAAGCTGGGAATTATAGAAGGAAGGTTAGTAATGGGGGTCGGGATGGAAGAGAAAAAGGTGGAAAAGAAAGAAGGGAGGCGCCAGCAGTAGCATGTTTTCGCTTATCCGCCCTGCTGTATGCAGCAGATAAGGCGATCCTTGATAATCTGCGCGACGGCCGATGCAGGATGAAGTTTATGTTTGAAGAAAAAGTCATGGTTGTATGTGGGTTGGAATACTGCTAGGGCGCCTAGACCTAGACAGGAGGACGATTAGGGTCCTCACCCAAAGCCTTTGGCTCAAAAGCCTGTCCGCGGGGTGGTGGCAATGATTTAGTTTTGAAGAAATGGACGCCATCCCATTTCAAACCCCCAACCTGGAGGATCAGGTGACTGAGTTGGTCTGACCTCTCAGCATTAACCAACTTGGTAGGAGTATCTCTCAAGAGACCCGCAGGCACCACCCAGTACAGCTCAATGGGTCAAGGAGGTACGCAAACCGTCGCACCACGTTAAGGTCCAGTCTCGTTGCGATCCCTAGATCGTTGCTACTTGAATATCTGGGTATGAACTCGTCACTCACCGCCGATGGAGAAGTAGAGTCCAAAACGACTTGTAACTTGCCAGTTGAGAGAAATGAGAACCTTACGTCACGACATTTAGAAGTGCCAAAAATCAGGGGTCCGGATGAAGACCAAAGCACAAGCTCAACTAGATAATTTTGAAAAGTAGAATATGTCCCAGAGATTGAAGTAATGCAACTCAAAACAACATCATCAGCATATTCGTAACTAGTAAATATAGATGGTATGGAAGCTTTCAATGTATAAAGCAAACAGAGCGGATTGGAGGATGACTTTCTTTAAAGCATAATAACTAGAGAGAAACGCAGACTTCGCTCCATTGATCTGGGTGAACTGAGTGCGGTTTATGAAGTGGTCTTTATCTACACTAAAACACTTGCTGGGATCCCATTCGCACACAGGTGGTTGAGTAGGAGTGACCTGTCAGCGCTAAAGAAAGCAGCTCTATCGTCGATAAACAGAAGGCATCCTGCCCTGCAACAGAATGCACAAGGAATGACACAGCGTCAAGTGTGGAGCGGACATGTTTGTAAGCGAACTGGTATATATCGCTAGACCGGTCTGTGCCGAGGAGCGACCGACGATTTCTGCTGGGTGCTTTCAACGCGCGCGTTGGGCGTGATGCATCGGTGTGTGGACAGATGTTATCGGTTCGCATAGCATTGGTTCAGCGAATGCAAACGGTGACAGGCTGCTCTCACTGTGTGCCACTCACGGCCAGACGATCACGAAAACTCGGTTTGCACTGAGTGCAAGTGATATAGCAACTTGGACGCACCCACGGAGTGGTCACGCTCACCTGCTCGACTATGTCATCGTACTTCGGCGTGATATGCGTGAAGTGCGCATGACACGTGTACTGCGTGGAGCTGAGTGTGGCACTGAGCACAAATTGGTGCGGACCAATCGGCACATATATTTTCGTAAAGCTATGTTTTGCACTTTCGCCGCGAATCGGCGTGAATTTAACATTCTCTCCCTCAGCATTGTGGCGAAACGTATTGAGCTGGATAAGGCGATGGCTGCACGCCTGTGTGATGTGGACTGTATAACCAGAATGGGCGACCTGTGGCACCACATTCGCGACCAGGTGACAGCTGCTGCCGAGGAGACCATCGGGCGCACAAACTGTAAGCGGCCTGATTTGTTTGATGACAACAATGCGACGATTGGCGCATTTTTGTCGGAGAACAATGCAGCATTTGCTGCACATGTTGCAGACCCCAGTGACTTGGGGAAGAAGGGTCAGTTTCTCATAATTCGAGGGCTACTGACCCCAGAGCTCCGTCGCATTAAAAATGCATGGTGGACGGAGAAGGCGAAGTCGATGGAATACTACGCCGAACACTTCTAACACAAGGACTTCTTTGGCTCCTTGATTGGAGCAGCTGAGGACACTGATCGATGGTAGTTCAGGCGCTACCTGCACACTGACTACAAACATAATGCATATATGACGAAATCCCTTTGACTGTCTCTTGAACAACCGTTCAGAGATCGACTGGCCTACATTGAACGGCCTCAATCAGCATGATGTGATGGCGAATCTGGCTGACACGCCGACACTGGATTAGAAGCAGAGGGCACTTGCTCAGCTGCGAAACGGCAAGTGTGCCGGAGCCGACGGGATCCCGCCTGAAGTATTGAAACATGGCGGACCCGCCTTGTTGACTGCGCTGTACCACTTGGTGCAACGCGTATGGATTGAGGAGAACGTGCCTCCTGAGCTGAAGGATGCCCTTGTGCTACCACTGTACAAGGGCAAAGGGAGCAAGCAGTGTTGCACGATTTATCGCGGCACCAACTTGCTGAGTTGTGTGGGCAAGGTGATTGCCCGAATCCTGCTCAACCGCCTCGTCGGTCAGGTTGTGGAACCTAACGTGGCGGAAGAGCAATGTGGATTCCGTTCGGGTCGCAGCACTATGGATATGGTGTTTGCGGGTCGTCAGTTGCAAGAGATGTACAGAGATCTACACCAGCCATTGTACTCGCTTTTTGTTGATTTCACCAAGGCATTTGGTACGGTGAACCGCGAGGCATTGTGGCTGGTGTTGGGTAAGTTTGGTTACCCGAATAAGTTTGTAAGTTTAATGGAATGTCTGCACAGTGGTATGCGAGCGAGGGTGCAGCTGGGTGGAGAGACGTCGGAAGACTTTGCAGTTGTCTCTGGTGTGAAGCAAGCCTGTGTCTTAGCTCCTGCCCTGTTTAATATATATCTTCATGCAATGTGTCTTGTGCTTTTGCTGCGGTTTGTGCTTACGGTGTTCGTGTGTTGCACCCGATTGGCCATAGTTTACTGAAAATCCATCGTTGCAAAACGAGAACCCTAGTCTGTGAGACAATATCCGTTCGACGACTGTACGTTGTTTGCGCACAGGACGGATGAGTTACAGCACATGACTAGTGCTCTAGCTTCTACGGCTGTCCAATTCGGGCTCTCCAACAAAAAAGCAAAACTGTCTGTATCTTTCAGTTTTCTCCGGAGGTGCAATCTTCAATATTGCCGCGAATCAGCATTGGTGCTAAAGTATTGAAAACCACCTCCCGCTTCTGCTACCTTGGGATTGTGATGTCGACTGACCAGCAGAAACACAGTCAGCTGCGTATCCGGGTGTCGAAAGCAGCGGCGGCATTCGGGAAGCTTGAGTACCGAGTGTGGAACAACCATCACCTTACCGTTGGCACGAAGTTGAGTGTGTGCAAATCCATGACGTTGTCCGTTCTTCTATATAGCAGCGAAACGTGGACGATGTACCGGCGAGATGTGCGATATCTCGATTGGTTCCATCAGCCGTGTTTGCGACGGATTTTGCGCATCGGTTGTTGCGACAGAGTTGCTGACACGGAAATGTTTCGACAAAGGGGGATGTATGCAGTGGACTGCATACTTTTACTGAGACACCTGAGGTGGATCGGTCATGTGTGGCGTATGGATTCAACGCGGATACCGAAACAACACTTATACGGTCAGCTGAGTATTAGGAAGCGGCATGTGGGAAAACCAAAGTTGCGTTACCAGGACATGATCAAAGTGAGCCTCACACGTTCTAATCTTGATTGTAGGTCCTGGGAATCGAAGGCGGTTGATCGGCGTGCATGTCGCGATCTAATCACGAAGGACTTTGCCGAGGTGCCAAGGAAAGCCCTCGTGCATGTAAAGAAGAAGCGGCAAGTGCGGAAGCGGCAAGCACCGATGTAGTGTACTCCAACGATATCAAGCTCATGGTACTGTAGCACATGCAGTCGCGAGTGCCTTAGTCAGGCAGGCCTAGTGAGCCATGAGCGAGACCACTCGGGACCACCACGGAAGCGCCGACGGGTCCTGCATAGAACGTAGGTAGAATCGGCGCAGCGTTTGTAGGTACGCTGCATTCGGTTTATTAACTGCGAGCTTGCATGCTAATCCACTTTTTTCAGGTGTTGGGTTAGCAACTTTGTCCTTACGCTTTACTTTTCATATTAATGCCTACCTGCACTCTCTTCTATAAACTTGCACACGTTCCTAAAACTACTTTAGTTAACTTCTATAAGATTTCCACGTTCGTGGCATTTTCTTGAATATATTTTCTTACGTCTTGAAATTATAGTGGATTCGTTTGTAACCAATTTATTTCTTATGGTCATGTATTGAAGAGTCATGATCGTTTCTGTATACATTATTCGATTTATTTGATTTGATATCATTGTTTGAATTGATTGGTTGTTGCTTGGTATTCCCGGTGTGGCAGCGCTTGATGTGCATGTTGACAAGTTGTCTGCTCCTCGACTATCCACTACCTCGTCCATCTGGCTCCAGCAGACGGTTGGTCGTTGCTGGAAGGGAAGGGGTCCACCGACCTTGTGACCGCGTTAGTTTCGAAGAATGGTTCTATGCACTCAGTGTGGAGCGGACTACGGTCCAGCCACCGCCTTGTGTGCGCTTGATTCCCAAATACAGTGCGCTTGTGTTAGCCTGTGAAGGAGTGTGGGCTGGCTCCGTTGATGAAACGTGGCTCCCATCCACATGCTTCCCGGTCTTATTCCTTCGGGTTTACACTCTATAGGTGGTGTGTGGTGGGAATTGTGGGTGGTGCGACGCAAGCCACCCATGGTCCCTCCGTTGGTGCAGGTGTACTGTGGCTGGCCACAGTGACAAGCAAACCCGAAACCGGATGCCGCCACGCATATATCTCTAGCATTGGTGTGAGTGGAAATCTGAGACACAAGTAGTTTAACAAAGTCCCTCAACCTCACCGATGTTCATGCGATTGGATGATACTTGTGGGAGTCCTTCATGGGTACAATCGTTATCCTTACAGAACTCTAAATTTTAGGATTGGTGCCATCCGTAAGACCGTGGTTCAAAATGACGGTTAGATGTTTCGCAAGATAATCTGTACAACACTTTAGGACAAGTGGTGGTAATGCATCGGGACTAATAGCTTGATTTACCCACAATTTTTTGAGTTCTCGGCAAACATTAAATCCCGTCAAAAGTGACTACCGGACCTGGGTTGTTGAGGTGAAGCAGAGAAAGTATACCCCATTGAGAAGAACAGAACTCAGGGTTGAGTTTGTTCACAACGACGTTATCAATGCGCTCGTGGGAACTTTGGCAACATAAGTGCTCCAAATGTCTCCGAAAATCTCGACAATCGTGATTGCCCATCACAGTCTCGGTGTATAAGCGTTTCAATCTTTTTATCTCAGATTTGATTATCAAAGAAAGCTTTTCAAGTTACGCGTTTCATTTGCATTTATAGGATTGTTATTTCTTTCTTCTAAGCTACTTCAGTAGCGGCGAAGATAATCTATCAATCTGTAGGTGGATGGCATCAGCAGGGCAGTACAAATCGAAGCACAAGCTAATGTAGATAGCCAGATATTCGTTCTTGAGATTTGAGAAGTCAGATGAAGACAACATCGCTTGGAGTTTCGCGATATTTTCTGTCGAGCATTCTCAACGTCTGACGATTTGGAAAGGCTTTTATCAAAGAGATAAATTTTGTCTTGCAGTAGATAACTGCGCAAAACTTAAGAATGCACTGATGTTTCCTAGCAGAACGCACGTTAGTGTAGAAAACGACTAGGTTTTATTTGTGAAGAAATAATCCAACTGTGTTATTAGTCTGGTTTCGAAGTTTACCGTGTTTATTAGACCGAAATATTTGATGAATGTCGTGCCAGTCTTGAATTCACCAACAACGGCAGATAGGGCACTCGATTTCAGGCAATATCGATGGTCAGAAAACTTCTTCAACTCAGTGATCTGTCAGAAATTTCTAATAATTACAGAAAGAACTCCGCCTAAAAAGTTGGTTGAAATTCAAGTAAGTGGCAGATAATCTTCTATGTCGTGCATGTAGATAACAAGGCTAGCTATTTACACCAGATTTGGTTGATGTAGGTGATGACGCCTCCTCCACGATTATGTGGCTTTCTAGGTCCATCTATCCCTATGACACGGTAGTCACTGAGATGGATAACCTTGTCCTCCACTTAAAGATGTAGCCAACTTCCTTGAGTTATGACAACACGTGTATTTGTATAATCCCTACTATTCATAGTGGCAGTATAATCAGCGATTTTACTGAGGTGGGAACCCACTTTGCTGGAGAAAATCAGCGGAACTTGTTCTCTATTTATAGGACAGTGTCTGAGGCCAACATCCCATACATTGAAAGCACATCACGGTAGTTAGGTGCATAGTAACGGCGAGCCCACAATCTTGTTTCACATCAAAGATAGCATCAAAGTCATCTGAGGTGTTCCACACACGGTTACACTCTCACCCGCATACCACTGTGAAGAAATTCACATTTACCTTATACGTTTTAGTCACTGCTTGTAACGTACGGTAGCGTATGCTTTATAGGTTTCAGAACCCTAGGTATGGAAAACAAGTCTGGACAGAGCAGTGTGTAATCAACAACTGAAAGGACATCCGGACATGCATGCACTGGCAACACGATGAGCTTGGTGTGTGTGTGTGTGTGTGTACCCGTACATGCGTCCATGTGTGTCGTCCAGTCACCTGAGTGGATAAGGGCCTGAGCGCATGACATTCCTTACCCCCATAGATGTCATCAAACTCCCGGCTGTAAACAACACGGGTTTGGCGATGCGGGTCGATCGCCTCAGCAACGCTTCGCTAGCCTGGGCATACGGTTCGCCCTCAGTGTCTGGTTTCTTGTCTGCGCACAGCCCGGTCTGCGCCTCGTTCGGCGAATCTGAACGTGGTCTGAGTGCCGACGAATAAGCCGGCCATCTCGCACTTGGACGTTGTTTTGGCTTCGCGAGGAACGAATTACGAGGGCACGTTGCTAGCGTGTTTCTTGTGTCAACTTAGTGTAGGTCGTCATTTTCCCAAAAAGCATATCCTTCTTCAGCTCATCTTAAGACACTGACATCTTCTGTAGCTCTTCTATCTCCACGCGTGGATTAGGAAACAGTAGGTTCAGCGTTGTCCTGAGGTACCTGCCAAACATCAGCACTGCAGCAAACTAACCCGCACTCTCAGTGGATGTGAAACGATAGGCAAATAGGAACAGACCAAGTTTTGCAGGGCCTTTACACACTGTTATAACAGTTCTTGCTTCACTGTTTGCGTGGGCCGCTCTGTCAGCCCGTTTGGCGAGGGAGGATAAGGCGCTGATTTTATATGCTGAATTCCGTTCCTAGTGCCGGATCAATTGAACCCCGCGCTAACCAAAGTGGACCCGTTATTCGTGCGTATGGTTTCCGAAATACCGAAGGTGGCGAATAATGAATGCATCTTAACAATGATGCTTACGGACGTCGCTTTCGTAACGGGATACACTTCAACTCACTTGGATTGGGCTTCTATGAGTAACAGCAACATGGTTCCCTTGTTTGGGCCGAGGTAGTCGGCGTGGATACGTTGCCACAGCTTGTCGAGCCAGCACTAAGGATGTACGGGACCGGGGGTTTACTACGTTGGTGTACCTGTGCGCATGTTCTCGATGGCTGAATCGATCCTTGGCCACCAGCAGTATCTCCTCGCCAATAATTTCATCGTCGAGACACCTGGACCTGCGCCATGGAGCTCGTGGAGGATCTGTACACTAATCTTGCTAGGAAGGATCAACTGAGAACCCAACGCTATCGGTACAAGTGACCGATAGCCGTCCTATAGCAGTCCGATGGCCATCCGATAGACGACTGATCTGACGCCGTACGGGACAAGTTTTGTGGTGGAAACCGGACGATCAAATCGGACACTCATTGGACTAAAACACAGTGTTGCAAAGAGATCTCTTTTCGGCAGTTCACATCAGGCAAATACAACTACAAGACTGAAAATGCATTAATAAACTGGCGCAAGCAATAATGAGGACGGATGGGACGATTTGAACAGTTTAAGCAAGTTCATTTGATGCTCGAATCGATTTAATCAGGTGACATCGTGATCGGGCTAACCGACAGCTAAATAACTTGTGTAAACAGAAAAGGCAAAATTACTAACCAAATAAAATTAGTTAATTACGCAAATAAATAGCACCCGGTTAAGCGAGATACTCCGGGGGACCTTATCATCAGGGCCATGGCAAAGTCAAGGGTTGCACAAGCACCCTATGCTTGCATAGCTCTGGTTGTGTTAGCCGGATCGCGATGACTTCAGCTGTCTGCAGGAGGCGTTTCCTTAGCCCTTTCGGGTATCGCCTCGGTACGACGTAATAGACTTTGAAAGCATCTTTTGTCAAAATCTGATGCCCACTAAGAATCAGATGTTCCATAATTGAGCTGTTGATACTTCTGTGCATGCCTCTCCGCAATGATCCTGGACAATGTTCAGCCATTCGTACCGACAGACGCCTGGTCGTATGCCCGAGGTACTTTGCACCACAGGTGCAAGTAAACTGGTAAACAATGTACGATTCGGACGACACTGGCACTCTGTCTTTAAGACGCTGAGCTATGAAGGGAGCGGTCTCTGCAACTATGTGCGGTTGGGCGGCCGGGTAGGTTCTTGCTACGGCATTAGAAAGTCTTCTGTTCAGGAGATCGAAGGCGAAATCTCCCTTAAAAGGAACAGTGAGAAACACATCCTTCTTCGGGACCGTTGCTACGGGCTTATCGCGCTCACGGCACATGGCGTGCTTTTTGATGAAAGGCTCTGGGTATCCATTCGCAAGAAGTGTTTTCACAAATCGGTCCTTCTCATCTTCGAGAGTTTCGGGACTACAAATTTTGGTGGCCCGGTAATTCAAGCAACGTACTAAGTTGCGTTTGTACCTCAGAGGGACAAAGCTCGAAAAGTGTGTGTACTGTCCTACCCATGTAGCTTTGCGGAAGACTCTACATTGCGAGAAGAGATCTTCAAACATTCTGTCCAAAAAGCACCGAGAATCAATCAAAGAATTGAGGTCAAATCCTGACCTTATTCTTTCTAGACCTGATAAAGGATCGGGATGGGTGCTAATGGACAAATCATATTACATTTCGAAATTAAAAGTTATCTTGCAAGACACGAGCAAATTCTTGCATGACACAATTCAGAAAGACAAGACGGCAGACGATGAAGCAAAGATTACGAAGATCTTGAAAGAATTAAAACAGATGAATTCGATAACCGATATTCAATTGCAGCAGTTAACTCCTGTTGGCTCCCAACCTCCGCGACTCTACGGCTTACCTAAAGTACACAAGCCACAAGTCCCTCTTCGTGCAATAATTGACATGTCCGCGTCGGCACACCACTTAGTTGCGAAATGGATTGTGCAGTTATTGGAACCCGTGCGTAAGGAACTCTCTATACATTCATTGAAGGATTCGTTCGAATTCGTTGATAAAGTTAAAGAGCTGAAATTAAATGGTAAACAAATGTTTTCCTTTGATGTAGAATCCCTTTTCACAAATGTCCCACTGTTTGAAACTGTTAATTTCATCTGTGAGTATATAACGGAAAGGAACCTAAACGTTGGCATTCCGGTTCCTAAGCGCAAGGAGTTACTCTTGCGGTGTACCTTTAATAGACAGTTCCTGTTTGACGGAATCTATTACAGGCAAATCGATGGCGTGGCCATGGGTTCCCCCCTTGGACCACTTCTGGCCGACATCTTTCTCACTAAGCTTGAGCATGGTCCCATCCAAAGACTTATTGCCTCATTCGCTTCTTATTGGAGGTATATGGATGACACTTTCATCATCTGTGATTCGCACATTGATGTCAACCATTTGCTCGACAAGTTCAACAGTGCACACCCCTTAATAAAATTCACTAGTGAAATGGAGAAAGAAGGTAAGCTGGCTTTTCTGGACGTTTTGTTGAGGAGGCGCGAGGACGGATCACTTGAGCGTAGAGTCTTCCGCAAAGCTACATGGGTAGGACAGTACACACACTTTTCGAGCTTTGTCCCTCTGAGGTACAAACGCAACTTAGTACGTTGCTTGAATTACCGGGCCACCAAAATTTGTAGTCCCGAAACTCTCGAAGATGAGAAGGACCGATTTGTGAAAACACTTCTTGCGAATGGATACCCAGAGCCTTTCATCAAAAAGCACGCCATGAGCCGTGAGCGCGATAAGCCCGTAGCAACGGTCCCGAAGAAGGATGTGTTTCTCACTGTTCCTTTTAAGGGAGATTTCGCCTTCGATCTCCTGAACAGAAGACTTTCTAATGCCGTAGCAAGAACCTACCCGGCCGCCCAACCGCACATAGTTGCAGAGACCGCTCCCTTCATAGCTCAGCGTCTTAAAGACAGAGTGCCAGTGTCGTCCGAATCGTACATTGTTTACCAGTTTACTTGCACCTGTGGTGCAAAGTACCTCGGGCATACGACCAGGCGTCTGTCGGTACGAATGGCTGAACATTGTCCAGGATCATTGCGGAGAGGCATGCACAGAAGTATCAACAGCTCAATTATGGAACATCTGATTCTTAGTGGGCATCAGATTTTGACAAAAGATGCTTCCGAAGTCTATTACGTCGTACCGAGGCGATACCCGAAAGGGTTAAGGAAACGCCTCCTGCAGACAGCTGAAGTCATCGCGATCCGGCTAACACAACCAGAGTTATTCAAGCATAGGGTGCTTGTGCAACCCTTGACTTTGCCATGGCCCTGATGATAAGCTCCCCCGGAGTATCTCGCTTAACCGAGTGCTATTTATTTGCGTAATTAACTAATTTTATTTGGTTAGTAATTTTGCCTTTTCTGTTTACACAAGTTATTTAGCTGTCGGTTAGCCCGATCACGATGTCACCTGATTAAATCGATTCGAGCATCAAATGAACTTGCTTAAACTGTTCAAATCGTCCCATCCGTCCTCATTATTGCTTGCGCCAGTTTATTAATGCATTTTCAGTCTTGTAGTTGTATTTGCCTGATGTGAACTGCCGAAAAGAGATCTCTTTGCAACACTGTGTTTTAGTCCAATGAGTGTCCGATTTGATCGTCCGGTTTCCACCACAAAACTTGTCCCGTACGGCGTCAGATCAGTCGTCTATCGGATGGCCATCGGACTGCTATAGGACGGCTATCGGTCACTTGTACCGATAGCGTTGGGTTCTCAGTTGATCCTTCCTAGCAAGATTAGTGTACAGATCCTCCACGAGCTCCATGGCGCAGGTCCAGGTGTCTCGACGATGAAATTATTGGCGAGGAGATACTGCTGGTGGCCAAGGATCGATTCAGCCATCGAGAACATGCGCACAGGTACACCAACGTAGCAAACCTCCGGTGCCGTACATCCTTAGTGCTGGCTCGACAAGCTGTGGCAACGTATCCACGCCGACTACCTCGGCCCAAACAAGGGAACCATGTTGCTGTTACTCATAGAAGCCCAATCCAAGTGAGTCGAAGTGTATCCCGTTACGAAAGCGACGTCCGTAAGCATCCTTGTTAAGATGCATTCATTATTCGTCACCTTCGGTATTTCGGAAACCATACGCACGAATAACGGGTCCACTTTGGTTAGCGCGGGGTTCAATTGATCCGGCACTAGGAACGGAATTCAGCATATAAAATCAGCGCCTTATCCTCCCTTGCCAAACGGTGAAGCAAGAACTGTTATACCAGTGTGTAAAGGCCCTGCAAAACTTGGTCTGTTCCTATTTGCCTAGCGTTTCACATCCACTGAGAGTGCGGGTTAGTTTGCTGCAATGCTGATGTTTGGCAGGTACCTCAGGACAACGCTGAACCTACTGTTTCCTAATCCATGTGTGGAGATAGAAGAGCTACAGAAGATGTCAGTGTCTTAAGATGAGCTGAAGAAGGATATGCTTTTTGGGAAAATGACGACCTACACTAAGTTGACACAAGAAACACGCTAGCAACGTGCCCGCGTAATTCGTTCCTCGCGAAGCCAAAACAACGTCCAAGTGCGAGATGGCCGGCTTATTCGTCGGCACTCAGACAACGTTCAGATTCGCCGAACGAGGCGCAGACCGGGCTGTGCGCAGACAAGAAATCAGACACTGAGGGCGAACCGTATGCCCAGGCTAGCGAAGCGTTGCTGATGCGATCGACCCGCATCGCCAAACCCGTGTTGTTTACAGCCGGGAGTTTGATGACATCTATGGGGGTAAGGAATGTCATGCGCTCAGGCCCTTATCCACTCAGGTGACTGGACGACACACATGGACGCATGTACGGGTAAACACACACCAAGCTCATCGTGTTGCCAGTGCATGCATGTCCGGATGTCCTTTCAGTTGTTGATTACACACTGCTCTGTCCAGATTTGTTTTCCATACCTAGGGTTCTGAAACCTATAAAGCATACGATTTACTTACATTTTCCGCTCTCCATCGCATTCCAACACGCAGGTAACGTCGCTGGACGGCAGCTCTGATTATAGCACTACCTCACCTTCCAGGTGCTTAGTTTTTGCGTAGCCATCTAATAATGGATGCATAAGTAGAAATGACACCAGTGGATTAGTGCGTCCTTACTTTGAAAACTAACGAACCAGCAGGTGCAGGTAGGTTGTGTAACAAGTGGTTTTCAAGCTGCCTGGTAAATAACTTGGGCAACCTTACTTTGACTTTGCTCTCCATCCAGGTGGAGTGCGCAACTGTAACGCTGCTGCCCTCAAACTCTATGACGTGATACATGTGTCAGTTAACCATTAAGGGTACATACATGGTCACATTGTAGCGAGAACGACGCGAGATGGGGCAGAACGTGTAGTGCCGCAACAACGTGCAACTGACAACTCATGTACCTCTTACAGATTTGGACCGTGTTTCCTTCCCACGACGCAACGCGGATGAGGAATTGTGTGACGGGCCATTCCAAGTGCCTACGAGGTTGAGATTTGAAACAAGCCCTCCATATTTTTATCCCGTATCTCCCTTCGCTATATCCGATTCTGGCCAGCCAAGGCTCTTTCGAAAGCTCGCGATTTGCTCTCTCTTGGCTGCATCATTCGTCCCGCGTTCAGTCATGTGGACTACGCTGGTGGTGGATTTGTCTGATTTATTGCGTTCTCGACAAATACCACCTCCGTTGTTCTTCGCCCAGGCTCGTTAACGGATGCTTTTGTGATCCGCTGTCCGTTCGATTCGCAAGGCTCTCAATGCCTTGTTTCGACGCTTCCATTGAGACCGTTGGTAATTATCTACTATCCCATTCTCGTTATCTTTGCGGTTCACCAGTAATCACTGGGTTTCACCGCCCTACATGTTGCGGTAGGATAAAAAAGCAATGCCAACCCCAATTGTTTATTATGGGATAAAGTACAACCGTAGCATCCGAATTAATAGTATGGCATGTTAACATACTGTGCTTTAGTTATTTTGGGGATATCATGGTAGATGTGTAATTCTTTCGATGGTATGAATTTGTGCAAAATGATTAGCAATTCTGGAAAGATCGAACACATACCTTTTATTGACTTATATCCATTCCCACTTGCAAACACAAGCTAAAAATCTACACTTACGCACAGTTACACACAAATCCATGCACATGTTTACTCTTATGACATTTTTGTTCGTACTTTGCTACCATAACGTGATCATGCCTGTAAAGGCGTACCTGGCGTTGCCCAGAATAAAAAAGTTTATAAGGTTATAATTCCAAATGATGGTGTGCCACCCACCAGATCCACCTTTTCCAGATGATTCGTCGTAGTGACCCACCGTTGCAAATAAATGAACTCGCAGTGTCAATAGTTCGCATAATGGAGATTGAGTGGGCGTCATCCAGAAGAGTCCCTGGGATCTGAGTTGAACACCATTCCGTGACAAGTCGGAAAATCTGTGATGTTGGCTGGTGTGCCTCTCGTACCGTTCTCCGCACACGTCCGAGAAATGATCCATTGGAAATGCAAACAAGTTGTCCAGGGTGTAAACCACAAAAGCGCTTGGGAATTAAAGCAACGCGTGTCCTGCCGTGATATCAACAAGTACCACAACCGGAACCGATATAACGGTGTCATTGAACAAATTAATCATAGAAAAACAGACAATACCTTAACGATTCCCAAACTCAACTGCTCTAAAAGGTCCTTTAATACAAAGGCAATCTCTGGGTCAAATTCTCCAGGTCGATCTGTGAACCAAAATGCAGCCAAACGAGTTCGCACAGGCAAGGGGAAACATGTAAAGGTATACAGACAGGTCGTGCAATCTGACCAATGGCAATATGTGGGCATCGACCAGTGCGGCTGTGTCCAGCTCAATGCAAGGTCGCCTCGTCCGTTGGGACACAAAACAAGATTAGGCGTACGAGTGAGTGGGTGATGTCAATCAGTGGGAATGAAACGTGAATGAATGGGTGTAGGTGCACAGAGAGACGGTAGAAAGACAGGCGGGGCAGAACGCAGTTCATACAGGGGCTGAGGCCGCTGACCACAATGAAGCGGAATTCGGATATAGCGGAAACAAGGATAGTGGAAAGCCAAATTAGGCAACCTCGGTAATGAACAGCGTTCATGCAGGGATTAGGCACGTGTGGATGTTTGGACCGACAAGGAAATCCTATTACACAGGGGATTTAACCGGCAAGCATCCTGACATAAGTACAACAGAGAGTGCACATTGAATACAGGTTCCTGTTCATCGTATATAGCGCCTATCGGTTGAAACAGTTTCTTCAATCTGGATTCAACATGCAACCGATAGTAGGAGCCCCATTTTTTCGAACATAATGCGTAAGAGGTCACAAAGAGATGGACGAATTTTTTGCACTGCGCATCTAAAGAGTGTCTTTCCTAATCACTGGACCCAGATACAGCAAAAAACTGACGGAACAGTAGCTTTCCATCTATCAACGTCTTCCAAAGTGCAACATTTTTGTGGGAATTCTCTTCTACAGCATTTAGTCGCTATTTCAAAACGGTTGTACGCATCACGGCTAGCTGTGAATGGAAGGCCCACTCTTCTTGCTATGGGTCCATTACGCCATAGATGGAGCAAACCTTTCTTCACACCGAGACAAAGCTGGTGCATATAATACAACGGGAAGGACTCAATCATGTCCATGCGAAATGCCTCGAAGGGTGAATCAGCGATGTAGTGTTACTCCTGGCGCCTGGACCGAAAATCCATGTCAATCCCGGGTATAGGGTCCTTAGACTACGGAAATACTATGCGTCCGTCAAGATAAACACCTAGGCAAGTTTAATGTACATGAACTCAATATTACCAACAGGGAACATTTTGCGCAAACATAGAATCCAGAGTGCTGCCATATAGTTCAATAGTTCAGTAGTTTATGATGGGTGGAAGTATAACTTTACTAGTCCCACAGGATGGAAAATGCACAAGAAAAGTAAAAGCAAATATGTTCCAATGTGGAACGTGAATCATCAGTAGTAATGATATTGCACTTTGTCACACCGTTGTGTAGCGTGTGGTGTTAAGATGCAAGTCTATTAGTCTCTCGATTGTCGCAACGTTTCGTGCATTCACCACATGTGTTGGTAGTGCATTCCAGTAGGAACAGCTTCTAAGAAAAATACTTCCTACAATCCAAACGGGAGTGTTGCGTTACTAGTTTCAGGTGATGGCCTCGATATTGCTCGTAAGAGGCTACGGTCCGCAATGATGTAAATGGGTGCTCGCTTTCAATTATTATCCGGTATGTGAGAATGAGATCTCCGCGAAGCCGTCGGTATTCTGATAAGAACACACCGAATACTCGAAGACGCAGCTCCTAACTGAGAGCGGCTATTCTACGTGTTGTCTTTGTGGCTCTTCTTTGGGGTTGCTCCAAGAGATGAATCCCTCGTTTTAACCATGGGCGTCAGGCTTGAACCGCATATTCGATGTGGGAACGAAGAGGGATGTTGATAAGCAGTGATACTAGCCGTCGCTCAAAGGTGCCAAGAGCTCGCCGCAAAAGCCTCAAGTTCATGTTCGCCACATTCGCTGCTTCGAGCATTAGAGCGAATTGTCAAGACTTTCTTGCACGGTTATACCCCAGTCGCGCTCACTAGTCACTTGTTGCAAAACGTGCTGTCCCAGAAGATGTGTTGATGAAGCCGCTACGCACCGTCAGCAGGTGACACTTTTCAGGGTTCAATGGGAGCTGGTTCCTTGCTGCCCATTTGTTAATCCGGTCCAGATCGTTCTGGAGCTAGACACGGTCGGATGCTGAATGAATTGTCGTCCATATTTTAGCATCATCTGCAAATACCTGCATCGGGGATGAAATGTTTTATGGGTGGTCATTTATGTAAACTAAAATCAGTAGCGGGCCGAGGACAGATCCTTGTGGTATACCACTGGATACGCACAGGCTTTCGGAGTGAGTGTTGACAATTTTTAACTTGATGGTTCTGTCTGTAGGTGCTGTAGGTTGTCTTCTAACCAGGTGAGCAGGGAACCGTTGGTACTATAGGCAGCAAGATTTTTAAGGAGAACGAAATGATTGATCCCGTCGAATACCTTAATAAAAGCTAAGTAAATCACATCTATGGGGTTTCCTCTATCAGTTGCTCTGGTCCATGAATCCCGGGTAAGGAGCAGGTTAGTGAGACAAGATCGTCTGCGTCTTAAACCATACTGGATATTGAAAATTATTTGCAGATGGTCGAAATATCACATCAGTTTTCTGCTTTTATCGATTTCATAACTTTGGATCAAACAGATAGGTAAGTAATAGGTCGGTCATTGGCAGAATCCGATCTCTTACCTCCTTTGTAGATTGGGGTGATGATACCATTTTTCCACTCAGATGGGCGTGTATGGGAGTCAAACAGAGCCTTGAATAGGGTTGTGAGTGGTACTGCTATGGTGGAAGGTAAGAGTTTTAAGTAACTTTGGGCACATTTTGTCAATTCTTGAGGCACTGTTTTCTCTCAGAGACTGTAATTTGTTCAAGAAACTAGATAAGCCGTTGGATTTTGTTGGGAATTGATAGGGCAAAGTTTCCATGTACTTGTAGCCACTGAGTCAAACTGCAGGAGTAGAGCTTTCGCAGTATCCATAGCAGTAGTCGTTCAGCCACTGGCCGTCTTGAGTGATGATATTCCAGGTTTAAGCTTACTTTTATTGTCCATATACGAGTATAGAAGTATGTACTTACTCGCAGACTTGAATACCATGGTCTTCTGCCAGCTGTACTTGTATGTCTTAATAAGTGACGTGCAGTAGTTTCTGAGTGTTTTGTAATTCTGTCATGTGGTATCATATAGGCTTAGCGAATGTTGCTTCCAAATCTCATCTGTTGATCCATTTAAGTGTTCTGCTTCGAATCCAACTGTTGTCCGGTGTGATACTCGTACTGGTACAATTATTTGAGGCTTCGCGTATGACCATGGGTAGAGTGAGGGCTTACGGTAAGCAGTCGTCGCCTTTCAATATCTCCAGCGGTGTGAGACAAGGATACCCGTTGTCACCTTTCCTCTTCAGCTTCGCTAATGATGATTTCATGTAGATAGCATTTACAAGACACGACTTAGAAAGTGTGGAGCTAATCCCAGGAGAACAATTTCTTGACTTGGAGTATGCAGACGACATTGCACTCATCTGTGACAGCTTCCAGACGTGCCAAGCTGCGCTGGAGAGATAAGTACTGGCTGTAAGCCGCTTCGGGGTTTGCTTTAACTATCGAAGTGCAAACATTTCCTTCAAGATTGGCAGGGATCGCCTCCTGCGCTAACCTTTGGTGGAGATCAGCTAGAAGTCGTTCAGAAATTGTTGTAATATCGCCCTTTGGATTGAAGATGAGATCACAAACCGAATATCAACAGCTCGAAGTGCTTTTGCTGACCTTCCCCACCTATGGCGGCGGCGCGACATCACTCTCTCCCTGAAGGGTAGGGTGTACAATGCAGCGGTGCATTCCACCTTACTGTACGGTTACGAAACCTTGCCCCTTAGATCAGCGGAAATGAAGAGGCTAGTAACGT
>OX104069.1:48863863-48929783 GCA_944474145.2 Dicrocoelium dendriticum
AATCAGAGCCGAGTAAAGCACGCAACAGCAGAACACTGTTAACGCAGCAGAGGTGTTATTGTAGTACAGAAGATAGATGCGGGTGAATTAGGTTTTATTAGCCAATGATGAAAAAATAGAATGCACGAAGCAAGCTATCGCACGTGGTAAGGGTCATCCAAAAACATCTGTGCTGATACGTTGCCAAGAATTAACCTCTCAAAATTTTCAGTAATCGATGTACACGTCAATTTTCGCTACTTCTTAGTACCGGCGTGACGTTTGTGCTCCGCCGGTTGTCGGCTACATTGCGTAAGTCCATGCACAACTTGCCCAATTCGGCGAGATGTGCCAGGTAAGCAGTAGACTCCTTGAAAAAGACATAAGACCGCTTATCCTGATCGGATGATTTGTTCGACTTCAGATTGTTTAAGTCCGCCTGTACATCTATACTATTTTCATTTGCGGTGATTCAATAGATCAGGGATTGTATTACCGTCATAATCACAGAACTTGTGGTTTAATTCTTCCATATGCAGAGTAGATTGTGTGACCTCATCAATAGCTCCGCTTCAGCTTCTTAGCATTTTCCATATTTCTCGGTAATTGATTTCTGCCAATATGTTAGAAAGAATACATGGTTGAGGCGTCGCAATTCGATTTTATGTTGATCGGAAAACGGTTCACCGCGGTAAACGATTCGTGTTTAGAAACATTTTCCTTGGGTCTGCGCAATCATGTGAGGCGCCGCGACCAGAACCTGTCTACGTGAATGAAAACCGTTTCAACTGGAGACCATATATCGAAACAGAAGTTTAGGCAACCAGTTACCTAGTCCAAATAACTTGATCCGTCCGCGTCATAAAATAAACTAAAATCTGTGGGAGCAACATATTTCCGCAGTCCTTCAGAACTCTAAGGAGAGTAGTATCTCCGCGTGTACTTTCGATATTTGCCTTGAGTGAAGTCTTCGGGTTCGCCTGGCTATGAAAAACAGGGGTGAAATTTATGACGCCAAGATTAGAGCTTCCTGACGGTGAGGGATTAAAGACAGAAAACATTTTAATTTGGAGGTTTTCGGTGTTGCGCCTCCTAACACTGACACCCCATAAACGGTTTAGTCCTCGTTTGAACTCATCAGATGGAGAAAGCCTGAGCATGGGTGGAACTTGCGGTCTATCGTTGCTCACGGAGCTTAGGGGCATAGTGATCAAAGCGTCAGCCTTTAAACACTAGGCTGCGAGGTCCACCCTAGCTCAGGCTATCTCCATCTGATGAGTCCAAATGAGGACGAAACCGGTTATGGGGTGTCAGTGTATGGTGGTGTAACAACGCAACACCTGTATTTCGAATATGATAATTGTAATCGAATTGACCGAGGTCAGCCGAGTTCACAACAGAGATTGTGTAACGCAATCCAGCCACACGGGGGGTACTCCAAATCCAACTTTTAACGTTTTCAAGTTGTTGACAAATACCTTGTCCAGGATTGCCGCTGACCTATTTGGCGATTGCAGAAAGTTTGCAATTAATCCGGGGTCAGACCTGTTACTATTGTCAGCAACTATGTACAAAGAGAATTCCAGGTACTCAAAAACAGCAACTGTAAATCCGTCGTTAAGGTCTTCAGCTTCATAGCTTGTGTAGCTATGGGATATATCGATATTGGCTAGTGAAATAAGGCGATATCAGTCCAAATACCTTTGTTTGCATTTACGATTAAATAGCTGACACGTTCAGATATGTAACAAATGTTCTTTTCCTCGACGTGCACCGTGAAGAGTTGATATAGTTTATAAGGCCACCACCGTAGTTCCTGTTTATAAGCAGGCGGTCAACACTATAAGAGATAAATCCGCCAGGTTCTACAACGGCATCTTCAAGCTTGCTTTTGTTTAGATTGTAACACCACATTGTTCCACTAAACCCCTGTTCTAATCGAAACTACTTGCAATGATCCACGCATCTGACTTGTAATCCAAGCCAAAACAATGAACTTCTAGACGCTGTTTCACGCGTTGCTCTCGGATCTCACTAGTAAATTGGAAAGATAGCAGTCCTCAACCACTACGCCCAGAATATTCACTGGTTGTTGAGTGCCGTGTTCGGAGCGAGCAACACCGAAACTCCCCCACGATTCCCGTAGTTTTGGAAGGTTTAGAATAAAAATTCTGTTTTGTATAGGTTTGCATTGTCGCAAGTTTACTTTATAGTCATGATCACATTACGGACATCGAGGTTACGTGTGATGACCCCAATCGACACATATATTTGTAGGTGTATTTTAGCATCTTTTTCCTCGATCATACGGTATTTTTACTAAAACGCTTCTTCCTCGAACACTTTGTTACTTTTGAACTTCCGAACTGACCTAGTAGCCCGGAAATCTTACGGAACGTTTTCCTAAGAGTTTGATGGATAAATGACAAAGACAGTTCAAGTAAGTTCGAGGTGGCCATGAACTCCAGCCTAATGAGGTGTGCAGGAACACGGGCTAAGGAAAGCGGCAGTTTCTTAACTAAATAAATAAATAATGGTTTATTCCTCGACGGTGCGAGGCACAGTCCAACTGAGTGGTCTGAACAATCTGTACAACGAGATCGCGTAAAATAGTTAATTGTGCATGTTTTGTATTACAATTTGTAAATGGGTTTTTGAAGTGATTGAGAGTTTGAAGGTGTCAGAGAGATTAAGAAACTGGGAACAATAACAGATGCAGATTTAGACAACATCTGAAGTAAAGTAAAACGGCCATGCATGGAACTGTCCCGCTTCTATGCGGGGTATTCCATCGATGGATTTCTCCCGCACATCCACGCATGTAAGCCATCACCAGTTTAACAAATATTTTTAGTAGGACCGTTTTATACATGCGTTACGGCTGATGAAACCTCAGCCCGTTCCGACCCGCAGATCGTTCAAGTATGGCGCTCTTTTGTTGTATGCCAGTGAGTTGATGGAAGTATGCCATTCATGAATCTAAATTTTTAGCTTGGAAGGTTTTGTTGGGCGGAGCCTGGGATACTAGTCGGTAAGCAATGACACGTAAGACGTGTCAAATACGAGACAATATAGAAGTCGGAGGCGAAGGAACCCAACGTATATTGTGCAGGCTACAAAAATAGGAAGCGAATCAGCCAGAGTGAAAAACGGTGCAGCAAGGTACTCACCAAAAGGCTTTGTGTCAACGGATGTACAGTCAGTAAAACAAGTGGATTTTTTGAAGGTTAAAACAACCGGAAAATCCAATGTTGCAACATACGGAAAGAGCGTGTTTTCCGGTACGCTACAGTTTAATCCGTCACCTCAAAAGACCAGCCCACTGGTGGTCAACAACAAAGTAAGGGAGAGTATAAAGTATGAGGAATTAAAAAGAATAATACTAATTAACGTTACATATAAGCCAATCACTAGTTCATGGCAAGTCTTGATGCATAACAACGATGGTACAGCAATTCCGCGAGAAAGAATTGCTGTATTCTGATCAGGGTTTTGTAGGGAATAAAGTGCAGTAAAGATTATCCAAATGCAGTTGACAGTGTAACTGTAGTTGTTGATGATTTATACCAAAAGAGGAACAGAAATGGAAGACAATTAGTTCATTAATTTCAGACCATCGATCGCTCGGTGGAAACATGAAAAAGTAATACGATGTACTGATAAGTGCAAAAAGTTAACCTAGAGTAGGTTTGGATTGGTATTGAAAATAAAACGCTGAGATAACCTATTCATTTTCAACAAGTGGCTGCCGTGGTCTTTCTGTTTCAAATAGGACCCGGTCCTTCTTCAAACGATATATCGTTGTTCATTTGCAAATTTAAGCTCTGTTTTGCTTTTGCTGGTGTCAGAAAAAAATTGACCATTTTATTTCATACACTCAAGTTTTTGTAAATGGTATACCACTAGGTAGCTTATTTCATATCAAGCTGAACCTTATAAAACAAAAGTTTTATCTGACTGTGGTCGTGAATGGAGGTACTACACTCATACATTCGGTGTCGCGTATTTCATATCTGCTTTCCAACCGAAATTGCGTAGTGCGGTGTTCACTATGCGCGTTATGTCACACAACTTGGTGAAGGAAACCAAGATTTAAATGTAATCTATGCAGCCATAATGGCTCACATTTTAATTCACTACATCTATCGTCGCCTATAATATGAAGGCTAACGAAGCTACGATCCAAACTTAAAAAGACTAACAATTTTAGTCTATTAATTCAGAAAAATAAAATAATGTCATCCTTAGAAACAAATCGGTCCTTAAAACTTCTCAGAGATGAGACCAATGCCTTAGCCTACAGCAATAAACCAAGGGAAATGACTAGACCATTCCAATACAGGAGCAGCTTCAAGCATGTTATACCATCCTCCCTTATACTACCCAACAACAGCCATTCTACAAACCCGGCTCAGATATGTGACGTTTTCAATGAATGCTTTCCTCGTTTTTCACAGAGCCGTGCATAGTACCGATGGTAAACATCCCCACCAAAACTGCAGCTTACACTATACTGTTAAATTTTAGCAATCGGATATAAGAACTCTGATACACTCAATGCGAGCGAGCTTTTATCCTGGTCCGGATGGAATACCGTCTGCTATGCTCAAATTCGGCGGCCCTGATATCCCCATACTGCTTCAAAAACTTGTACCTTGTCCATGAAGTCTGGGGTTTTTCCAGGGGTGTGGAAATATGCGTTGGTTTCACCACGATATAAAAGTGACCCACGTCAATTAAAGAAGAGCTATCGGTCAAAATTCTTGAATTCTTATCGTCCCGGAATTTGGTCAATACTTCCCAGCATGGGTTTCTGAGAACACGGTCATGTACTAGTTGTCAAGCCCAATTTCTATACTTGGTTACTCGTTCCATTGCCCGTGGTAAGCGTCTGATCATCATATTTCTTGATAGCATAGAGCGTTCGTTTGGGTACCGCATGAAAATAATAATAATAATAATAATAATAATAATAATAATAGAAGGTACATTTCTCATCGAGAGAGAAACTGTGGCCATATTTGCTACATATCATATTTTGCCGAATATCTCATGCTCAATCATGAACGGTAAACATTTATGTGATTTTCATTGATTTTGCTGTTTCAAGGGATTGTACTAACTCACATTCCTTTGGTATATCTAACAATTTACATTCTTGGGTAGCATCGTACGTTTCTGGTCGACGTCAGGCAGTTGAAATACTACGCAAAACTTCCACGAGTAGAAACGTCACAAGTGCCGTGAACAAAGTAAGAGTACTAGCGTAGCGAAAACGACGCGAGGGGGGGGGGGCAGAACGTGTATTGCCTAAGCACGTGCCAGTAACAAGTCACAAACCCGTACGGATTTGGACCGTGTTTCCTTCACACGACGCAACGCGGATGAAGAATGGCGTGACGCGCCATTCCAGGTGTCTAAGAGATTGGGCTTCGAGACAACCCCTCCATTTTCCATCCCGTATCTCCGCTTCGCCACATCCGATTCTGCCCGGCCATGAGTCGTTCGAAAGCTCGCGATTCGCTCTCCCTTGGCTGCATCACTCGACTTGCGTTCACTCCTAAGGGCTTCGCTAGCGGCGTGTTTGTCTGATTCATTACGGTCCCGACAACTACCTCTTCCACGGTTCTGGGCCCAGGCTCGTTACCAGATGCTGCCCATGATCCGCTGTCGGCTCGATCCGCAAAGCTCGCAGAGCGTTGTCCCTTCTCTTCCATTGCGCCCTTTGTTAATTCTGTACAATCCCGTTTTTGTTGTCGTTCCGGTTCAGGAGAAGTCACTGGCTTCCGCCGCCTTACACTAGGGCCTTTTCTGTTTTGGATGTACATTACTACGTCTTCGATGTCATCAAAAACGGCAAACAATGTGTATCCGCAGATGACATTAAAATTGTCTATGTAATCGTTTTGGACGATTTCACTAACTCACTAGCCCACCTACTTTCGGATCTGCACGATCTGGAAGCTTGGTACTGCAAGTGAGATAGAACTCACATCCGTGAACAACGATTTATTTATGTTGGGTAACGAAGCCTTGCTTGACAAGTCCCACAAGACGGTGTGGGTAAAATTACAATTATCAAACGATAGATGAGTTGTCTGTTTGAGTGTTTATCTAGCAGATACGCTGCTGAATAATGGCAGTGTAAGCGGGAATTACATGTGAACGACGTGGCAACATGGGGACAATTATAGTTGATGTATGACATATGACAAGTAGAAACAGGAACACTCATTTCCGTACCCCATCCTCAGGTTTACGTAACACGCTAATCCGGTTTGAAGGGATGATTAATATATTCCAAAGTTGCACAGTTTAGGCAACGAAGTGATGGGTGCCCAGGGGGAAACCCAATCATTTTTTAAGAACATCCAAACTGTAGGAGGAAACAAGAAAGTTTGGGAGAGAGTTCCACCTTAGACAAACCCGAAGAGAAAAATAATTACGCCGGCATTCCAGGCTGCTAACTGTGCACACAATTTCAGAGGGTTACCTCTGAGATTGGTGTTATGGCTGAGTTTCAGCAAGTGACGGCAAACGTGATTAGGGTCATTCAATATTTGGTAGACTAATATGAGATCGTCGCGCAGCATTCAGTAGCCGCCACTGAAAACTCCCAGTGACTTCAGCCTTTGATGGTAAGACAGATTTCGCAAGCCGTTGCCTTTCTTTTTGGCCATGCGTTGGGGTTTCTCTGGTACTTCTAAGTCGCGCTTCAACCAAAGTTTCCATACTTGGATGGCGGATTCAACGTGAGGGCGCAGTAAAAATTCTGCTTAACGGGTAGATGGAAGGGTCGAATCTTCTGAATGCTCTCCGCAGCAAGCCGACGTTCTGGTCTGCTCTCCTCGCAGTCACCTCTGACAGTTTCGAACAGTTAAGGTCACTTGGATGAGTACACCAAAGTCACATTCTTGGGAAGTTGTTTGCAATACATGTGACCCAAGCATCCTCATGTAGTCATGTCTATGACGCAATTGAACAGCGTGATATTTTTTCACATTGAACGGTAGGGTATACAAAAGTGACAAGGTTGAAATCGTGTTGATGTCACGCTGGAGCTTTTCGTGGTCGTTCAGTGCTTTGATCTCTCGTCATAACTTGATATCATCGGCGAGGAGTAGGAAATCGGAAGTAATTTCCCTCGCCAGGTCGTTTATGAAAATCAAGAATAGACGGGGCCCGAGCACCGAGTCTAGTGGTACGCTGCACTCCACCTCAATTGCGTCGGACAAGGATTCTCGTACTCTCAGTTCGAACCGACGTTCATGCAGGAAATTGCCTATCCAACGCAGCAGTGGGTCAGCAACGCCATAGAGCTGAAGTTTATGGAGGCGAATTCGGTGGTCTAAGCTGTCAAACGCTTTTGGAGGTCCAAGTAAATGATATCAACTCCTGCTCCACCATCAACTGCTTCAATCTAGCTGTTGCTCGCAATTAACAAGTTCGTAATGCATGTACGCTTTTGTTGAAAACCATGTTGCACTGGTGTTATTATCTTGTGATTTCCCAGCTGCTGCATGAGTGCATCAGCGATGTTAGACTCCATAAACTTGGAAAGCACAGAGAGTAGCGTTATAGGACGGTAATTGTTTGGGTCAGTGCGACTACCCCCCTTATGAATAGGAGTGCTTACCCCACGCTTCCATATTGTTAGAATATGGTTCTCCTTCATACAGCGCTGATAGAATATAGCCAGAGGTTCCGCCAGATCACTAGCTGCTGCCTGTAAAGCCTTCGGTCGAATGTTATCGACACTAGGAGAGCTGTGGATACGCAGGGACAACAGTTTATTTGATACACTTTCTGCAGTAAAATTAATATTGGACAAAGCTGATGGTGGGACAATAGAAACAGGGAAAACGGGTGGGCCTGTTACTCTCTGGAACGTTGGCGATTAATGGAACTATGAGAGATCGGCTGCATCCATTGCTGATCGCGTGCATCCAACAGTCGTGATCAGTGCTGGAATTCCGCGTTGCACCTTACGAAGGCCATTAACATGCCCGTATAAGAGTTTGCGGTTCGTGTACAATCTCTCCATTAACTCCTGCTGATGCGTCCGCTTTTCCTCGCGGATCATACTCACACAGAATTTACGCTGTGCCATATAGGCAATCCAGGTTTCGGAATTCGTGGAGTCCTTATAAGCTCCCTAAGCTAAGTCCCTCAAGAACATGCATTCGCGAGTTCCGCTCCTCAGAAATGACTTCCTTCTCCTTTGACGATGGAAGGATTTCTGCTCAGACACGTGCGTTACCAGTGTGGTGAATGTCCTTGCAAAAGTGTCTCAGGCGATTTCTGGGGGCTTTCCGTTAAGATGGTCCAAGATACCTCCTTAACAAGCACGGATAGCACGTTGTAGTGCGTGACCGTATATAATTTCTCGTCCTCTTCCTCAAGATATCCCGCATAACATACATAGTTAAACACTAAAGTCACATGGTCACTGCGACCCAGTGGTGTGCTTGTAATTATTCTGTCTACCATGTGTTCTTCGTTGGTGAGCACAAGATCAAATATCGACGGCTTGTTGGCAGTTCGAAATCTGGTGGGAGTGGTCACGTGGTTGTACAGAGGGTAACTGGAAATCACCTCTTGTAAACAGGCTTTGAACTGCATGCTATCGGTCACCGCTATTTCCCGATCGTGCACATTAAAGTCGCCTGCGGTGAGAATGTGAGTGTATGTCTTGCTCAAAGCAACCTGAAGAACGTGGTTTAGTTTGGAGTTCATTTCAGACGTAGAATTTGGTGGACGGTAAATCACGGCAATAAGACATGTGTCTTGGTTCCGTAACCACAGCCGGCACCCAAGCGAGTCTGGGCACGGATCTCTGGGTGGTCAATAACTTCACATCGGAGATTAGCCTTGCAATACAGAATTACGCCACCACCTCTTCCAGCTCTGTCATTCCGAAGCAGTGATATCCCAGGTAAGTTGATTTCAGAACCTGCAATCTCAAGACTAAACTGGTTTTCGGTAATCTCGTGCAAGCTGGACGGAATCTGTGGACGCTGGTGTAGGAGTCGACGTGGCCTACTTGGATTTCTCAAATGCATTCGACCGTAAAGACCATCGCATTCTACTCCACAAACTCCAGAAATATGGAATCGGCGATCCTGTTCTGAGCTGGATAGGATACTTTCTCGTGCAATGTCATCTGAATGTGAGGGTTCGAAGCAACCTGTCGGAATCCATCTAAGTTTAGTGTGGCGCACCTCAGGGCTCGGTACATGGACCCCGCCTGTTCCTGGTTTTCATAAATGATCTCGCGAGCGTGGTATCTTCTAACTGTTTGCTATTTGCTGATGATCTAAATGTATGGCGTATTATAGCTGCAGTGGAGGATCACACAGTCTTACAGGAGGACCTGGACAAGCGTACACATGGTCCATCGAGAACATACTGCATTTCGACGTCACCAATTGCAAAGTTCGCAGCATATGGCACAAGAGTATGTACAAGTACCGCCTAGGACCACAAATTCTACAGCGGGCTTCTCACAAGTGCGATCCCGGCGTGACAGTTCAAGATGACCTCGGTTGTTTGAGGCAGAGGGAAAAGGCAACTAAGAAAACAAACTAGTACCTCGGCCTTCTTCGCAGAGCCTTCGGGAAGTTTGACCCTTCGAGCTTTCCAAAAATGCTTAGTGCGTACGTGAGGCCGAACGTGGAATACGCTATCCAAGCGTGGCAACCCTGGCTCAAGCACCATCTCACCGCGCTCAATACTGCACAACGTAGGGCAACGAAGAGTGTCAGAGGTTTGACCAGCCACCCCTACCCACTCAGGCTGAAGACCCTCAAAATATACGGTGGACGATATCGTCGTCTAAGGGGCGATCTCATAATGGTGTACCAGAGCCTGAGTAACCCCAAACACCCATGCCATTCCGTTCTAATGCTCAGTCAAAACACCTCGCTAAGAGGTCACCAGTTTAAGTTAGTCATGCAGTACAGCCGCCTGAAATGTCGGCGAAACTATTTCTCCCTTCGAGTGGCATAGCCCTGGAACGCCCTCCCAGAACATGTAATTAATGCTCTCACCCTATCCCTTTTCAAAAAACGCCTTGACTAAACTCTGTCACATTTACACTACGTGCTATAGCCCTTGACCAACAGATGCTGGCGCCAATGCACAACAGACACTGAACAGCGCCATAACCCTACTCGAGAATGAGTCACTTCAAACCCCTGACACACAATTTCATAAACGCTACTACTGTAGAAACTGGATTTCTGTATCCCGTGGACCCGAGATAGTTGTACACTAGCAAGCGTTCTCCTTGCTATTTTATTCTTTTTCTCCCCTATTACGTGATCAGTAACCACTCCCCATATTGCTTTGTGTGCGTACATACTCATTTCAAACTCCCTTTATACGGCAGTGCAGTTAAATCTGTAATCGCCTGAACTGACGACTACATTATACTTGATCTATCTTTGTTCACTCCAACCACCCTACGGGACATGTCAAGCACCTGCTTTTATACCCATTATAAATCATTGTTCATTGTTCATACTGAGATCCCGCAGTGGTGACGCCTGGCGTTCTCTAAGTTCGGCCAACTTACTAAGAAGATCTTGGGCGTTAGTATACAAACATGCTAGTGTTTTTGATGCTAGAATTGTGTTGGTGGACAACAAATTCGTGTTTAATTTTAAGCCGACCGTTTGTCGATCAGCCGCTTAAGTGAAGTGCAGCTGCATATATTATCGGTGCAGTATTGCACCAAATTCTTTGATGCTAGACGGCAAAGCCTTGTCCACCTGTCTCACAACTCCTGATTTTGGAATACACTATTTTAGCTCCTTCAATTTCGGCGACCAGGTACAGTACACTATTCCAAATGCCTGCAAACTAGGAGGGCTAATAGTAAAATCCTTTATATTAAAGGAATCCGGTATTTCTCTGTATATACCCCGTATCCGGCCCCTACACGAATACTGCTCAATAATATACTCCAATCTGAGAAAAAGTGATATAACATCAATAGAAAATTTACAGGGCTACTTTACTAAGGGCCTAATGAGAAACCATCGTTATCTTACCTACTATCATCGTTGCTGTGTGATGAATTTAGAACCACTCTGGTTAAGGAGACTAAAACAATCTGAGCTTCAAGTTTGATATAATTTATAAACGCGTCTTTACCTCACACATTGAGGTTGCACTTTAACTTTCCCTCTAATGCAATATAAAGGACAGTGATAGCACGTTACAAATCGAAAAAGTACGAACTGGATTGAGATCAAATTTCTCTTAACCGCTTTGCAGTGATGTGGAACAAACTACCGCAGGATCTGAGAACGTGTGGCTCAAAGAGTGTTTTTCGTACTCTAGTTAACTGGGCATTGACAGTCAATAAAGTGAAGGGTATGGTAAACATAGAAGGGAGTATAGCCACGTTGTATGAGGAAGGGCCGAGCGTCATATGGCAATTGACAAAATTCTCTGATTTGAAGTCAACCCACATCTACTACATTTCTATTTATAAAACAACCTTGTTCCGCACTTTAACTAACTCTCTTTTCTATCCGGAGGAATCAATGAACTAATTGCGGAGCGGTTACCGAAACCCGGCGATATCACTGCCTTCACACTTCGGCTGCCCTGATCGGATGGAAAGCAAACACTTCTTGACGATTCAATAACAAACGTGATCGGACTAACCCTACAGTCCGTGTCCCCCACTATCGAAACATGAACTATTCATTGGTTTTTTGACTACCTTTTTACACTCCTACTGTACCGTTATGTAATACTTTTTCTGTCGCGGTTGCGACAGTGCAGGATCAGAGAACAAGTCTAATTGACCTGCGCTATCAATTCCTGTACAACTGGAACGCAAGCAAATGATGAATCTGAAACTTTTTCACAACTGTACAGCATATCGATACTTCGAGCAGTCATCCATTTTCGAGACTTCCCCCGTATAATGTGGCCGGTCTCTCTTGCACACATATTTTATATTCTTCTTTACTTCACTATTGACCACGACTGGGTCGATCTGCTGAGGTGAAGAATTTTAGGCTTTCAACCTAAGGCGCATTGCCATTGGTTCCCTGACGATAACAAAGTGCTTTGGTCAAAAAAACCAGCTGATGGTACGGGCTAGGTGGCTTGACTGTCCACACTATGTAAACAAAAAGCAGCCGTAAACATGAGTTACATAAGTGATGGCTTACCTGCTTTCAAAACCACACCGGCATTCGGCCAATTGGGGCATGGAAGTGTAAGGGAACTCTATCGAGAGAATAACTCGAATAGAAGCAGCTCCCCAGGAGGCGGTCCGAGTAATGCCGTATTACTTCACTTATACGTTTTATTTAGCTACACTTGTTATCTTTAAAAACCTCACAATCCTCCCGAAATATTTAACCGACCAATTAGCCGTGTCCGCCAAAAGGCTTGAGAACTGCTTTGGAAAATTCGAAAAGTATAACATGTGCTCCTTGCAATTTTGCTGTACACCAGACATGGCAATATCTAGTTGGATCGTACCTCGCACCGACTTGAGACATACCTTTGACTTTATTCACCACAAATTCATATTGTTCATGCAAGAGCATGACACTACCTGTACATATTTGCACTGCGCCAAATATGGACGCAGTTGCTCATGTAGAGAGAAACATACCCATTATCATTATTACTTTTATTATTATTATTATTAATGTAAGGAAAATGTGTGGAGTAACCAAAGATGCGTTTGGTGAAGGCGCGTTGGACCTTTTCTATGGCCTTCAAGTCATATATACGTAACTTGCTAAACGTAACGCTACAGTATACTAACAAGGGTCTTGCATCGTTTTTATATGTCATGAGGCTTGTCTCTTCCAGCGTTAGCAACTGACTAATATGTCCCGATACTTGCATTGCCTTAGAAATAGTATAGTTCGCATATTCGCTGAAATTTAAGGAGTTGGAATACCTCGGTCCTAAATCTCTGACAGAAAAGCGAACTGGAATGGGATCGCCATGCAGTAGAAACTATCCTGCCTCAATATGGCATCCATAATTCATGAAGGGTCATATTACTTTACTTGAACTGACAGCTGTATCTACTTTTGTCCCTACTATCAACTTCTCCATATTTTACTACTTGGTATGTTACCTAAAGTTTATAAGCTATTGTCGTGCTATAATGCACAAGCCAGAGAACCTGGTCTGAGCGGTTCGAGAAAACATGGAATCCCAAACTTTTTGTATCTAATTTACCTTTTGATCCATCGAAAGATCTCACCAACCTTTCCTCTATCCATTTAACTCGACTGAAACTTGAGTCATTGTCCATTGGCTTGGAATTTTATGTTCCACCAACAGAGGTTAACAGCATAGAAACTCAGGCGCTACTCGAGAAATTTTGAGGACAATTTACTGGTCTCAAGCCAAATTCCAAGGATAATGAACAGTTGCTGAAGACAAAACTTGTTGATCTCGAATATCAGTAACGAATTATGCGTTCCAGACAAAAGTTACCGCTCGAATCTAACCATTTGAAGGCTTTGAAGGAACTCAGCTCGGAAGGAAAAGTAGTTATACTCCACCAGACAGGGGGTCAAGTGCTGTAGTGCTGGATAAAAGCGATTCAGTAAAAACGATGATGATGCCACTCAGTGATCGCACCAAGTTCGTTCTAGACAGTACGTCTGACCACCCAGCTGAACTGGAGAGGAGGATAAACACGGAGTTACGAACGTTGCAGGAGGGAAAATTTATTAAGGCTGAGACTACGAAATTCTTGAGACCCAGGGACACGCAAATACCACAGCTCTATGGGTTGACAAAATTACCCAAAGTAGGTATGCCACTGAGACCGATTTTGTCTATGAGCAATTCTCCGTAACATAAGTTGGCTAAATGGTTAGTCAATATAATTGACCCAGTCAGGAAATCAATGGTTAAGTACAGTCTGAAGGATACATACGAATTAGTGCAAATACTGGACAGCATAGAGCTCAAAGGCAAGGTTATGTCCAGCATGGATATTATCTTGTAACGACCGAGATATTTCTCCAAAATGCTGGAAAGGTAAACAGTGACATCCTTCTACCATTCCTCGAAATCGTCATTGGGGTGGAAAACTGCCGGCTGACAAGAATGTCGGTAAGGTTTGACAATGTCCCATTCGTTTTCAACTGTTGGCAACCGCGAGAAATTTTGCCTCATTCAAACGATCCTGCCCGCGACGCCAAAATGTAAAGTAATTCCTTGATCGGCGTAAGGATGTAGGCTACGGAAGCGAAGGCGGGAAGCAAAGTAATGTAACAGAACGCGGCACCGAACTAATTACGATGGACGAACAGCACCAAGAAGACACACATTCACCGGGCAGTCGTAGTGCCGAATGCGCGAAGCAAAAAACAACCGAACCCCGGACAAGAACGTTTACTCCAGAACCGCCAAAACAATTAAGTCCTACAAACGGATTTTTACAACCAACCAATGTGCAGTACGAAGTAGCCAGAAGAGAGGCATAAAAGTCAAACAGTTTAAAGAATGGTCGGTTCACGGTAGCTAACATAAGATGAACAGGCAATAAACACAGCGATTCAGTTAAACCATCCGGTGCGATTTCTATTGCGTTACAGTCTCACTGTTCACAAGTTTGCCACTGAAAGGGAGCATCGAGATTATATGTAACTATGTGACTGAGAGTCGGTTGGAAATATACCTTCCAGTCTCTGAATAGGAAGGATTACTACTCCTGTGCACATCGGAAGTAAAATTTTATTTTCAACAACAAGGCTATTGACTGGTGGATGGTGTCGCAATGGGCAGTCCGTCCGGACCAATGCTAGCGAATATTTTCGTTGCTAACCTGGAAAAACAAGCTGGGAACGAAATTACCCAAGCCGTGACTTTTCGCAGGTACATGGACGACATTCTCCTCATTTGTAATCAAGCGGTCTATCTCACTCAACCGAAAAGCAAATTAAATAGCCTGCACCAAAACAACACGGTGACAAACGAACAAGAGCATGATAGTTTTCCGTGTTTGGACATGTTGATAGAACGCAGGGACGGTAGCTCGATACGTAGATCTATCTATCGCAAACCCACATGGGAGGCGCAGTATTTGAATTTTCACAGATTTGTGTAAAATCACTACAAACAGGGCTTGTTGCGGACTCTGATAGAGCGTGGAAAATATGCACTCCTGACACGCTCGAACAACCTGATAGAAAATGGGTACCTGCGGGCATTCGCCGCTCAATTTAACAAACAGATAGCAGAAGAGAAAATACCTACCGTACCGAAATTGAAAGTAAAGTTGCAACTCCATTTAAGGGGGACGATGTGAGCCAACTACGTTCGAAATCCTCCGTGGGGCTTGTGTACCCCGCGGGACAACCAGTATTACTGAGCACAACGACTCGCATTCATCTCCGTCGGTTAAGCCAACAGTACCTACGTACGAACGTTCACACGTCCTTTACCAATTAACATGAAGTTGCAAGGCCGACTACATGAGAATGACAGAGCGTACGCTGCAGGTGAAAATCGCGGAGCACGTCTCTCAAACGACCTCAACCAGCTTCCCAAGTGCTAACAATGTGCCCTAAAATGTTCCAGCCTGGTCAATCGCCCGAAACCTGCTGACAGACAGACACCACGTGGACCCCGCGCGCATTCCAATTGAGCTACGCGACACATAACACCCACGTTTTACGATATGACAAAGTGGTGGCCATCAAAAACTGGGCCCATCCTACGCATACCTAAGGATGTGTTCGCCACATTGGCTCAGCCGTGGTAGTAGTCCAAATGACAAATGCACCAATGTCTCTGTGTGCGTCCTTTAGTAAATTTGCTATCCCAACAATACCAGGTGCACATAATAGTATGTTTATTAATCACGTCCGAAGCTAAGAGCAGCTGCACTCAGGTGCTGACGTACTCCGGCACGCTGAATCGCTAACTGTCCAATGAAGCAAAGTCCTTCGTCAGCAGAGGTCAGCTGAGGCACAAAGGCGCGACAAGTGTGCCTACAATCGAAGGACACACCCAGCCGTACGGCTATGAGAAGCGAACGTTAGCAAACACCAAAGCCGAAAGCAACCTGTCATGCGTTACTCGCAGGGCAAGACCAAGGGAACGCGAGCCGTCCGGCTGTGAGCAGTGGACGTTAGCCAGACACCACAGCCACAATGAATGTTTTAGCAGAAAAGTTAACACAAGAGCGCCGCACGATTGCAGAGAAATTATTCCGGAATTAAATCGTGCGGCACTCTTGTGTTAACTTTCCTGCTAAAAGTTTCCTCGGGAACTAATTGTCACAATGAATGTGTCATGCCTGGACTGCAGGGTAAGCTCAAGGGAACGCAGGCCGTCCGGCGCTGAGCAGTGAATGTTAGCCAGACACCGCAGCCGAACTGAACGTGTCATGCTTCGATCAATCGGTACTCGGCCTTCAAGCAGGTGAACAAGCCAGCGAAAGGATCCCCAGCGAAGTGGTTAGTGGGTCGCTGTGCTAACGATTGAGGAAACAGAACGGCCGTACGTGATGACTAGTCGATGGGTGCTATACTGCTATCACCACAAAAACTGTTATTTTCTCATGACTAGCTTCCAACAAACCCGTTAGTTTTTATTAGGCTGCTTTCGCAGCTTAAGGGAATCATGCTGCCGGGAGCACATTGTAAGGTCATAGTGTTGTTCGGTTTACCGTTTTGATAGTGTAGGTGTCACAGCTGTAAATTCACCCTTCATTGGCACATAAAAACGAATTATTGACCCAACTTGACATGCCAATGCTCTTAGATTTCGGTCTGCCCCGACGCACTGGTGGCATCATTAGACAGCACACCGAGTTAGTCATGAATGCAACTATGGCCCTCGCAATCATACAACTGCTAGTTGTACAAGTTGATCAGGCCCTCGATGGTCTTTCTCGTGTACAAACCATCTAATAAACACAGGTCACCAGATAGACAAACGAACAGCCTTTCAAATTCTCTACAAATACCATCAAGGCAAAATCATCGTCTAAGGGCAAGCATACTCGCCAACGCTGAGGCAATATGCATACTTCAAACAAATCCGGACTTGTGTGTTCTGAAGAAACTAATACAAACACTACAACTTCCCTGGCCGACCACCAGCCGTGAAGGAAGCAATGGTACTCCGCAACTTCACCTGACCTCAGTCACGTGATCAGATGAGGGTCATCATGATCACCAGTTAAATTTTCTGATCAATTGTTTCTTTGTTACACTAACGATTGCAACAGACGTTAACCTAATGTATATTACTGTATGAGCCTGATGAAGAAGTAATCGAAAACAACTGTTTGCTCAAAGCTTCGTGTTTTGCTTATCTTTCGAAACTTGACGTAACAAATGGGCATTCTACTTGAATTAAGCCATTTCTTTACTTCTACTTACATGAAATGTGTGCAATGTCTGTGAATATCAACGAATTTAATGTTCAAAGTGCCCTCCTACGGAGGGGCATTCACCGGATGGTGTTGGTGAGCACTTGCTACAATGTCTACAGCAAAATGTGCCTACGTTTGTTCACAATGTCCTCTTTCAGTTCATACAAGTTTGAGCGTTTCGTTCTAGTAACTCCGCGATTCAAGTATCCCCAAAGGAAAAATCCTTGGGATTCAGATCCGTTGATCTCAGGGCTATTCTATCGGTCCTCCAGGACCGATGCAACTCTCACCGAATGTCTCGTTTAGGAAGACACGAATCGATTGCGCCGAATGTGTTGGTACGACTTCCTGCTGTCACCAAAGGTTAAGCAATAACACTTTCGACTTTAGCCGCGGAGTGACGCGGCGCTGCAACATTTCCATGTACGAGGACGCTAAGAAATGTAAGACATTGGTACCGTTAAATAACATTCTTTCGGACACAATCCTGGAAAAGAGAAAGGCCCAACGATTTTTCGACCAGTCAACCCAGCCCAGCCCAGGCCATGAACTACGCGCTATGCTGCACACGTGAAGCGCTACACTGACACGGGTTGCTTGTTGCCCAACCATGTTGCGTATCGTCGCCATGCAGAGGGAATCCCGCCTCATTGGTGAGCAAAACGGAATGCACGTGCAGACTGTTTAAAAACAATCGGGCGAATTGTGTGAATCGGCTGTCTGCAACGATTGCACCTGTAGTGCGTTATACCGCCGGAATTATTTTTCCTTCAATTCCCATGCAGAGCATAGGTGTGGTTGCTCAAAGCTGTGCGAGCTGCCGAATGCTGAGATGCGTGTTACTGCATACCTACTACGCAACTGCGCATGCTGATACTTCATCTGTGACGGCGCGAGACAGTTGTTCTGATTGATGTTACAAACATCGAATTCGTCGATATTCACAGACATTGCACACATTTCATGTAAGTAGAAGTAAAGAAATGGCTTAACGTATATGCTCCATTGTACACGCGAAACACCATCGAGGGCCTGATCAACTTGTACAACTAGCAGTTGTATGATTGCGAGGGCCATAGTTGCATTCATGACTAACTCGGTGTGCTGTCTAATGGTGCCACCAGTGCGTCGGGGCAGACCGAAATCTAAGAGCATTGGCATGTCAAGTTGGGTCAATAATTCGTTTTTATGTGCCAATGAAGGGTGAATTTACAGCTGTGACACCTACACGATCAAAACGGTAAACCGAACAACACTATGACCTTACAATGTGCTCCCGGCAGCATGATTCCCTTTAGCTGCGAAAGCAGCCTAATAAAAACTTACGGGTTTGTTGGAAGCTAGTCATGAGAAAATAACAGTTTTTGTGGTGATAGCAGTATAGCACCCATCGACTAGTCATCACGTACGGCCATTCTGTTTCCTCAATCGTTAGCACAGCGACCCACTAACCACTTCGCTGGGGATCCTTTCGCTGGCTTGTTCACCTGCTTGAAGGCCGACTACCGATTGATCGAAGCATGACACGTTCAGTTCGGCTGCGGTGTCTGGCTAACATTCACTGCTCACCGCCGGACGGCCTGCGTTCCCTTGAGCTTACCCTGCAGTCCAGGCATGACACATTCATTGTGACAATTAGTTCCCGAGGAAACTTTTAGCAGAAAAGTTAACACACGAGTGCCGCACGATTTAATTCCGGAATAATTTCTCTGCAATCGTGCGGCGCTCTTGTGTTAACTTTTCTGCTAAAACATTCATTGTGGCTGTGGTGTCTGGCTAACGTCCACTGCTCACAGCCGGACGGCTTGCGTTCCCTTGGTCTTGCCCTGCGAGTAACGCATGACAGGTTGATTTCGGCTTTGGTGTTTGCTAACGTTCGCTTCTCATAGCCGTACGGCTGGGTGTGTCCTTCGATTGTAGGCACACTTGTCGCGCCTTTGTGCCTCAGCTGACCTCTGCTGACGAAGGACTTTGCTTCATTGGACAGTTAGCGATTCAGCGTGCCGGAGTACGTCAGCACCTGAGTGCAGCCGCTCCCAGTTCCGGGCATGATTAATATAACACCCAGCGCGTGTGTTTGTCCGCATGTTGTAGTACACAGTTGCTAATGTGTAACAAAATCTTTCCGGATGTACTTCGTGCGGTGCTATCACGGTAATCTTCTTGTTGAAAATCTAATCGGGAAATAGATGCTTCAGTTACTTTTAATGTTTGAGCACCTCAAACGCTCCATTGCAAACACAACAACTCTTAAAATCTCTCTGCCATCCGTCTTTCTTGTATCAACTGTTAAGGCTCGTATTCTGCCTGTCTGTCATGTCGATAAATATACCTTTAATTTATTTGGTTATATTTCAGTTTGATGTGACGAAGTGCTTTTGCCATTTGCAGCCTAGCCCTCTGTGACATGTAAATCACATCTATTATTTGCTATCACACTTTCGTATTGGGATAAATGGAACGAATACACTAAGTTCAAATCATCTGTAAACTAATATGCGTTTCCGAAGCCTACGACTTGTAAAAAATTGTTAGTTTACCATAAGAGAATTAGAGGACCTAAAACGCTGCCTTGAACGACGCCACTAGTGACTTGCTGGGGCATAGACATGAATCCATTTATGTAGACTGTCTGGGAGCGTCCTGTCAGATAGGACATAAACCAAGAAAGAAGCGGATTTGATACGACAAAACTACTCAGTTTGGGTAATAACCTCTCTTGCGGGACTCGATCAAATGCTTTATGCATGTTTAGATATAAAACAGTGGTGTAAGGCAATGTTATGGCTCTAGGTCATGGTGCTTCGATGCTAGTCCCGAGGAGGATCACGTGTGCGCAAAGCCGAGGAAGTCCAGCGCGACAACCAGGGAAATAAGTTGAAATGTTAGCCACTGACGGCCTAGCTTGACAAGTGGGAGTAGCTTACGCGTTCGAAACTATGATCATTTGTCGGGTCTGACGTTCCCCATCACGTGGTTGGATGAAATCGTGGGGGATAATGGAGCAATGGATTTAGCACGGATAGAAGCAAACACTCAACATTTGTCGTATGTAAAGTGTGAAACCGATAGTGAATGTATCAAGAAGTAATGACGAATATCATTAGATTTATCGCAAAATTCACCTGTACATATTGTAGAGGGGCCGCTTCCAAGAATGCCTGGGGGGAGCTGTTCGGAGCTAGCTGAGAGCGGATCGCGAAAGACGGCTAGCGACGAGCCTGGGCCCGGAACTACGGAGCGGGAATATGTGGACAGCGCAATAAATCAGACAAATACGCCGCCAGCGCAGCCCACAGGACCGAGGCCGAGCCGATTGACACAGCCCAGAACAAGCAAGTCGAGAGCTCTCGAACGACTCCTGGCCGATCCAAATCGGGTACAGAGAAGCGGAGATCGAGGCGAAAACAGGAAGGCGGATCTTCCAAGTCAGAGCTCCCGAGGCGAAAGGACATCCGTACCTGTGTTGCGCTGTGGGTCGGAAATCTAGTCGATATTCGATGGCGCGCGTGAGACCCGGGTGTGCCCATTTTCGGTGTGCAATAAACGTCTACCCCCCTGTCTTGTCGTTCTCGCTACACTGGTGCCGTGACCAATCGCGATGGAGTTGACCCGGTTGGAGCAATTTGCGGCCGGTGACGTGGAGGCGTGGCTCGATGAGTTCGACGGAATTGCGGCTTGCACGGGTGTGAGGGGGGATGCAAATTTGCTAATTGCTTTGGGCACACGGTTGAGTGGACGAGCCAAGGCGGTGTATCTGCTCACTCGAAAGGCCAAACCCGGTTGTTCGTTCGCTGAGATGAGGGCTGCCTTGTGTGCAGAATTTGGGAAGGATCTGGAGAGAGAACGAGCACTGCAACGATTTCACGCAGCCAGATGGGACGAACAGGAGGATTTGATGGTGTTTTTCCAGCAGCTGGACAGACATCTAACGATTGGGCTCCCCGAGTTCGAGGGTAACGCAAGAGAGCGCCTACTGAAACAGCAGTTTATCCGAAGTCTGCCCGGTCCACTCCATGATCAGGTGAAATTGGCGTCGATGGTGGGAGACAGCAAAGCGTTGGATCTGGTGACGGTCGCCCAGAATTTGTCGGAACGAGTGACAGTGAGAAGCATCCAGCATGCTGAGTTGGAACAGAAAGTAAATCGCCTATCCGAAATGGTGGAGCAGCTGTTGTCGATAGAGTCTTCAAGCACCACTTCACAACGCAATGTACGGGTAATCCGGAACGGTCGCCGCTGTTTCCGATGCAACCAGAATGGTCATGTGGCGAGATTCTGCACCAACGTCAATGTGCCCCATTGTTTCTCTCTATCCATGCCGAGTCGGTGGCGAGTACCAGTCCTCCAGGTAACTATAGAAGGTGTGTCTGTCCGAGCCATAGTAGACACAGGAGCGGCAGTGTCAATTACGAAGAGGTTCAATGGGGTTCCAGTAAAGCCATCTTCAATCACGATGCAGACGGTCGGCGGGCATTCTTTGAAGTGACGGGCACGCAGCGGTTACGAATCAGGATAGGAGAAACGCTCATCAGCCATGACATGTTCATCGTGGAGGAGACGACCGAAACCATCATCGGAACCGACATCCTGAAACGGCTCGGTGTCACAATTGACCTGAAAAACGATGTGGTGATCGTGGCTAACGAGACGATCGAGATAAACAAGGGGAGAACCGACCGGGTTGATGCCCTCAAAGCCGTGCCTGATTGTCAGAGCCGTGCAATACGCAACGTACTGAGCAGGTATGCCCACTTATTCACAGACGCGGAAGATGATTACGGATTTTGCAATTGGGTTGAACACCGAATACCGTTGATCCCAGGAGGACAATGTAAGCCAATCTTCAGACGAATTCCACAGAACACCCTGGTGGAGATACAGAAGCAGGTGACCGAGATGGAATCGAAAGGAACCATCAGGCGAACGCACAGCCCGTATTCATCGCCCGTGCTATTGACGAAGAAGGCCGACGGAACCTATCGATTTTGCATCGATTTCAGAGAACTAAACAGGGTGACGGTGAAGGATGCATTCCCGATGCCTCAGATGGAAGAAATTTTCTCAAGCCTTCACAGTGCCAACCAGATATCTCTGATTGATCTCCGCTCGGGATATTGGCAACTGCCGATCGCAGAAGAAGATCGCCACAAGACGGCGTTCAGTGTCAATGGCCAGCAGTATGAGTTTTTGAGAATGCCGTTTGGATTGTGCAACGCCCCGGCTACATTCAGGCGTTTGTTGCTGATGGTCCTCGCGAACCTGCAAGGCGTGGTTGTGTACGGTGATGACATCATCGTCTTCTCTGAGACGGAATAGGAACATGTGACCAGACTTGGAGCAGTACTGCAGAGGCTAGATGAAGCTGGTCTGAAACTCAGTCGTAAAAAGTCGCAGATTGCCCAAAAGTCAATTGTATGCTTGGGTCACGTCGTGGGCAATGGTCAAGTCCATCCACTTCCGGAGAAACGCGAGACGATCAAGTGCTTCGCAAAACCAAAATCCAAGCGTCAGCTCCGTTCGTTCTTGGGAGTGGTGGCATATGATTCAAAGTTTGTGCCCCAGTTCGCAGAGAAGGTCAGCCCGTTGTTAAAGCTGCTTCGCAAGGACGTGCCGTTCGTGTGGACAGCTGAAGCGGATCAGGCCTTTGACCATCTAAAGGCATGCATAGCAGAAGCCCCGACATGTCTACGGCTACCCAATCCTGGTGAGAGGTTCACTGTGGCTGTCGACGCAAGCAACGTGGCGATCGGTGCGGTTTTGTCTCAACTGGCTGGGGTGGTGGAGTACGCGAGCAGAGTGCTGACGGGGGCGGAACAGAAGTATTCAACAACGGAGAAAGAATGCTTGGCCATCGTGTGGGCGTTAGAGAAGTGGAGAAATTACTTATTGGCGAATGAATTCCGGGTCGTCACTGACCACAAACCGCTCTCGTGGTTGATGACGGCGAAAGACCCGCGGGGACGGCTTGCGCGATGGGCCTACCGATTGCAGGAATTCAACTTCATCATTGAGCACGTGGATGGGACGCAGAATGTTTTGCTAGATATGTTGTCACGCCCGTGTTTGGACGACATCATGCCCGACAATGCCATACCGGTGCGTGCGTTTGCGATGGGGGAGAGGAACCTGCTGGGAGATCAAAGGACAGATAAATTCGTGAATGTGTTGTGCTCTCACTTACGGGCTGGCACCAAACCGGAGGCTACATCGGAAGAGGTGGAGGAACTCCTCAAGATCTGGGACAGGTTGAAGGTCGAAAACGATAACGTGGTGGTGGCGATAGACGGACGGAAAGTGCCTTTTGTTCCACCAAATCAGCGAGAACGTGTGATGCGCATGACTCATGATGGCGCCCATATGGGATTCGAGCGGGTCTTTGAATTGCTGCGGAGGCGAGTGTTTTAGCCAACCATGAGGAAGGACGTCGCGGCATACCTTCGGGAGTGCCCAAACTGCCAAACGAGTCGGGAGATGGAGTCCCCGAGACCGCCGATGCGATCGATGGAGGTTGGTGAGCCACTTCAGTGTTGGGGACTGGACGTCTTTGGGCCCTTACCAGTGAGTCGAACAGGAAACAGATACATTCTAGTGATGATTGACCACTTCACTCGATGGGTGGAAGCCATACCAATCAAGGACCAAACAGGCGAGACAGTGTCGCAAGTATTCGAATTCAATGTGCCTGCAAGGTATGGGATCCCACAGTGTATCATCACGGACCAAGGGCCCTGCTTCGAGTCAAGAGCGTTTAAGTCAGTGTTGGACAAGTGGGGCATCCAGAGACGGCGAACTTCACCGTACCACCCACAAACCAACGGGATGACCGAGCGGTTCAACCGGACATTGAAGACGTGGATAAACTGCACGAAGTTGGCATGGGAAGATGCTTTGCCTCAGGTTCTGATCGCGTATCGGACCAGCATGCAATCAACCACCAAGGTCTCGCCATTCGAATTACTGTTCGGCAGAGAACCACGGATTGCGCTCGATACTTGCCTACCGAACCAGGGTGAGTGGAAACATCCAGCTGAGCATCAAGAGCGACTGCGATGGAAAGCTAGAAGCGAAACCAAAGCTCGACAAGCGCGGCATAAGCGAAATTACGACGCCAGGCATGAGGTTCACAAGTGGAGGCCATTCAAGATTGGAGAACGGGTCAAGTTACGGAACAACGATCGGCCGGATCATGACGGGCCGGGCGCAAGCAAGTTCAGAGAACGCTGGAAAGGCCCCTACACCATTATCGACCAGAAAGCGGGCAACTTCTTAATCGACTGCGGAGGAATGAAACGTTGGGTGAATGCTGCTCTCCTGCGACCATGGTACGAGAGGAAGAAAGGTCCTGGAGGAGGGGCGGGTGTAGAGGGGCCGCTTCCAAGAATGCCTGGGGGGAGCTCTTCGGAGCTAGCTGAGAGCGGATCGCGAAAGACGGCTAGCGACGAGCCTGGGCCCGGAACTACGGAGCGGGAATATGTGGACAGCGCAATAAATCAGACAAATACGCCGCTAGCGCAGCCCACAGGACCGAGGCCGAGCCGATTGACACAGCCCAGAACAAGCAAGTCGAGAGCTCTCGAACGACTCCTGGCCGATCCAAATCGGGTACAGAGAAGCGGAGATCGAGGCGAAAACAGGAAGGCGGATCTTCCAAGTCAGAGCTCCCGAGGCGAAAGGACATCCGTACCTGTGTTGCGCTGTGGGTCGGAAATCTAGTCGATATTCGATGGCGCGCGCGAGACCCTCATGTGCCCATTTTCGGTGTGCAATAAACGTCTACCCCCCTGTCTTGTCGTTCTCGCTACAATATGTTTTGGCAAATTGTCCCGTATCCCGGTAACTTGGGTGAAATCATGTAATGCAGGTGGTGTGACGTATCATCAAGACCAGTTTTGCATTCAGCTAATGTAGCACAAAAGATAACAGAATGTCGATGTATGTTACACGACTGGGATACACGAATGGAGAAAACCTTCAAGCGGCATTCCAACCGGCTGTACTGTGTGCCCAAATGCAAATGGTTGCCCATTAGTGAGGTGCTGTGGATACACCGTACAACGGATGATCCGCTGTCATTTCCGAGTCTATTTACAAGGTTGCTATTTGGTGCATACATAAGTTGGAGCGGCTGTTGGTTTAAAGAAAACCTGATTGTACGTGTGGTATTGCAGATTGCCTTTCTATTTTCCGGTACATCGAACCCTTCGGCCTTTACCATGGCAAACTGTACCTTACACGATGGGTCTGGACGTAATTTGCCCTTCGTGTATGCCCCTTTTGAGGTAAATACTAGTGAGAATAACTCATGCGCTGCTTTAATCATCATGATTGCTCTTAAATTGAGAAAACGTTACAATACGTGACCGGTTTCAAACGGGTTTATACTCATCAGGACTGGGAATTAAAACGCACACAGTTACCCGAAGCCTTTACCTATACGCACCCAGTCGCGAGCAACGCCTGTAACAATAATCAATAGCTCAGTATGGGCTGAGTTGAAGTGTCTATTCTGTGAGCAGTTTGAGGCACCTTAGCTCAATCTGGAACGTTATACAATTCAGAGTGAATCGCGATCCAATCATCTCTAATTACCACAAAAAGTGAGGTGATTAAACTCAAAGGCAAATCTACTTCCGTTTAACACGGACAAGTGCAGAACTGTGCACGTTCGCCACAAGCCTACTTAGACATGTAAGCTTGGAGACGACATGCTGAAAACCGCCTCACAAGAGCGAGACATTGGGGTGGTGATGCAAGATGATCTTAAAGGTGTCCATAAACTCCAACCAACATGTTGTTCTCTTCCGGAGTACATTCGGAAGGTTCGATCCCTCCATTTTCCCCCAAGTGCTCAATACATATGTGGGGCCTCAAGTAGGGTACGCGATCCAGGCCTAGCAACCCTGGTTAAAACGTGATCTGGATACACTAGATACCGCACAGCGGTGGGTAAAAATATGGGAAAGGATTGCTCAATCTGCCATTCCATCTGCGACTGAAATCTTTAGGATTGTACAGCGGAAGTTATCATCGTCTATGTAACGACCTCGTCCTGGTTTACCAATCTTGAAAACCCCGATCACGCTTGCTGCCACCTTCTGGAACTTAGCCGCAACACATAAGTAAGGGGTCGTAAGCTGAAACTGGCCACCCAATGCAGTGCCGCCGGAAGTACTTTTCCCGTCGAAGTTGTCGATTCTAGAACGCTCTTTCAAATTTGGTTATTACTGCGCCCACGCTAAGTAGTAAAAAACGACTCGACGATGCTTTACCTCACATACATTACTTGAACTTATTTCTGTTCGGTGAGTGATGACGTGACGCAAACATTATACTCAACAACTATCACTAAATCGGGGTAAACGGACACAGTTGCGTTAACGTGAATAATATGGCGATTCCACAGATGCGTTTTCCAATTTGTGTAATCTTTTCTTGAACTAACGTTATTCTCACAAACCATCCCACGGGCTTTGTCAAACGTTGGCTTTTACCCGTATTATTCTATTATTCTATTAATTTTTGCAGGGTTAACACAAGTCTTCAGCGATCGAAATCCAAATTTCTGTGAAATTTCTGCAGTGCTAACATAAAATTCCGTGTATTTCCCCGCGAAGGTTACAATAAACAGAAATCCAGACACGTTCATCCACTATATATATATATATATATATATATATATATATATATATATATATATATATATGTCAGCTATTACTCAAAACAGGAAGTAACCTTATAGCGAACAAGATACTTCGTGCTATCCTCTGAAAGCATGTGACGCTTGTCAGGCGCACAATTTTTGTGGGCACTAGCGTCTACCGAATTCACAGGAATGCATAGATAACGTCCGGTAATGTCTTCGATTTGTGGAGTACTTTCATGCATTCTGCACCAGAAAGCCAGCGTGTCTTCAAATTTCTCTCCATTCAGTGTTTCCACAACTTTTCGTTAGATTAGCCATTCGACTGCTAGAGCTGGAGAATAAACTAGACATGGAACGTCAGCATGACTGCATGGATCACTGGGCAAAGTGATCTTCTGGTTGAGGTCGAGCACTCTAACGGATTTCAGAAACGGCCAGCTAGCCCCTGAAGTCAGCAACTCTTGGGTTCTGTTGGCAGCTTGGCAGAAGCAGAGTCGCATATCAGTTTGGATTTTGCTGGTGGCATCAAACGTCAGTCCATCTACATGCAAATGCCGCAGCCACTTTTCCTCAGCGACAGTATTCGGCAACCTAGATACATCAGAGGGGTTGTTGTAGACCTTAAGGGTTACCGGTGACTATGATTGGGGAGTTTTTATGTGACGGATGATGTTCTTGCCAACGGTCGTAATTTAGATCAGTTGCCACTTCGAAGCTTTCGGTGTTGTTTCGTTGGTTAGAAGATCCACAAGTTCAGAAACATCAGCTGAGACTACAAACTCATGTTGTACAGCTCGTAACATGTCTGGGTAAAGAGGAAAATACTTCCATCGATGTGCGACTGCTTCCAGCTAGGAGTTCGAGTGGGTGATGATGACCGGAGCAGGTGGGCCGGTCGGATCATCCACGCCTTCCTGCTTTAGATAGCAACGTAGACACGCCTCCTTCTTTCAGAAAGAAGCAAAGCATTTTTCATTTTTGCCACGTATCTGTCGGCTTCCGGCGAGAATTTGCTTAGGGTCTCTCCAAACAAACTGATGCAGTGCGCAGCACATCTAAGGTGAACTGCATCCTCACAAACAAGCTTAATTAGGTCTCGGTAGCACTGTGTGATATACCTCTCAAGATCGAACATGAAAGCTAGCACACGACGGAAATCAATACCCATCATTGTCAAGCTGCGCAGAATGGCTTCTCCAAATGTAGCCGAATTAATCCTCACCAAGAGAAAAACAGGTTGTGCAGTTCCATCTTCCCACGACTACCAGTTATTTCGTCTGTTATGACGCGGACAAAAGTATCACAGAATATCTCTTTTAATATCTGTTCATGTTTCCAGTATATCTGGTGGATTTTCATACAATTAACAATGAACAAGGTTTTACTACCGGTAAAAAGGCAATTGCTTGACAAGTTCTGGCGGATGGTTGGTGTGAGTACTAGAAAGTTAAAAGATATGTGAGTTGCCTGTTTAAGCGTTTACCCAGCGGATGCGCCCCTGAATGGCAGTAGTGCAAAATGAGGATTGAATGTAAACAACATGATGACATGAGGGCAGTTATAATTAAAAACCCATTTGCCGCCTTCTTAGGTCTGTGTGACACACACATCAGGTTTGAAGGCCTGAGTAATATATTCCAAAGTGGTACAGCTTAGGCAGAGAAGTGATGGGGGCCAAGGGCGACATCCATTCGTTTTTTAAAAACAGACAAGGAGGAGGAGGAAATGACTAGGTTCCGCAGAGAGTTCCACGGTTTCTAAACTCAGAGAGAAAAGTAACTCTGTCGGCATTCCAGACGGCTGTATTGTTCAGTTAGTTTCAAGCATTTACCTCTAAGGTTGATATTACGGTTGTGTTTCGTCCAGTGATGATCTACGTAATTAGAGTCACAGGATATTTGGTACACTAATATGAGATCGCCGCGTAGCCTCCGATAGCGTTTGATGAAAACTCCCCTGACTTCACCATTTGCTGGTAGGACAGATTGCGTAGACGCTTGATGTTCTTTGTAGCCCTGCGTTGTGGTGTATCTAGCACCTCCAGGTTGCGCTTTAATCAAAGTCGCCAAACTTGGATGGCGAATTAAACGTGAGGGCGCACGTAAGATTTATGTATCATCGGGAACACGGATGGGTCAGAACTCCAGAATACCCTTCGCAGCAGGCCGACGTGCTGGTTGCTACTTTTCGCAGCTGCTTCCGATTGTATTGAACAATTAAGGTCACTTTACTTTAGCATACCTAGGTCACGTTCCTGAGAAGTAGTTTGTAATACGTATAACCCAAGCCGACACACTTACTCATGCCTTTGCGGTACTGAACAACGCGACATTTATTCAAATCGAACGATATGAAATTTCGAACTAAACAGTTAAAATAAATGTTGAGGTTGCGCTGAAGCTTTTCGTGATTGACTGGCTCCCTGTTTGCGTGCCATAACTTGATATCATCAGCGAAGAATAGGAAATCGGAAGTAAATGCCCTGGACAGCTCGTTATGGAAACCAAGAATAAACCAGGCATTCACTTCAGTTGCCTCGGACAACGACTTGCGTACTGTCACTCCCAACAGACGTTCGTGCAGGAAGTTGCCTATCCGACGCAGGAGTGGGACACCAGTGTCCTAGTCCTGAAGTTTATAGAAGAGAATTCGGTAGATTCGATTTGAGAAGCCTAGACAGATGATATCGACTCCTGCTCCACCAAGAACTGCTTCAGTCCAGCTATTGAGTGCAAGTAACAGGTTCGTAATGCATGAGTGATTTTGTCTGAAGCCATGTTGCACCGGGGCTATTAAACTCTGGTTTTCTAGATACTGTAGCAGTGCACCCGTCGATACTTGATTCCAAATGAAGCGCGTTGGATCCGATACTACTTCCACCATTTCGCACTTTTCTGTGAAAATTCCCTCAACTGCTCTTTATCGGCCTTCTCTATAGGAATATTCCCAAAAACCACAGTAAGCAGAAATTCAGCTACCACTGCGCCGCTCACTTCCTGGGTAACATTTGCAACGGCGATAGAACTAACGATGCTTGCTTGTCGAGTTTTCTTCGAAGCTGGTTACCCCTTAGCAGGAATTCTAGTTATTTGCTTCTCCTTGTGAGCTTTCTTCTGAAGCTGCTTCTGGCTGTGAAAATGACTAAGCACGATTGATTTTCTAGTTGGATCCAATGTCACTTCAAAGGAAGAACAAAATAGTTGTTTTTATCCGCCTTATCAACGTAGCATTGTCCAGGAAACGCCTTCACTCTGTCTAGGGCATATTTTCTAATTAAATGCTATTCGCTTTTCTGAAATGACGATTGCAGAAGTTAAGCTGATCATGTTGCTTATCATAAAAGTGAACTCTACGCAACTTCATTTCTGAATTTCTCATCCTTTTGGCGATTCCGTGAAACGTTTCATTTTCTGCGAAATTCATATATTCCGCGTTTTTCTGTTTTCGCTGTATTGCGGCAAACTGGGTACATTAGAGATCATGTATCAATTACAGTTTCAATTGCACTTACATTGACACTGAAAGCCTTGTTACTGACCTCGGGCCATTGAGGTAGGTTTGCAAACAGACCGGCCGTGAAAAAGTCGGTATCAGGGAAATCAACGGCCATTGTCTGACAAGTAATGACACCGGAGGGTGTTTCTTGACTGGTGGAAAATTAGTGCGAGACAACTGTCCTCGTACGGTCAAGTGGACACTGGCGTGATCAATTCGATTCGACGCATTCACCACCTGTGTTCGTGACCGTTTCCGATGACTCAGACAATCACTGATGGTATTGTGATGGCGAAGAAGGTATGGATTAAACGGAAAACTGGAAAGCCACGAAAATGGCAGAGAACTGGCACCTGCAACACCTGCAGCACGCAACGCAAGTCCCACTGAACGAGTTCAGATTGCATGGGGACCGACGAACAGTAGCGGCCCGGGCCAAGGAGTTATTTGTCGTAAGGCCAACAAACCAAACTGAAATGCCAGTCAGTGCATCTGGGAGTAATTTCAAGCAGAGTAATGCAACCACGATCAAGCGAATCCAGCCTGGTCAGAATGCGAATTACGGAAGTGAACTTACTGTGTCAGAAACGCAGGAATGACTTATCAAACGGAGAAGAAACGACTGATGGATGTGACGGGTAGTCGTTGTGCGAATGTAACATCACAAGTATGTTTGCGCGTTATCCGTTGTCTCGTTGACCCTTCCTTCTTGCCATACAATGATATTATTAAGTGCAATCCAATCAAGGAATCGAACCAGATAGGGTCCAGCTCGGTCACGGAGTAAAGCAGTTTGGTGCCTGTCAAATCCACTAAGTACTGATTTTCAAGCAATCATATATAAGTAATCTCCAAATCGTTTTTCTATAAGTAAATTCCATTAATTATCCGTCACTACCCCCTTGGCTAACGATGTGTAAATTATGTGAAGTGTGGTATAGGCCATTTTTAATGTGCACATCATTCCTTACAAACAATCGGTCTCGAAAATTGCCTGCGTGTTATTAAGTAAAGTAAGTGCTTTCTATAAATACTGTTGTTCAGTGGTTCTGGGTTATTCATCCAAATTTCCTAAGAACTGTACGATGAAAAGCGCTGCTTGCAATGAGCCGCCGTAGGGAATGTTTTCTGAGATGTCTGCATGCGACACGCGATTTGAGATCATTATCGCCTGACCAAGATTGGGACCAACAAGTAGGGTCGCACGTTCCATCCGAGCTGGTACCAAGCTCGGTACCAAGCTACCGGATGTCATCAATTACTCAATGTCTGGTGCTGGTATTTCTTGTCTGGTAAACACTGTGAGTCATCTGAGGTCCGCTTCAAGTCAAGTCAAATCCGTATAAACACTATACACCCGCGTGGGAGCAATTGTAGCAATTTTCACTCAAACATCATCATCATCAATACACGTTAGCTAGAGGTGGGGAACACCTCAGCTACTGTGCCGCAATACACAGAAAAAAGGAGGAAAAAAGCAACTGGTGCAAGCCGGCTGAGCTACCGGTAACGGATGGGCATCGTTCCGGTAAGCTACCAGCCGGCTACTGTGCAACAACAAAAATACCATGCAAAATTATATAAGGTTAAATAATGAGATCGTGGTTGGACGGGGAGGCTAAGAGGGATGGGGTGGGACAAAGAAACTCACAGCACGAACGCCACTGAGGTCGGCTCCTAGCCATATCAGCAAGTGCGTCCAACCAAACGTGTTCATTGTCTTTCGGACCCCCACCAGGGAGCCGAGACGCTCCAACCGAGACCAGCTCAGAAGTGAGGGCCTTCATTTCTCTCGACCAAGTTATCGCTTGGCCACTCCTCCTCTTCTTTCATCCACACCCTCGACGCTCAAACAACGGACGTCGCGGGAGTCGGTGGGCAGGCATGCGTAACACGTGGCCGAGCCATCGGAGCCTGGTGCGTGAAATGACGGTGCTGAGCGGTACAGTTCCTTTTCCTGTGCTGTAAACAAAGCGTCGAACACACTCGTTGCTCACGCGGTGTTCCCACCAGATGTGAGCTAAATTACGAAGGCACCGGTGGTCGAACGTAACTAGCCTCTTCAGGTCCGCTGCTTTAAGCGGCCAGGTTTCACAACCGTACAGCAATTTTCACTAAAACTGCATATATAGTTAAACATAGAATCAGTGGGAAAACCACGCGAAATAACAATGAAAACAGAAGGAGTTCATTTTCAATCAGTTAAACGGTTTCGCAATTGATGCATCATTACTCTTGGTTTGACTAATATGCGAGACAGAGAGGAAAAGCTGGAGATGCGACGCGACAAAGTGCGATAACCTAAAACTTTAAGTTGCGCGTGGAAGATTTAGATACCGTACTGGCGAGAACAATGTGTAAGGGTGGTCATTTAGGACTCTAGACAAAAGGTTAAGGCATGCGTCGAAATGCTTGTTAACTGCAACATCAACGAGAGATTCCTTGGCTCTTCCAGATTATCGGGAAATGAATGTTAGTGTGCGCGCAATAGTATAATCCTTTTGTAGAAGTCCGGAAGAATAAGTGGGAAACAGTATAGCCACTTTGACAGAATACGTGCATTTACGAAACTTAAAATGAGAGCACGCCGTACGGAGAGCACTTTGAGATTAAGGGAGTGAAATAATAGTTTTTATAGCATTATGTACAGTTGCAAGAATATGTGTCGACCGAGATCAACTGTAGGACAAAAACTCTGGGATACTTTCTGAAATATAAACGTGAGCTGCTTTGGTCACTCACGGCCAAATGATGTGTTTAAAAAAAGTATGAAGTTTGTCTGGGAGGAGAAAAGTGAATGCGGTATCACAACCGTTAGTAGGTCTAAGTGGGAAGGATCGGGTGCTTAACCAAGTCAAGAGCCAATCTAATCCCAGGTGCAGTTTCAATGGCTCCTCAATTTCTTGGGCTATACATCCCAGGACTACGTCATTACTCTGTTTACATTCGTGAATACTCGTTAGCATAGGCAGGCTTTCAACACAGAGTAAAAAGAGAAAAGGCGATAAAACGGCTTCTTGCAAAACTGAACAGTTGACTGGGATTGCGGAAGTCCTACAACCGTGTAACTGCGTGAAGTGTGTGTGGTTTGTAACGTAGTCACTCATTACCTTACTTGCGTAGGGGGGAACGCCGTTTTCGGACAAGGGTTCAGTTTTAACAATCTGCCCATACTCCCAAACTCATTAGCGTAATTGAGGAACAGGTGCCACACAGCCTAGCGTTTGTCATACACAGCAGAGGAAATGGAATGCAATCGATATGAAACGCCATCCAATGTAGAACTTCCTAGCCTGTATACAAAATGTTCTATATCATCTGTATGATCGCCTGTGAAAATACATAGATTTAGTAGTTTTGCAGATACCTTCAATAGCACGGAGGTGCACGCCATTGGCCGAAACCGATAATTCCTTCTTAAGCGCTGATGCTATTCTGGCTGCTTTCCAGAAGTCGGGGATGGTGCCAGTCGTTAAACATCGGTTGAAAATCTTTGTCATGTGACCGTAATGTATCCGTACACACTTTAAGAGCGATTGGTGACATGACGTCAGGGCCCCTAGTGTTATTTGATTTCAGTTTTTTAAGTTCCTTATAAACACTGATGCGGTCCAATAAGATGGGAAGTTTCAGCAATGGGAAGGAACGTAGAGGGGATGTGTTCTATGATAAGGAGTCAAACTCTGCGTTAAGCTTGTCCACGTCCACCATACCTAGTGAGCTGCGGAAACTTTTACCGGTGAGTGTCTTCAAGAGCTTCGATAAGTCACGGCAACTGTCATATTGGCCGGTAGTCCATGTTTCATTCACGCTTTGCTGGAGCAGTGCCACACAGTTTTCAGTAACTTTACTTGTCTTCATGGCCTTCCCGCATGTTTAACTAGTAGCTTAGGTTCAGTAATGCAACAATGGGACAATAAGGATAAAAGAGGCCAAAGCTTGACAAGTCCCGTGGGACGGTTTGTGGGAATAACGTTGGTTAAACAAAATTACACAAAAGTGAAAAAACACGCGCCTGTGGACTCAACATATTATCCACGTTAACACATATGTATATTCGTCTACACCGATTGCGTGGTTTTGATGCGGCACAATGTTTGCCTGCGCCATATCATCACTCAATGAATATAAATGAGCTCAACTAATGCAAATAGTGTAAAGCATGGTGGAGTCGTTGTTTAAAAAAAATGGGTAGCATGGGAGTGAAAATGACAAAAGTCGAAAGAGCGTTCCACGGTTGACAAAGTCGAAGGACAAAATAATTCCGGCGGCATTCCAGCCGCCGCACTGTACTTATTACTGAGGAAGCTTATATGTTATCACAAATTCACTTCTAAACTGGGAGTCTTCCTACCTCGAAGGTTGAAAGCAAGTAGTGCATTTGAAGACACTTCAATATCTAGTGGATGATTTAAAGAAGCCTGCTGAGTCCGCTGTTGTTCCTACTATGCTCCAAAGAACTCCTTGATAAACTGATGTTCGCTGATAATGTTAAAATTTTGTATTGTTCCGCTCCCGGGCCAGATAGCCCTAGGATAGCCTCTATTCAGTTTGACTTGTCAGCATTAGAGCACTGGAGTAAGTGCTGGAAGTTGTAATCTGTTGTACTACGGCTTTGACATTTCACCGAACATCCTAACCTTAAACAACGCTCCTACTCTTGCGTGTGATGCAGTCCGTGACCTTATTCTAAGATATTCTGCATCGTTTAATTTTCCAGAGCAATTTACATGATTGCAGACTTCTGCCAGAAAAATGATCTCCTACATAAACCGAATGCTTATCTTGAGGGAGTCCGTGCTTCAAGCCTTTAAAATGTGTATTAGGACGAAGCTCGGATACTGTACAACAGTGCAGGGAAATCTGCGAAAAGTGGACATCAAAGCATTGGTAAAGATCCAAAGATCATCCACAAAGAGACTTTTTGACATGCCTAACATTATAACTTGTCGCGAGCGTTGCGAGGCACTAAAACTGAAGCCATTATGGCTGCGCGGACTTCAACTTCATGTGTGCATTAGCTACCGCTTATTATTCGGATTAAGCTTTACAACTCAGCCACGACTCGAGTTTCAGTCTGTTTAGCGCCAGGAAATATGAAACAGCGGGCGCATACTGCATATACTAACGTCTCCGCTCAGATTTTCTCTTAGTAAAATATGTGTTGTTATCGAATGAGCTTTCATCGAATGTCAGAAAATACTCTATATATCTGCAAAATAAACGGATGCTTAATGTACACTTGACTGTTACCAATATCTTGCCAACACTTAGTCAAAAGTTGACTCTGGCTGATTTGTAAACGAAATGTCCTGGATAGGCTTAAAACTTACAGTATGCGCAAATTGTCTCAACATTCTCAGTTTATCTACACACTGAGAAACTCCTTAGTGGGTGTTTACAAACCATCTTATTCTTAGCACTTCTACTCTACCTTCTAACCCATACCGTTTTCCTCTCCTTCGGTGCACGGGTTCCTAGGTGAACTGCGCCTGTCAAACTGAAATCTCTGCATAGCCATTGCTGTTCACCAAGATTTCCCATCCAATTTTGCTCGGTCTATCGGTAAAAGATTGTAAACCTTATCATGTTTTTAATTCCTCGTACTTTCTATTTCTCCTTATTTCATTGTTGGTAACCACTGGGCTGGTCTCTTGAGATGATGAATTACAGCTTCCAAGCTAGAAAAACAATACAAATAAATGGCACACTGCAATTGACTCATCGGCATTCCACAAAAGTTACCGCACTTGAATGATCCGCATGACGGAACGAGCTGACGCTACATCGCCCATAATATATATATTAAAATATCCCCTATAAAAACTTTGTTTAACAGGTAATGACCTACTTGCTATGTTGCCACACCGGTACACAGCCAGTTGAAGGATGGAAGTGCAGGTGAAACCTATCTATGGAATACCTCGCATATAATGGAATAATGGTATGATACGTAGAGAAAAGCCAAAGCTTGACAAGTCTGATGGGATGGTTTGTAAGAATAAGCTTAGTACAATGAAGTTAAAAGTGAAAAACACATCTGTGGACTCACCATATTATCCACATTAACACCTAGGTATATCCGTCTACCCCGATTTCGTGGGGTTGCTAAGCACAACATTTATCTGCGCCATGTCGTCACTCAATGAATAGAAATCAGATCAAGAAATGTAGGTGGTGTAAAGCATTGTTAAGTCGTTACTTTAAAGGGGTTGTGTGTGCGTGAAAATGACAAAAGTCGAAATAGCGTTCCATGATTGACAAACTCGAAGGGAAAAATAATTGCGGCCGCATTCCGGCCGACTGTATTTGGTGACAAGTTTCAAATTATGACCCCTCAATTCTGTGTTGCGGTTAAGCGTGACCGGTAAGGCGGGACCTGGGTTTTCCAAGATCAGGTACACCAGGATGAGGCCGGTCTGTTGACGGCGATAACTTCGCTGTACACTACCAGGGATCCCAGCTGCCTATGGTATTATAGGTGGGACAAACCATTCACATTTTTCGTTGCCCTTCGCTGGATGGTTTCCAGCGCAACCAGATCACGTTTTAACCAGGGTTGCTAGGCCTGGATCGCGTACCCTACTTGAGGCCTCACATATGTATTGAGCACTTGGGGGAAGATGGAGGGATCGAACCTTCCGAATGTACTCCGGAAGAGAACAACATGTTGGTTGGAGTTTTTGGACACCTTCAAGGACTGCACTGAACAGTCGAGATCATCTTGCATCACCACCCCAATGTCTCGCTCTTGTGAGGCGGTTTTCAGCATGTCGTCTCCAAGCCTACATGTCTAAGTAGGCTTGTGGCGCACGTGCACGGTTTTGCACTTTTCCATTGAAAGGCGCGGTCTAAATCTCGTTGCAGCATATCGTGATCTTCGTGACAGCCGATTGCGCGCCATATCTCGATGTCATCGGCAAAAAGCAAGAAGTTTGACTTGATGATACTTGCAAGGTTGTTAATGAAGAACAAGAATAACCGCGGCCCCAAAACTGACCCTAATGGAATACCGCAGTAATTCCTAGGACTGTACAAGCAGGCGGCCAGCGTGCAGTAAGCGTATAGAGCAGTTGATTGAATGCTTGGGCATATTTCGTCTACTCGCTGATTGGTTCACTGGAGCGACCTTGTTTAACGGATTCATAGGAAGAATCTTATGAGTGCAGCAGCGTCTTTAACTATGAAAATGACTTAGTTATTTATATAGAGGTTCCTAAATGCTTATCACGCTGTCAATTTTGCTGAGCTCGCTTTGTCGAATAAACCGCTTGTCTCTGAAGGGCGGAGTTCAGCGACGTGGTGTCAGAGAAAGCCAAGCCACGATCACCCAATGGTGCTCAGTTGCTGACCGGAGCGTAACCGGCTGTGCAACCGCCTGCCCCAACGAAACATTGAAGAACAGAATTGGTCAATAATTGGAGAATAAGGAAAACCAAGTGAGTCGATTTCTGTGTCCTGGTGTGGCTGCATGAACAACAGATAGCGTATCGATTCGTGATGTTTAGACATGATCGGAGATGAAGCACACAATGTCTTGGAAACGATGCAGTTCGAGAAAACGAAGACCCAGCTGATCTGGAATCTGTCGTCTAAAAATCCAGTGCTTTCTATGAAGGTCCGACTAACGAGAAGTATCAGCAGTATCTCTTTTATACCCGAAACTGGCGCTCAAACGAAACTATCGAGAATTATGTTACAGAGCTGAAGATCCTGGCTCGTTCCTGTAATTTTTGTAACTGTATGGCTGACAGTCTCATCCGAGATGGAATCCTGCTGGGCATGAATGATGTAAACCTCACCAAGCGGCTGTTGCGGCAACGGCACTTATCGCGTAGACAGCACATTGATATATGCCGCAGTGACTTATCAGCTGCACATCACATTCAACAAATGCAATTGCTGACTAAAGCAGAGCTATGTGCGGTATCCAGCTTACCTGACCTGACTGCGAAGCTTGTTATCAAGACACACGAAACTTGCAAATTCTGCGCTGCGCAACACTCGAAGGAACGCAATCAATATCCGGCGTGGGGCCGGCACAGTAGCTGAGGTGTTCCCCACCTCCAGCTAACGTGTATGATGATGATGATGATGATGATGATGATGATGATGATGATGATGATGATGATGATGACGATGATAATAATAATAATGATGATGATGATGATGATGATGATGATGATGAGGATGATGAGGATGAGGATGAGGATGAGGATGAGGATGAGGATGAGAATGAGGATGATGATGATGATGATGATGATGATGATGATGATGATGATGATGATGATGATGACGACGTGGGGCCGAAGTTGCGCCAGATGCGGCAGGCAGAATCACTTCACTCGATGTTGTCAGTCTTCGAAGGTGAATGCACTCAAGCGTGACACAAAGCCTTCCGACTCTGAGAATTCAATCGGCAACGTGTCGTGGACAGAGCCAAAAGAATGCGTCTATGCAAGTTTATTGGTTGGTGACGAGTTGGTGCGTTTCCAGTTGGACACAGGTGCCACCATACACATAATTCCAGCGAAACGGTGCCCTGGAATTCGTGTGCGACTTGATCAGCGAGTTCTGCGCATGGAAACGGTTCCAAGTTCCAACCGAAAGGTTTGGCCACGATCAAAGTGACCAATCCCAAAGACAGCTCTTCACATCAGTTGGATTTCGTGGTCGTGGAGGAAGAACTCACGCTGATTCTCGGTATTGATCCCATCCAATATCTTGGCTTTATTCACTTTTGTGCATGTATGTGAAGCGAAGACAGATGTTAGTGAACAGAATCCGTCCGTGTTTAACCCAGGTTTGGGTATGTTTGTAGGTTCCATTCATTTGTCAACAGAGCCGTCAGTATGATCGATTGTGCTGCCAACTAAAAGGGTTTTGCTTGCATTAATTGATAAGGTCACCACAGAAGTAACTAACTTAACGCAGTTGGGTGTAATCGCTAACGTTGACGAGCTGACATACTGGGTTAGCCAAATCGCGATTGTTGTGAGAAAGAACAGCGATTTGCGTCTGTGCATAGATCCTAAGCCGTTGAATGATGCTTTGCGTAGAGAACACTATATACTGCCAGTGTTAGAAGTTGTCTGGCAGCGGTTGGCTAAGACGAAGTATCTCACCAAGGTTGATTTCTCATCGGCTTTCCGGCACGTGGTCTTAGATGGGGAATGCAGTTTCCTGACGCTGTTTGACAAACCCTTTAGGCATTTTCCCTGACTACGTTTACCGTTTGGTTTGAAGGTTTCGAGCGAACTTTTTCAAAAGAGCTTACTGCAAGCTGTTGACGACCTAGAAGGTGGAACGTGTGTATCAGAGGATATACTGATTTACGGTTCAGCCAAGCAAGAACATGACGCCAATATGCACCACTTTTTACGGCGTTGCGTGCGAAGGAACATAAAACTCAAACGCGAGGAAGTTGAGCTCCCGAAACTGGAAGTGATTTTTCACAGACAGATTCTGACCTAGGAGAGAATAAAGGTCGATCTCGGAAATATCAAGGCAGTGCAGGAGATGCCACAACCTAAGGATGTCAAGGCTGTAAGTCCTTTAAATGGCATGGCGAATTATTTGATTCATTTCTTGCTATGACTTGTTTAGATCATGAGGATTATCCGGAGTCTGACTCACAAATGTGTGAACTGGAGTTGGGCAGAAGTGCAGGAGGCAGCATTCACAACCATCAGGAGTCTTATTAGCTGTGCACCAGTACTTGGTTACTATGATCCAGCTCTATCTTTGGAGGTGCTGTGTGACAGCAGCTAAAGCGGACTAGGGGCGGTTCTCATTCAGGATGGTTAACCCTTGGATTTCCGCAGTCGGGCGCTCACAGTGACGGAACAGCGCTATGCGCCGATCGAAAAGGAGATGCTCACTGTCGTCTACGCAATGGAACGATTGAACGACTACACCTTCTGTAGGAATACTACAGTGTATACTGAGCATAAACCGCTCGTGTCAATAGCCAGTAAACCGTTACACAGTGTTCCTCGATGTCTTCAACGGAGGCTTATCCGACTCCAGAAATGCCACATGGATCTGGTGTACACTCCGGGGACGAGAATGTTCATCGCGGACTCTCTGTCGAGAGCTCATCTTCCGATAGTCCAAAATCAACAGGAAGAACTAGAGGCAGTCAATCTAGTACAACATCTGGGGGTAACAACAGATCGTTTGAAAGAGATAAAGCGCCATACGGAGGCAGACGCGACGTGCGTGGCGTGGCGTTGAGCGACATGATTTTGATGGGATGGCTAGCTACAAAGGGTAAACTTCCGAAGGAATTAACACCGTTCAACTTTCTGGATGAACTAATGGGGTATGACCGTTTGCTGTTTAAAGGAAATCGCATTTTGATCCTACCGCCGCTTCCCAAAGAAATGCTAGAACACGCTCATCGGGCCCACCTGGGTGTCAATTACAGTAGTAGTAGAGAACGCGAACTAATGTTCTGGCCCGGGATGACAAGTCTAATCCGAGACCATGTATCAAGCTATTCAGCCTGTCCGTCCCACGAAGCTCGCCAAACCAGGGAACCCATGATGTTGTGTGAGATTCCAGATAGACCACGGTAGAAAGTAGCGCTGGACTTGTTGTGTGACAACGGGAAAGACTATTTAATCATTGTGGGCTATTACTGTGACCATTCTGAGGTCGATCCTCTCACCGGTACCACCACGGAAGTAGTCATCAACAAGCAATTTACAAGTGCTGCTTTCCAGACCTACATGAACAAGTGGGAATTTTCGCATCGACAAACCAGCCCGTATCACAGTCAGTCTAACGTCAATGGACAATGGACAATGGTTTATTACGGGTAAAAAAGCATCGCTTAACAAGTCCCGTGGGATGGAAATTATTACGAAAATAAATTGCATAATAAAGTGAAAAGCGTTGTGGTGGACTCACCATAGACTTATGGGAAATAGCGGAGATGTTCGCGTATTAAACATAAAAATCCATAAATCCAATGGTTGAGCGTGTGGCAAGAAACCGTTTGATTGTGTTTTGTAGCCCCTGACTAAAAAGTCATAAAAGGAAATGTAAGTGAGACAATGCATCGTCAACACGTTTTTTAACTATTGCCAGATTGGGAGCAGAGACGACATAATTAGGGAGGGCATTCCAAGGCTCACACACGCGGAGAGAAAAGAAATTTCTACGGCATTCAAGCCGGCTATAATGAATTGTCAGTTTCAGAGGGTGACCTCTTAGTTTAGTATTGTGGTTCAATTCCAGCAGGGGACGGCAAACGTGGTTTGGGTTCTTCAGAATCTGGAAACCCATAATGAGATCCCCCCCCAAAAGCCGATATCGACTACTGTACATTCTTAGAGATTTCAGTCTAAGCTGATAGGGCAGATGAAAGAGCCCCTGACGTTCTTGGTTGCCCGTCGTTGAGGAGTCTCGAGGGCAACGAGATCATGTTTCTGCCACGGCTGCCACGCCTGAATAGCATATTCCACATGCGGGCGCACGTAGGCGTTAAGCATTTGGGGAAATATTGATGGTTCAAACCGACCGAAGGCTCTGCGAAGAAGGCCGAAGTGTTGATTTCCGGTTCTCGTCGCCTTCTCTGCTTGTTTGGAACACCCGAGATCTTCCTGTACCAATACACTCAGGTCCCGCTCATGAGAAACCTTTGCCAAGGTGTGGTCACCAATCTTGTAGGCGCTCACCAGCTGGTGACGCAGATGCATCACTTTGCACTTAGCCATGTTCAATTGAAGCTTGTTACTCTTTGACCATTCGTAAATGCAATCTAGGTCATGTTGGAGCAGATCCTGAACTGCCTTGTTACTAATCGCCCGCCATATCTTGACGTCATCGGCGAAAAGCAGGAAGTTTGAGGAGATGACTCTTGCCAGGTCGTTGATAAACACCAGGAATAAGCGCGGTCCCAGCACTCTGCCTTGCGGGACACCACATTGCACCTCATTTGGGTTAGAAAGTGATCCCCTAACACGTACTTGGAGCTTTCGTTGGTAAAGGAAGTTGCCAATCCAACCAAGTACAGGATCTCCGATTCCGTAACTCTGAAGCCGTTGAAGTAGGATGCGGTGATCGAGGCGGTCGAAAGCTTTGGAGAAGTCCAGATAGATGACGTCGACTCCGACAGCGGTCAAACAAGCCAAGAGACTTTTGTCGAAAGCCAGAGCCACTCACGGGGACCCGTAGTTAATGTTGTTGAAGATTCGCACTACGCCAGTACCGAACATCGGTCACAGTCCAGCGCTACGTTTGTACTGCGGAAGGAGAAGAACCCTAATGTCTGCATCTGCTAAACTTTTACACCCTCTCTCGCCATTGCATAAGCAAGTGCAAATGGGCTTAAGACAACGGATGGCAGATCAGCAACGGTCTCACGACCGCGTGATCCGCGCACTAATGAAGCTGTCAGTAAAAGTTGAAGTGTGGATCCAACCAATACCGGGTGTCAGCGAACGAAGGAAGAAAGGAGTGATGACCACGAAGGTTGGAAAATGATTTTATGAAGTCAGTACAGGAGGGAAGATAATCAGAGGGAACCACGTGTATCTGAATTGACACCAGGAAAGAGAAGGTGAAACTACAGCAAACCGCTTGGCGCCTTAAGGAGAGGTTATAAAGACTGAGGCAGCAAAGACGACACGGAGCGAAAGAGCGTACAGAGTCTTCAGCGACAGCGATGTGGCTGCTGCCGAAAAAGGGAAGAATGGGGTAGTAATGTGAAAACAAGCAGCGTGCGTGCCGGAAGCGAAAAGAGCAGTTACTTGGATACCAGCGCATATTTTGTTTAGCGCTGATTGGTTGCTGAAGCAGCTTTGTTTAAATGATTCAAAGGAAGAATCTCATGAGCGCAGAGGCGTCGGTAGTAATGAAACCGACTTAGTTATTTACGCAGAGGTTCCCATTTGACCTTCAGGCTGTCAACTTTGCTGAGGTCGCTTTGCCGAATAAACCACTGGTCACAGAAAAAACGAGTTCAGCGACAAAGTGCACATGAAGTTGACCAGAAAAGGAGCCCCGAAAACGAACATGTAGACTCCGCTGAAGTAGGAAATCTCCGAAAAGCAGAAAGACAGGGATAATAACCACGTCTGCTTGAAGAGTTTAGAGAAAGAATAGACGATAAAAACGTCGAAGGATTTAAGAAAACCAGGATAGGTAATATGAATGCCGGTCAATATGTCAGTAAACTGGGTGTGCTCGCATTAAAACGCTGCATTCCATGACGCGATTCCAGGTTATTTCCTCTAATCAGATAGAGATAGCACGCATCGAACACGGAAACATTAGGATGTTAGATGAGACAGCTACCCTCAGCCAACGGGTCAAGACGGGCAAAGCTTGGCACAACAGTCAATGACAAATCGATGAATCGATTTGAAATACATGTTTTGTGGATGGATGCGACGCAAAATCGCAAATTGGGCGGCGATTCCCATTAAAGTAATCCTCGGCCATTTGATCATTTGGACCGTAGCTGATGAAGCAGAGTCAAAATGGGTGTTGCCCGCCTGAAACCACTGCACTCCATAACGCTTTTCGTGGTTATATCCTCTCATCAGATAGAGATAACAGGCATCGAACCAGGGACAATTCGGATGTTAGATCAGACAGCTGCCCCTCAGCCAACGGCTCACGACAGGAAAAGCTTGGCACAACGGTTAATCACAGATTGGAGGGTCGAGTTGTATTACACGTTCCGTGGATGGATTGCGACGCACAATCTCAAAGGGGACCGCGATTCCCATTAAAGTAACGTTGGCCATTCGATCTCTAAGACGGTTACAGATGAAGCAGAAACAAATTACATATATGAATAGCGCTTTTATCCTTGATATAGCGAAACACGACTTTACAGGCATCAACATTTTTACATAACAATGCGTTTCAATAATATAAGATTACCTACATATAATTGCATTCCTGAGTATATATTTGAGAACGATCTTACTCCTGTTAATCCGTCTAACCAATTCTGTTTTCTCCTTTGACGCACTGGTTCGTTGATGCACTACGCCTTCCAAGCTGATGTCTCTGTACCATCGTCGTCACTCGCCAAGATTTTCCATCAAATTGTGACTGGCCTATTGACTGCTAATCATTTCAAAACCCTTATGGGAACCTTTGATCAAAAGACGAACAATTAACTATATTATGCGATCACGTTGTACATGTTGATAAGACCACCCAATTGGTCTTTGCCTCGCACTGCTGAGGAATAAAACGTTTATTTATTTATTTATGATCAAAAACGTTGAAAAATTCGATAGGTTTTCCATTACAGCGTATGTTTGTGTAGTGTAAGCATGTACTTGTGCGTGTTGTGCCCCATGCTGAGGCCGATGTTGCATTTTTGATGCTTTTTCACCGCAGTTGGACTAAACCAAATTACACTTAAACTAGGTCTTTATAAACTGGCTAAATTTCATTCCAATTTATTTGGTTTGTTCTGCCTACTTGAATAACTGGCCACGTTGCTTACACTAATTGCGCTTACCTTCGGTAACTTTGTTGCGTTTGTAGCATTTTTAAGTGACGTGAACATATTTTCCTTATCGCAGATTCATTGCTAACCAACTTACTTCATATGCTAACTTAGCGAAGAGTTACGCCACCGCATCTGTATGCATTATTGGATTTGTTTTATTTCATCTTGTCGTTTCAGGTGATTGGCTGTTGCTTGATATCCCCGGTGTGACTGCGCTTGATGTGCATGTTGACAAGGTGCCTACCTGTCTATTACCCACTACCTCGTCCATACTGTCTCTAGGAGACCGTTGGTAGTTGCTGGATGGGACGGGGTGCACGGTCCTTGGGGCCGTGTTAGGATCAGTGGTTGCATGCGCTCAGTGTGCAGCGCACTACGGTCCAGCCACCGCAATGTGTGCGCTTGATTTCCCAAATACAGTGTGCTTGTGTTTACCTGTGAAGGAGTGTGGCCGGCTCCGTTGATGAAATGTGGCTTCCATCCGCATGCCTCCCGGTCTTATTCCTTCGGGTTTACACTGGATATTTGGTGTGTGGTTGGAGCTGTGGGTGGTGCAGCGCAAACCACCCATGGTCCTCTTTGTAGACGCAGGCGTCCTGTGGCTGGCCACAGTGACAGGCAAATCCGAAACCGGATGTCGCCAACCATTTTGTGCACCATGCTGCTTACGCAAATTGTCATTATCTTCGTTAACTTTATTGTTTTTGTGTCATTTTTGAGTAACTCCTGAACATTTTGTAACTATCGCGGATTCCTTGCTAACCAACTGACTTCACATGCTAATATAGGGAAGAGTCATGTCTGCATAGCCGTATTCTTTAACAGACATTTTATTTGTTAATGTCATTGTAAGTGATTGGCTATTGCTTAATATCCTTGGTGTGGCTGCACTTGATATGTATGTTAATGAGGTGCCTGCCTGTACATTACCCACTACCTCGTCCATACTGGCTCTAAGAGACATTTGGTCGTTGCTGGAGGGGACGGGGTGCACGATCCTTGTGGTCGTGCTAGGCTCGAAGAGTGGTTCCATGCACCCAGTGTGGAGCGGACTACGGTCCAGCCACCGCCTTGTGTGCGGTTGATTTCCCAAATACAGCGTGCTTGTGTTTGCCTGTGAAGGAGTGTGGGCCGGCTCTGTTGATGTAATGTGGCTCCCATCCACATGTCTTCCAGTCTTATTCCCTCGGGTTTACATTGGATATGGGTGCATGGTTGGAGCTGTGGGTGGTGCAGCGCAAACCACCCATGGTTTTCTTTGTAGGCGCAGACGTCCTGTGGCTGGCCACAGTGACAGGCAAATTCGAAACCAGATGCCGCCAACGATATTTTGTGCTTTTAATTGTGTAATCTATAATTTAATGTTTGTTCTCATCAGCAGTGTGCGATTAGAAAAATGGTGACCGTGGGTTTGAATGGATTATTCGGATATCCACGGGGTAGTGACTGTGGCGACAGACATTTGTGGTTTTTTATAGGGGAACGCTTGCCAGGCGCAAAGCCCACCACGTCCGGGAACCCTGTCGCCGAACTATTTGCTGGAACGGGTTATACCCGAACCACCAGCTGGCACCACGTGGAGTTTGTTTCCTGTCATTAGCTAGAGCTGACAGGCAGGGTATCCGGGACCATTGGGATGCTAGTTGTGGCCGCTATCCCTATGCCAAAGAGTCAGACAGGCAAAGCTTTACACAACCGTAATAAACAGATTGGATGGTAAATTTGAAGTGCACATTGTGTGCGTTGATGGCGACTAGCAATCTCAAAGTGGACCGCGAATGCCATTGAAGCGAACATTGCCCTATTGTTCACTAGGACCGTAGATGATGATGCAGAAGCAAATTTGTTGTTGGTTGATTGAAAATACTGCATTCCATGACACCTCTCCAGGTTACCTCCTTTCATCAGATAGAGCTAACAGGTATCGAACCTGGGACCATTGTGATACTGGTTGTGAATGCTGGCCCTAAGAAAGCGGGTCACGACACGCAAAGATTACACAACGGTTAATGGCCGGTTGGTGTGTCAATTTAATTAAACGTTGTAAGGATGGATTGCGACGCATATTCTCAAAGTGGACCACGATGCACATTGCAGTGAAAGTTGGCAATACGATCATCAGTACTGCTGCCGCCGAAGCAGAAGCAAATGAGGTGTTGTCCGCTTGAAACCACTGCACTCCATGACGCTTTCCGAGGTTATTTTCTCTCATCAGATAGAGATAACAGGCATGTGACTCGGGACCATTAGGATGTTAAATGAGACAGCTACCCCTCAGCTAACGAGTCACGATGGGCAAAGCTTGACACATCATCATCATCATCATACACGTTAGCTAGAGGTGGGGAACACCGCAGCTACTGTGCCGCAATACATAGAAAAAAGGAGAAAAAATGCAACTGGTGCAAGCTGGCTGAGCTACCGGTAACGGATGGGCATCGTTCCGGTAAGCTACCAGCCGGCTACTGTGCAACAACAAAAATACCATGCAAAATTATATAAGGTTAAATAATGAGATCGTGGTTGGACGGGGAGGCTAAGAGGGATGGGGTGGGACAAAGAAACTCACAGCACGAACGCCACTGAGGTCGGCTCCTAGCCATATCAGCAAGTGCGTCCAACCAAACGTGTTCATTGTCTTTCGGACCCCCACCAGGGAGCCGAGACGCTCCAACCGAGACCAGCTCAGAAGTGAGGGCCTTCATTTCTCTCGACCAAGTTATCGCTTGGCCACTCCTCCTCTTCTTTCATCCACACCCTCGGCGCTCAAACAACGGACGTCGCGGGAGTCGGTGGGCAGGCATGCGTAGCACGTGGCCGAGCTATCGGAGCCTGGTGCGTGAAATGACGGTGCTGAGCGGTACAGTTCCTTTTCCTGTGCTGTAAACAAAGCGTCGAACACACTCGTTGCTCACGCGGTGTTCCCACCAGATGTGAGCTAAATTACGAAGGCACCGGTGGTCGAACGTAACTAGCATCTTCAGGTCCGCTGCTTTAAGCGGCCAGGTTTCACAACAGTACAGTAGGGTCGAACGTACCGCTGCATTGTGCACTCTACCCTTCAGGGCAAGTGTGATGTCACGCCGGCGCCATAAGTGGCGAAGGTTAGCGAAAGCGCCCCGAGCTTTTGCTATACGGTTCGTGATCTCATCCTCAATCCCACAGGCGCTGATACAACTTCCCAAGTAGTTGAATTTTGAACGACTTATATCTGATCCCCACCAACGGTCAGAGTAGGAGCCGGTCCAGACCAATCTTGGAGGAACGCTTTGCACTTCGAGGGTGCAAAGCAAAGCCCGAAATGACGGACAGCTAGTGCTAATCTGTCCAGTGCCGCTTGACACGTATGTGAGCTGTCACAGATCAGGGTAATATCATCAGCATACTCTAAGTCCAAAAGTCGTTCTCCTGGGAGCAGATCCACACCTTCTAAGTCGTGTAATGTGAACGCGATTTCCATGACTTCGTCAACAGCGGAGTTGAAGAGGAACGGTGACAGCGGGCATCCTTGTCTAACGCCGCTGGAGATATTGACGGGCGACGACAACTTGCCGTAAGCCCTCACTCTGCCCGAGCTACGCGCGTATAATGCTCGGATAGTATACACATATTTCTCGGGCAAACCTTTCCTGAGCAGACAGTCCCAAAGTGCATGTCTATCCACCGAATCGAATGCGCATTTGATATCGAGGAACACGACTACGGTGGGCCGCCAATATATGTGACGGTGCTCCAACAACTGACGCAACAACTGACGCTTGTATACTAATGCACAAGGTCTTTTCAGCAAGCTAACCGAACTTCGATTTCGCCAGGTCTCCACAACCTGGGACCTAGTTATGGTCACCGAAACCTGGCTGTGCACGGAAATCGCGGATGCCGAAATTGCGTTACCTGGCATGAGTTCCTTACGAAAAGATCGGCCTAGCAGAGGAGGCGGAGTGCTTTTGTATTATCGATCCGACCTACATGTTGAGATCATTGATGACGCAGAAGCAAACATCAACGATTCTCTTTGGTGTCGTATGCACCTGAGACGTGGCGATGTGTGTTTGCTAGCAATAGTTTACCGTCCTCCAATGTCTACCTTGGAAATGGATCAAGGCCTTGCTGCTGCGATGAAACGAGTATTGACACGTCCACACAGTCACGTTCTTCTGGCGGGGGACTTCAATCTGCACGCACTCGAAGTTCCAGCATCGCCCAGCGAACAGTTCAAGGCTGATTTACAAGAACTGATTACCGATGTACCACTGTATAACAATGTCACCTCCCCCACTCGTTTCAGAACGGGTGACACCCCCTCTGTCTTGGACCTTTTGCTCACCAACGAGGAACTAATGATTGACACCGTTACCATAGCTACACCACTAGGTCGTAGTGATCACGCGACGTTGCACTTTCGTTACATCTGTTATTCGGAGTACGTTGGAGAGAACGACGAGGAAACTTATATGGTTACACATTACGACATCTTGTCTAACCTTGTTCAAGACACCAACTGGTCCTTCCTGACCGAGAATCCGCCCGATGAGGCTTGGATGGTGTTTGTCACCAAATTCACTGAGATAGTGGCAAATGCATCAGAACGCAAGGCCTTTCGCCCGAAGCAAGTGGATTCGTTCCCAAGAAGCCGTACGAGAAAATCTATGGCCTTAAGGGACTCGGCCTGGCACGCTTACAAAGTTTGCCCAAGTAATCTGACCTGGGGAGTCTACACAACTCAACGAAACCACTGCGTCAAGTTGATTCGCGAAGACAAACTCCAGCACCAACAGAACTTAGCGGCGAAATTCAGCAAAAATCCAAAGCTTTTGTATAGACATATCAACAAACTCCGTAGAGTGAAGCGCGGGATCCCGGTCTTGCGTGGAACAGATGGTCATGCGCAAAGTGCACAGGACGAGGCCAACGTGTTTCGTCAACACTTCCTCCATACTTTCCGGAGTGAACCATCCCTTCACCCGATTTTGACAGAGCTCTCACCGTTCCCAGGTTTACACAACGTATCGTTCACGGCAACCAATGTGTTGAAAACGCTAATGTCGTTGCGTGTGCACAGCTCGCCAGGCGTAGACGATATTAAACCGAAGGCGTTGAAGGCAGCGGCCCGAAACATTGCCGAACCATTAGCTCGGTTCTTTCAACGTTGTCTTAACGAAATGCTGATTCCCACAATGTGGAAACATGAGCTAGTCACTCCCATTTACAAAAGTGGTAATCGTGCGGAGCCGTCGATCTACCGTCCAATCACTCTCCTCCCAGTTTTATCCAAAGTAATGGAACGTATAATTGCGGAAGCGCTGATGGGATATCTGGAGAACAACAATATCATAGTGCCACAGCAACACGGATTCCGCCGAAATCGACCCTGCACTACAAACTTGCTGCTGGCCCGAGCAAGCTGGGCGGAGTCAGCTGATGCTAGATTTGGAGTCGACGTTGTCTACCTGGACTTCTCGAAGGCGTTCGATCGTTTGGACCACCCCATCCTCCTACACAAGCTTCGAGGCTACGGAATCGGTGACCCTGTGCTTGGTTGGATCGCCAACTTTCTCACTCAACGTCAGCTGAATGTGAGAGTCCGCAGCTCCATGTCCGACTCAATTGACGTCCAGTGCGGTGTGCCACAAGGGTCAGTACTGGGGCCACGTGTATTTTTAACATTCATTAACAACCTTGCCAGTGTACTACAGTCGAACTTCTTGCTGTTTGCAGATGATGTCAAAATTTGGCATGACATCCGGGCAGAGGACGATCACGCAACACTGCAGAGCGATCTGGACAGGGCGTACACTTGGTCATCCGAAAACATGCTCCACTTCAATGTCGCCAAGTGTAAAGTCGTGAGCTTACGCCACCAGCTCATTCATGAATACTTACTCGGGGACCAGCCGTTGCAACATGCTTCCCAGGAATGCGACCTCGGAGTGATCATGCAGGACGACCTTGGCTGCTCCAGACAAGCTGAAAAGGCATCGAAAAGGGCCAGTCAACATCTCGGACTCTTACGGAGGGCTTTCGGAAATTTCGAGCCATCTGTATTTCCGCAAATGCTGAGCGCTTACGTGAGACCCCACGTGGAGTATGCGATCCAGGCCTGGCGTCCCTGGCGCAAGCGCGACATCAGTGCACTTGAAGCTCCACAGCGTAGAGCAACGAAGCTCGTCAGAGGCCTGTTTCACATCCCCTACCAACGCAGATTGCAGTCTCTGGGATTGTACAGTGGTGAATATCGTCGTCACCGAGGAGACCTCATCATGGTCTACTTAATACTGATGAATCCAAATCACCCATGTCGCAGTCTCTTGCAGCTGAGCCAAAATACCAACCTGAGAGGTCATCAGCTCAAACTGGCTACACACTACAGCCGACTTGATTGTCGACGAAACTCTTTCTCACTCCGTGTGTCCCGTGCTTGGAATGCGCTCCCTACTCACGTCGTCCTTGCCCCCACATTGGCACTATTTAAAAAACGCCTAGATGACACACTTTCCAACTTGCATTATTTGGCATAGCACGTCCTATTCGGAGGACGAAATAACGAGACCCAAACCATGAGGTTACTGACCCCCCCGCAAAGTGGCTGTGATGTTACATACAGAAGTGTCCCAATGAGCGACATGGATGTATACAAACTGGAGTAACGTACCACATCTCTCAACGGAAGCAACACCCGAGTGAGCGTTATCCGTTCCTTTGATTTCTTTTTCCCACATTTGCTGTAATATAACAGCTCTACTTTGGGTGCAGACATCCAGTCCATACTTCAAACAATCATTATGAAGTGGTGCGTTGAAATCTGTAGAGGCTTAAAAAACGATTTACCTGTTCGATTATTCTTCCATTTTATCTATTGCTCCAACCACCCTACGGGACCTGTCAAGCATATGCTTTTTTACCCGTTATAAATCATTGTTCATTGTTTATTGTTCAAGGTAAAGATGTGGTCAATGCAGCCACGACCTCGACGAAATCCAGCTTGCTCTTCACGAATCTGGCTTTCACGAGTGTCAGTCAGTCTGTGAATGATGACAGAGGCAAGCAATTTAGAGGCGATGGAGATCAGACTGATTCCTCTATGGATGCCGCATTCCGATCGTGAGCCTCCTTGTAAAATTGGGACTATGACGTAATGTCTCCAATCGGTTGGGACAGTTTCCTGCTCCCACAGTTTCACTAGTAACTCGTGTAAATCATCCACAAGAGCAGGTCCCCCGTATTCGAAGAGAGCTGGAGTAAGATAATCAGGTCCCACGGCTTTATGTAACTTCAACAGTCCGATCTAACGTTCGAATTCTAAGCGAGAGGGTGGATCCAAAGGAACAGCCCAGGGAGCGGGGCGATCAGTGGCCGGCGAGAAATCTAACAATTCCGACCGATTAAATTGCCGTTTGAAGCACTCAGCCCAACGCTCAAACGTTTTGATAAGTTGTGAATAGCCTGTCCACTCTCGTCACGTATAGTTTTACTAACAACAGGTCTCCTGCTATCCGGTTCCCGTATCAGACGGAATAACTGATGATGATTACCAAGGGCAGTGGCCATTTCCATCTATAATGCACGATGAGACCACCAGGACTCGTGGTCCCTCTTCCGGCTAGCACGGAGTTTTGCCCGGAGCTCTTTGCGAGTTTCATTGTGTTCGCTCCCAGCCGGAATATGCCGGCGAGCATCTATAAGTTCCAGAGACTGTGACGAGACCCAATGTCCGTGTTGGTGACTAGACAAACACATGAGGATTTGCCTGCTGCTAGTAAGGTCTGGTGAATATGAGACCAGTGAGCTTCAGTTGCATCCAGTAAGCGTTTATCCAACTTGCATGACAGCGTACTTTGGTAGGCTTTCTGAACAGCTGGCTTCGGCAGTTGGCTGGTGTTGATGCCCTCCCAACGTCGTAGTGGGCGTCCGCCCAAGCGCATCCGCAGGTCAGCACATACAAGTGCATGGCCAGTGTCCACACCTGTGCTCCAAATCAAGCCATAGTTTTGGACGCAGCCACTCCATCGGTAATTTATCGCAAGGGGATCGATTTGCGTCCATAGCTGGTTCGTGGCTGGTGGGCGCCAAGTCAACCACCGGCGGGTGCTGTGTCGGAAATTAGTGCTCGTAAGAAATAAGCGAGCATCCTCACACAAATGAAGTAACCGCTCACCGTTATCATTACAGGAGCCTATACCATATTGGCCGCCCAGATGCAGCTCATCTGTGGATAATTTTCCAACTTGAGCGTTCAGATCCCCGCCAGCACTACAGTGTCCGAGCTTAATCTGTGGCTAAGGAACTCGTTCAGTTGACGATAGAAGTCATCTTTTACCGAGTCATCGCTAGTGTTTGTCGGTGCATAGGCAGCGATAAAAAATAGACACTTGTTGGTCCCACGCGACTTCGAAGTTTTGAACAAGCCAGCCAATCGGACCGCACACATCCGGCTACTGATTGGAATCCAATAACCCAGAGCAGTTTTAGCCCTGGGACTCAGGGCAATACCAACACCGCTTGGCCGGTGCTCGAAGCTGCATCGTCACCGGATAGGCACAATGAGAAAGTGCTGCTAGTGTCACCTGAAGGGGATTGCAGAGTTAGTACAGAGCTCGAGTCTTGCAGGTGGGTCTTCGATAAGCAGCAGATATCGATCGAGAGGGTCTCTAATGTTCGGGCAAGTGCTGCCTGTTGACCGATCTGAAGCAATGTGCGAACATTGAGGCGTGCCATTCTGAAGGAGGATCGAGGGATCCAAATGGAAGCCGATGAACTGGAATGGGCCGCTTGCTTGGACATGGGCCTGTTGACAGGGCAGGAACGACACTCCGCGTTCACACGTGAGTTGAAAGTAAAAGACCAGCGACTATTGAAGCAAGGTGGGGGAGGGCCGAGAATTGGGTGGTTGAAAACAGGGGGGATAAAAATGAAGCTGGAAAGGGACGATAAGGGTGAAAAAGCGCAAGAGGGGGAATAAGAAGACGGGAAGGCTTGAGCAGTAGCATCCAAACCCCTATCCACCCTGTCCGATGCAGCAGATAGGGCAACGTTGATTATCCTCTGCGACGGCCAGAGCATCAGAAATTTGTTTGAAGTGCGATTCATTGTATTGCTTGGGCAGGATACTGTCAGGTTGCCCAGGCCTAGACAGGAGAACGATTAGGGTTCTCAACCAAAGCCTTTGGTTCAAAAACCTGTCCGCAAGGCAGCGGGTTTGGCAATGGGCTACAAGGAGTCCGCTTTAAGGAATAAGGAGCCACCCTCATTCCAACCCCTAACCTGGAGGACCAGGAGGCTGAGTTTGTCTGGCCTCTAGCCATTGACTAAGCTGATATGAGTGACTCTGAAGGTGCAAAAATGCACCACTTAGTATAGCTCAATGGATCACTGAGGCACACAAACCATCGCACTACGGTAAGGTCCAGCCTCATTGCGATGGGTTTGACACATCGGTTAAAGACATATCGGTGCGTAGGTTGTAGTACAGATTGTAAGGATGGATTGAGAAGCGCAATCTCAAAGTTGCCCGCGATTGCCATTGAATTGAACTTTGGCAGTACGACCACCAGTACTGCAGTTGAATTAGTAGAAGCAAAGGAAGTGCTGTCCGCTTGAAAACACTGCACTTCATGAAACTTTTCGAGGTTATTTCCTCGTATCAGATAGAGAGGGCAGCATCGAAACGCCGACCATTTGGACGGTAGTTTTGACCGCTAATCCGAAGCTAACGGGTCACGCAGGGCATAGTTTGGCACGAAGGTTATAGACCGGTTGGATAGTCAATAGTTAGTGCACGTCGTGTGGATGGATTTGGAACCGTAATCTCAAAGTGGACGGCGAATCCCGTTGAACTGAAACTTGGACATATTATTACTAGGGCCGTCGATTTTGAAGCAGAGGAAAGCCAAGTATTAATTGCTTGTAAACAATGCACTCCATGGCGTGTTCCGAGGTTATTTCCTCTCATTAGATATAGGTAGCAGACGCCGAAGCCTTGCCTATATTGATGTTTACTGTACCTCTACCTCTAAGCCAAGGGATCACAACGGGCAAAGCTTGGCACAACGGTTAATGACAGATTGGTGGGTCAAATTATATACACCTTGTGTGGATACATTACGACGCGCAATCTCACAGTGGACCGCGAATCCCATTGAAGTACTCCTTGGCCATTCGATCACTAGGACCGTAGCTATTGAAGCAGAATCAAATTGGGTGTTGCAGGCGTGAAAACACTGCACTCCATGCCACCTTTCGAGGTTAATTCCCCTCAGCAGATAAAGATAGCATGCATCGATCCTGGGACAATTAGGATGTTATTGGTGACCCCTGCACCTAAGCCAAATGGTAATGTCGCTATCGAAGACTGTGCGGCGATCTCATACTAGCGTATCAGATACTGAGTGACCCCAACCACGTATGCCGCCATTTGCTGAAACTTAGCCACAACACGCAGCTCAGGGGTAACTGCTTAAAATTGAAGGAACAATATAGCCGTCTAGAGTGTCGACGGAACTACTTTTCACTTCGGGTTTGCAAACCTTGGAACGCACTCCCAGACTCAGTTGTATCCTATCCTACCTTGGATGTTTTCAAAAAACGATTAGATAATGCTCTTAGCTCCCAACATTTTGCTACCTAAACTCCTCTATTGTGGATTACGCCAAGCATGCTTTTTAACAGGATTTATGTATCAAATGGACCTATGTGAGCGACCATATTTTACTTTTCTCACTCTTTACTTCAATGATCACTGCACCCCATTGTTTTTCTGAACGTTTGCGCTCGATAATTTATTTTAATTTTACCCTGATGTTAACTAGCAAACTATTCATCTCGGCAGACGTTCGATAGATGACCCAGACATATTTTCATTTCATCATATTCACCGCAACCATCCTACGGGACTTGTCAAGCACTTGCTTTTATCCCTTGATAAATCATTGTTCATTGTTCATATGTCGCTGGCTCGTAAGAGTAAAATCATGGGTTCAAATCCGGCAGGATTCGGCGGGTGTGCGGTACTGACGATTCCCAATAAGACGCAACGGTTGTCTAGCCCTTTTCTGGGTGTGTGCTGGTTGGCTGCCTGGGTCTAGCTGCGACAATTCTTCACAAACACCTAACAAATCCCCCACTACGTACAAATAAGCGCCTCCTTCCGTTGGTAGAACGGCTGAACCACAGTATAGTAACTTTCTTAAGCCAGCCATTGAGGTGGAACCTGATTAGTTGTTGTGGAGTAAAATCATGGTAAGTCTCTTCCTTCATCCTATCGAACGTTACTGGTGAGGCCCCGAGAACATCGGACACAACTTGATTTACCTGTCGTCCCACGGAGATTTGAGCAACAACCAATTTTCTTAGCACTGTGTACCATTTAAAGGAGATAAGGCATCAGCCTAGCTGGTACTTGACATCGAACTCTTAAACAAGTAGAACCGTTGCCCAAGGTTGAATAAGGCTAGCCGTACGGACAGGAATGAGTTACCATGATCCAAATATTGCAACCAAGAGTTTGTGGTAGGCAAACTGCGTGAATTTGCGTTCATATAGCATATTATGAAGTCACTTAAATGAAAACCTTATAACCAAATTTTCCTACTCTATCTGTTCATAGTTGCGTTCCGCAGGAGCGTGGGATCTGGCTGCATTTGCCCCTGCATTTTCCAAATCATTGGGGAAAATATGGGATACAACTGCTCCGATTCCACATTCTGATGCTCAGTAGCAACGCTTACCTTCAGCACCGGAATAAATTTCTTTAACAATAGGTTACAACATAGTACAGACTTGACATCTTCAACTGCGGCTTGACATTCAGGTGACCATACGCATTTGCAATCCTTAACCTGAAGTTCATTGAGCGTACTTCGCATTCGATACATTTCGAACATAAATGAGCTGTCGTGACTGATCAATCCCAAGAATGACCTGAGCTTTGCAACACTGTCAGGTGTTGTGTACGTAAGTAGAGAACCACTGAGTCTGAACCAGAATATGCTTTCCGGTCGTCTACCTAACGTCAATACTTATAGGGTGAAACAGGATGGCTGGTGGTGTGCAGATGTGCGTGCGTTTGTCAGTGGCGAATGCGGGTATCACGATGTGTCTGAACGAATCAGATGAAGAAATAAGGTGGCTAAATTTTTCGGGGGCCAAAGCGATACACTTAACCTACCCATTGTTGTTTCAGCACAAGCGGACCGTACAAAAAATTGGAAAGCTAAATACTTACATGCAGTACTTCACTGCAAGAACAAAGACTTACGTCATTAGTCAGCTCAACTGCTGCTTTCTGCATGACATCGTATCAGCTGGAACAACAGTTGTAGAACAATACTACTCAGATAAAAGTACTTTCCTTAGTGGATCTGGGCACTGCACCAACATGTCATGAAGTAGTTTTCAAGGGTACCCGGTGCTCTTATCCTCAAAGTGCATTTCATCATAACCATCCTTTTCGTGGTTAAAAAGCCAAAAGTTTGCGTTTAGCCTACGCATGTGGTACTTACGACCAAAAACATCCGCAAAATTGAGGATCATAATGGCATGCACTGCTTGTTCACGGAAAGCCAGGTCTAAAGCTTCGGAATTGGACGCTAATTGTGGTGCAGCAAGGTGTGTTAAACTTGTGCTAGTCAGAATAAAACGCACAAACTTCCGGAAAAAATTCCATCCTATATGTGCTCGCCTTAGCCCGGGAGAGATAAAGAAACTTAATAAAGTGACTGATTTCTTCAGGTTCTACACTGGTTGTATGGCTATTCCACTCGTTCGATGTATAGCTGCGTTGGCATAGATGTGCCACAGACGGAAAAAATTATACAGCGAGCAGCCGCCGTGAGAGTTATCCCACAGAAACTAGACGGAGCAGTACTATGGAATGAATGCTCAAGATCAAACTCCAAATAAGAACAGTGTAAGCAGACCGAAAATAAGAACAACGATCTAGAACTAACCGCCATGATACTTGGGCGCTATCCATAAGATAGATCCTGGGCTCTACTCAGAGGTGAACATACGCTGAACACTGCAAATTGCTGATGTTAGACCCGATACGGCTTCGTAAAACAAAGCTAAACATCTCACAACTATTCGAGGCAATTGATGGACACATTCACACACTTGGATACTCTCCGCAATCACAACACAACAAACATTACCTTGATCGTAATAAAAAGTGCAGGCTTGCAATTGCAAAGTCGTGCACCAATATGTGTGAACAGGTTTTCCTCGTTAAATATACATTGATTTTGTATGGTATCCTACTGTCCGTTGGATCATGCACATCTCCTTACACGGTCCATGTAGAGATAGCTACATTTCTCCACGTTCCAAAAGCTAGGCAACTTTTCAAGCTACAAATCGAAGAGACAGAGATTTGTCCGAAGGGACCAAAGGGCAGATAATGCATGTCCGTGATAACTCTCGATCGTACCTTTCACAGCTTCACTGTTGCCACTGAAGGCAAAAATGAAAGAAAACGGCCCGAATTTACATGCCCACTCTTCCAAACTTTATCACTTTCTCTCCTTCCTCGGCCATACCAACCCCCAGCTCCCATATAAATATGGCCGCTACAAAGAAGCGTTAAACCGAGTCCCCTTCTTCATTTATTCGACCAATGTTATATTCGTTTCTTACTTGCCCATGGCGACCTCGGGGCTTTTATGCCTACATGGAATTCAATGATGGAAGGTAAACCGAGTCCTTGTTTTTGCTCCTTGGACCCCTGTTATACCCTCTAGTTAAATTGCTACAATATCATAATTCTCTTACAACCGTATGCTCAACTGTGACGGAATCCAAGGCAAACTCCATAGAACACAAGCTACTAGACAACGGGAAAGAGTGAGACTCCCTATGTCAAGGAATAGGGGTTCAAGCCAAACCGTGCAGTATGATGTGCTTTGTCCGTCACCCATACTCCGTCCACTAAGGTGGACCACAGTTACTCCAAGTAACACTACGGTCAGATAATGATGCAGAGACAGTTCGCTTGTCAGGCACTCGCCTCCGTACCACCACATACACTGCTCGAATTTTTCCAGATGTTCCTTTGAGCTAACGTCAGAAACGCAAGCGAAATCCGCGTGACTTCCGCAAACAAAAAGCCGTACAATTGTTCCTTGTCCACGGTGTCCCTGAGTTTCAGACATTAATCGAGCTAGAGGTCAAAGTAAATGACTGGGATGAATGGCGCTTCATGCATGAATAAATAAATAGATGGTATATTACTCGACGGTGCGAGGCACAGTTCAACTAACTAGTCTGGTCAATGAAGTGCTCTCACTAGAAAACACGATCGCTAATTAGACATCAAAGTTACCGCTATCACTTAACTACAAAGGTTGTGGCTCCCGTGTGGTGAAAGTGACATTGCAATCTAAACCGATGGCAGAAAAGGCGATCGCAACGTGGCACAAAATGCGTAATGTGCTGCTGTCCGAAATACGTATAAAGGCGATAGACACAGGGCAAAAATTAGACAAGGTAAAGCGGAGCAAGTAGTTCACCGCAAGTGTCGGCATAAAGCCTCACCGGAAATCAGCATTCACAATCACGCTTCTAACCTCCGAGGCTCTCACGTGCTTGTATACCATAGCACAAGGTCTCTTCAACAAACTAACCGAACTTCGTATTCGTCAGGTCTCTACAGCTTGGGATATAGTTATGGTCATCGAAACATAGCTGAACACGGAGATCACCGATGCTGAGAGTGCTCTACCCGGCATGACTTCCTTACGAAACGATCGACCTAGCAGAGGAGACAGAGTGCCTCCGTATTACCGATCCGACCTGCATGGTAATATCATCGAAGATCCAGAAACGCAAGTTGTCGCTTCTCTTCAGTGTCCTATGCACCTAAAACGTGCTGATATGTGTTTACTAGTAATACCTTACAGCCCTCAAATGTCCACCTTGAAAATGGATCACCACCTAGCTTCTGCTATGAAACGAGTCCTGGTACCACTACTCAGTAAAGCCCTTTTGGTTGGGACTTGAACCTGCACGAACTCGATGTCACAGCATCGCTCAGTGAACAATTCAAAGCTGACTTGCAGAAGTTAATCGCCGATTTACCTCTGTACAACCATGTCACCTCTCTCATGCGACTCAGAACAGGTGATGCACCATCTGCTTTGGAGCTTGTACTTACCAACCAGGAACTAATAGTCGATACAGTGAACATAGATGCATAGCTTGGCTGTAGCGATCACGCGATATTGCTTTTATGTAATTTACGCTACCCGGAGAACAGCAGTGAAAACAACGACAAAACCAACGTCGTCACCCATCACCATACCTTGTCCGGCCTCGTTCAAGAAACCGACTGGTCTTTCCTAACCGGACAACCGCGCGATGTCGCCTGGATGGTGTTTGTCACCCAATTCACCGAGCTAGCGGCGAATGCGTCAGCAAGCAAGCTCTTTCACCCAAAGCAAATGAAGTCTTTCTTGAAGAGGGTTGCCAGAAAACGCATAGCTTGGCGCACTCACAAAGCCCGTCCGAGTGATCAGACTTGCGATGCTTACATATCTCAACGAAACCACTATATCAAGTTGATCCGCGAAGACAAACTCCGGCACCAACAGAACTTGGCGGTAAAATTCAGTACTATTCCTAAATTACTGTACAAACACCTCAACAAGCTCCGCAGAATGCACGGCGGGATCTCAATTTCGCGTGGAACGTATGGTCTGGCGTAAACTACAGAAGAGGCGGCGAACGCACTTCTCCAACACTTCGTGTAAACATGCCAGATTGAATGATCCTCTCACCCGCTTTTGACTGTCCACAGCCAACAGGAATAAACCATGTGTCATTCACGACAGCCACTGGGATGAAAAAACTGTTAGCATTGTGCGTGTACAGGTCTCCTGGCGTGGAGGACATCTGACCGAAAGTATTGAAGACAGCCGCCATGAACATGGCCGAACCATTAGTTCGATTCTTTCAACTATGTCTTGATTGAGTGCAGGTTTCCACAAAATGGAAACATGGAATACTCAATCCTATTTACAAGAGTGGGAATAGTGTGGAGCCCTTGAACTACCGTCTAATCAGTCTCCTTCCAGTGTTATCCAAAGTACTGGAGGGTACAATTGCAGTGGCGCTCATGAGAAGGCACCAACATCATAGTGTCACAACAGCACGGATTCCACCGTAATCGGCCATGCACTATAAACCTTCTACTAGCTTGAGCAAACTGGACAGAATCAGTTGATGCCAGATTATAAGTGGACGTTGTCTACCTGGATTTATCCAAAGCCTTCGATCGCCTGGACCGCCGCATTCTTCTTCACAACTTTAGAAGATATGGAACCAGCGACCCTCTGCTGGGTTGGACAAGCAACTTTCCCTTTCTTCCTCGGCTGAAGGTGAGAGTCCTCAGCTTCACTTCCAACCCAATCTAAGCTGTGTCGTATGCCCCAAGGATCGGTTCTGGGGCCACGTTTATTCTTAGTATTAATTAACGATTTTGCTGGTGTACTACAGTCGAACACCTTACTATTTGCAGATGATATCAAAAGCTGGCATGACATCAAGACAGCGGATGATCACATGACATTGCAGGGCGATCTCGACAGGGCTTATACTTGTTCATCCAAAAATCGGATCCTGCTCAAAGTGACGAAATGTAAAAGTTGTAGGCATACGCCATTAGCTTACCAATGAATGTCGACATGGAGACCAACAGTTGCAACGTGCTTCCCAAAAATGCGACTTGGGGGTGATTGTGCAGGATGCTCTTGGCATCCGGAAATTACGAGTCATCAATCTTTGCGCAAACGCTGGACGCCTAGTGAGGCCTCACGTGGAATACGCGATCCAGGCCTGGCGTCCCTGTCGCAAGCGCGACGTCAAGGTAGAACAACCAAACTTGTTAGAGGGCTTTTTACCTCCCCTACGAGCGCAGACTGCAGGTCCTTGGATGGTACAGTGGTGAATATCGACGTCAGCGAGAAGCGTTCATCACGGTTTACTTACTACTGACGAACTCAATTCCCCCTTTCGCAACTTGTTGTAGCTGAGCCGAAATACCAAACTGAGAGGCCACCAGCTCAAACTGACCACGCACTTCAGTCGACTTGATTGTCAAGCAAACGCTTCCTCTCTCTAGGTGTCCCGAACATGAAACAACCTTCCAACTCACGTCACGTTTGCCCCTACCTTATCGCTTTCAAAACAAAGCATTGCTAACACACTCTCCCACTTGCATTATTTAATATAGTCTGTTTCACTCGGAAGAGGAAATAGCGCGAACCAAATGATGTTCTTAGTAGCCCTCTCCTCAACTTAGCGATGAGGATACGTGCATAAGTGTCTTTGCGATTGGATGTCTCTGTATACAACCTAGCCATTCCACTAAGTACATGTAAATGGCTGATGAGAATACACGAAATAGTTGAATGCAGATAATCCTGTCCAAATGTTGTTTTTCCTTGCCATTTTGAAACCTGCTTTTTTACTTGTGATAATTCGTTGTTCATTTTTCGACATGAACTAGTATGTACGATGAGATGAAACTTGGTCATTTCGTGCAGTTGGATTGCAGCCAGCATTAAGTGTTGTCCGTCATCACAATGAGACCCGGCATAAGAATGGTGTAAAAGTTTTTGAACCTCTTGGACACACTGAGCTATGCTGGGTAGTGTCCTAAGATACCATTTAAACCAACATGACCAGTTTGTTCAGTAGAATAGGCTAGCTGTTACAGGGCTGGCACAGCCCTGCAAAACTCACCCAGGTTTCACAGGCGCCAGTACACTATCGGGCCCGAACAACAGAGTCGTTATGCAAAAACCTAACCAACCCTGTTCAGAGCGGAGCTCTCCATACGAAAACTGCAGCCAAGAGCCCATTCGTTTACACAAATCACAGCGGAGTTTTCCTCAGCGAGAATACGGTCAGCGTATCCCGCATAGTTTCCAATGAACTTGCCTCAGTCTCACTATCGCATCTCCCGAACACTTCACAATGCAACAGTCTGGATCCTGAGTTGTGTTCATGTCAATTCCTTAACCACCGAGTACACTCAGCAACTGTGCTGGGCCCGACTTCTCAATAGCATCGAACTCACCCCATCTCGGCCCGGAGATAAGGTCACTACATGGAATCTCATGAGCCAACGAATACACTCCTTCCTTTGTATTTTATACAATTACTACTGTTCCAATGAACCATACATATGAAGTTGTATAAAGCACGGTTGCCTTGGTTCAGTCAGTAAAAGCACTCTTCCTATTGGCCAGGCTTCTTTCTGCTGGTCTGGGTACAGTCACGCGGCGTTTAAGAGTTCCGTCCGCCTTATCAATTGCGAGTTCTCATCTGCCGGCTAAGTCCACTAGCCGTTCCAATACGAATCGTTTAGCCTACTCTGCGCATGGGAACCAACAATTGAAAGTGTTCGTTTTTTCCGACTGGGACAGTTGAAACCCAACAACGACGTTTAAAGCACTAGCCGAACACCATTTCTTGGCTCTTCTGATTGGTAGTCGGAACCGAGATGGCACTGCGTTAGGTACAATCGAATGTCTACTATGTTGTGGTTGCGTTTTCGTCAGCTTTTTCTGCCAAAGCTTTGGTGGTGCAGACACTACCGCTTTCTGCGATACTTCATCGATTATCTCAAATATTAAACGTACCATAAGGGCAAATACTAAGCAACAAAAATTTGTGCTGACTCTTCCCTGCTCCAATGTCCCAACATCTACCTCAATGAGCAATAGAGGCAGGCAGCTCGACCGTCTCAAACAGCGGGACGTCATCAATAGCCTAATTAATGTTGCGGTTTAGCCTGCAGACGTAACGCGGGTCATGCGGCGTCCTAACTTTGAGCATCCAGAGCAGTATTTTGAACTCCATCATCCAAGTAACGTTAGTCCTGTTATTCACAAGTCGACTCAGAAATGAACACTGTTCTACTCCCGGATATTCCATGGGGAGAGTGTTATCGAAGTAAGCAAAGCATAGAAGACCACAAAAAGGAAACTTTAGCCAGAACCCTTCTAGTCAACGGCATTTTTGTAACTGAAGCACGTGATGAGCGTGAAATAATAAATGTTGATAAGGAACACTGATGTTACATTCGAGAAACATTCTCATTGAATGAGGTGCCGACGAAATCGGCGTTACGCCCACGCACCTCACCTAACTACAAAGGATGTGGCCCAAGAATAATGAAGGTGGTGCTTCAGTCAAAACTAATGGTAGCATGGCTACTGAAAACGGTACACGTTTTATTGCAGGATGCCATCTGGGCTTCGACTGAAGGTAGCGAGAGATATGCCCCCAGAAATGACATATCTCCTAGAGAACCAAACTCAATGTGGATTCTACTCGAATAGTGCTCCAGAAGTAGGGCTGGCGAGCCCATACAACCTAGCAATGAAGTGCGTGACCAGACTCCTTTCACCTTACATTTAATATTATATTGGGGGTCCCAATTGACGATTCCGAAGTACCTGACGCGGAACCACTTTGTAAGTACCCACCGAAAAGCGATTAGTAGCCGGTCACAGAGGAGTCGACGAAGACTCACGTCTGAATCGCGCATTCATTTGACGCCTTGTTGAAATCCAAGAGGCTTTCCCGCATGTACACTAATGCCAACGACTCCTCAATAAAGTTACTCTATTTGTGTGTACCAGCCATATAGCGCCTTCCCAAATTATTTTATATGCATTTAAAATATGTCTTGAGGCTGCCTTAACCCACCTACCCTTCGAGATATAGCCTGCGTGCATCGAACGAGGATATGTTACTTCGCATTGTGCTTCGCATTCTGGCCCTCTTACGGGACTTTTAATTATTTGCTTTTTTCCCCGTAATATACCATGGTTACATTGTTACGTTGCTGAAATTCGATTACACCAGGTCGTGAATGACAGTGGCTCCATTTGCATTACGGTAACATGGTTGTACCAAGAATTTGTTGATGCTGCAGTCGAGCTACGAAGAATCTAACTTATCCGGAACGACAGTCCGAGCAGGGAGGTGAGGTACTTCTGTACAACCGCAGTGACATGTAATATGCCATAGATGACGAGCCAGAATCTTATATCACCGACTCCTGGTGTCGTCTCCGAATGAGACAACGCTGCATTACTCATAGCCACCGCTCCCCAACATTTACCAAGGAAATAGATACCCGTTTGACTCTCACCTTCAGCAGGGTAACACGCGCTAAATACAGTCATATTACCATCGCCAGTAATTTTAATGTACACGACCTGCAGTTTTCGACATCCACCAATGAACAATACCAAATTCAGCTGCACAAATTTATCGTGAATATGCCCCTATACATCCCCGTCATCTTGCCTATGAAATTCTGAACACAAAACAGACCGTTCGTGCTGTACCTCACACTCACAATTGAAGACGGCATGGTCGACAAGTTATCGATCGGAAGTTCATTAAGTCTCAGCGATCATGATCATAACATGTAACTTCGTTTACTATGCAGAGTATATAGCTGAACATGCACAACAGACTCATGCAATCACAGGTAACCCCGTATTAACCGAGCTCTTCAAAGCATCTACTCGGAAGCTATCCAACGACAGTCCTCTTGACGGCGTGTGCACGGTATTCGTTGAAAGGCTCAGCAGTATGTTAAACAGATCATTGGAAAGTTAGCCATCAGTTCTCGGAAGCAAGACTGGAAGATACATGACAACGACAGAGGCATTGTGTCAAGGCTCAGAGAATTGGGGCAAATTCTTAACCCACCGTAACCATTGTACCGTTAGGAAAAAATTGTTTATCAGCAGTGCTTACGCAAAATATTTTTGGCAAACAACAAACTGCTGCATAAGTATGTCAACAGTCTTCGTAAAGTAACTAATGACACCCCCAATTTCAAAACGGACAGCAGGATAAATAAATAAATAATTTGTATCTTCCTCGAAGCTGCGAGAAGCTGTTCCCTAAAAGGAAC